>JBBDHG010000015.1:0-202500 GCA_037951165.1 Lophius americanus
TTACTGGCAGACAAGGATCGCCAGATATGGCGGAACAAAAAAGGCTGCAGAGGATCTGGAAGATTAAAATTTCAGTTGGTAGCTTAAGAGTGATGAAGTTTGAGACACAGATGTAACTGGCAAAAAAAAATGTATGTACGTCTGATTGAACTTCTCAAATTAAATGTGAAGTTATGGTAGAAAAGCAGTGATTTTCTTGTGAAAAATAGCCCCCCAACTGCGTAAAATATGAACTATTTGAGTAAAATATGGCATATACGACATAGAACTCCTCAAGTTGATTCACAGGCACCACATTTGGACTAAATCAGACCAACAGTTGAGAAATTGTGGATTGAAAACTGGGATTTGGGAAATAAAGCTCCCTACAGCTGGAAACATACAGCTGAACTGTCCCAAATCAATCCAGTTCTTCCTCGCACTAAGATTTTTGGGGGTCTAAAGTCTGAACATGATCCATGAAATGGTTTTTGAGTTATCACACTAACACAAAGGATCTACGGTAGACACAACTTTTTCGGCTACATAAATATCAGTGATTCTGTTACGTTGGAATTGATTTGGTGACCAGGAGAATCTCAGAGAGTAAGAAAGGCAAATAAAAGTCTATTAACCCCATCCATGAACATTTCCACCACAATCAGACTGCTAGATCGTAATTAGCGACAGCGATTGTTTAGCAATAGTAATTTTTCTAATTGAGTGAGCAGTAGTGTTGCGATGAAGATCGTTCTCTAAGCCGCTTCATTTGTGTGATTTTTCAGTAGCATGACGACGTTCGGCGTGTAAAAGTGGACAAATGTATAATATAGATTCTATGCGTGTGTCGTTTTATATCTAGGTCAAGCAGCACATTTTTAAATAACACAAACTCAAACACATCATTATATACCTTCTCTGTTAGGGAGAGGTTGATGTTGTCCTCTGCTTGGACATTAACCATTTAATCTCCTCACCAATAAAAGAAATGTGGAATTTATTTGGGGCATTTATTAAATCTAACATCTAAGACTCTCTAAATTTACCATAAAATGACAAATCGTTTGGTCAAGCATGTTTTTAAAACCATAAAAATGTGTTTTTATTTCATGATGAAACTTTGTATTTCATGTAAAGTGGCCTGTTTGAATTAGTTTAGCTCAACCTCGTGATATAGTGTGTTTTCAGAAAACTATTTGACCCTTATTAGACTTCTCTTGGATGTATCAAGTTACATAATTCTGTTTAGGAATTCCTCACATGCTTTAATGTGCTAAAACATTCCTACGCAATGGAATAAGACTTTCTTGACAACCATGGTTAATGCTTTCTCTTCGGTGGCTCTTGCGGCCTCTGGTGCCCCCAGGGCTCCGACCTTGGCCCCTTGCTCTTTAGCATATATGTGCTGCCACTGGGTCACATTAGAAACAGGTTCAGTCACATTTTCCAGTAAATGGAGTCTCAGAATCAGCTCAACCAACTGGCCATTAAAGGGTAAAAAGGAATACCTGAACACCCTGCTGTGAAGACATTTAAACTTACGTTGAAAAACAACAACTCAGAACAACAAAAATACATTCTCCACATGTATTTTCTCATTCATTCAGAACTCCCGTCTCACCGTCACTCTCTTTGTATCCCTCTCTTCTTTTCCCTCCCCTCCTATATGTTTTCTCATCGCCATAGTCTGTTGCTAGATAGTGTAGCTTATTTACCAGCTGCCAGTGGAGGCAAACAAGAAGCCTATTCAATGGGCGCAGCGATGGGGGTAGGAGGGAAGGGGGTGGAGTGCCGAAAATGGAGGGAGATGGAGGAAAACAAATTGACTGGACGACTCGCAAACATCAGTAAGCAAACCCCTTGTTTCAGAGAAAAAGGAGCTATGGCTATAATCACATCTGTAGCAAGTTTTCCTTCTGTTCTCGTGATGCATTCAAACTTGACCACACAAAGTTTCTCTCTCATCTTCCCACAGTGGTGACATAATGCATTATAGTCCATTAACAAGTGCTGTCCCTGCAGTAAACAATCATTAGCAACCAGACTAAAGGCTTTTCTCCAGAGAAAATTTGATAGTTTTAGCTGCTCATTTCCTCTGCAGCAGCCAGATAATAGCCTCAAACAACCATAAACAGATGCCAGACCCAAATAGAAAACTGATCACCTTGTTTACTGCTCATGTTAAAGCGAAGACTCGGCAATAAAAGAACAGACAGAAAATTTGAAAGTTCCATTATTTTCCCCTTTTCCTAGTCGTTAGCAGATATGTAGATCGTTATTCAATGGCACTACTTTATCAAAAGGGAAAAAAGAAAGAGCAAAAAGGAAAACAGTGACTGTATTTCGGGTCTGAATTAAAGGAAAGAATTTGTAGCGTACCGGCTGTGTTGCACCAACCACTAATATTAACTCCTTCTCAGTCAGTGTGTTAACTATTCTATAAAAGAAGAATAGTTTACAGACAAAAGTGTCTATGGGTACAAAGTAGGGCCATCAATTTCTCTAAATTTAAACTGTAAATTGAAAAATCAATTTCCTTGAAAAAGTGAAGTTTTTTATTTATTTTGAACATGTATGAAAGAAAGAAAAATGGTCAAACAGAAGAGAAAACAAGATAATAAAAAAGTTTACATAGCCGCAAAAGGAGTGGGGAGAAGTAAACACTTATTAAATCCCAGCCCTTCTCCATAAATCAAAGGTAATTACGGCCAATCAACTCCAGTCCCGCTTCCTTCAACCGCTCTCTCAAACTTACCGACAAAGCTCACAATTTATTTGCAAAAAAAAGAAAAGAAAAGAGGACAATAATGTTTAAAAAATAAAAGTATGAAAGCAAAATAACAAAATCAAAATAAGCAGTAAAGTAATAAGTCATAATTAGTGAATACAATAAAAAATAAATTCAAAAAGAAAATAAACAGTACACTAAGAAAGAATAAGTTAAAACCAGTGAACAAGTTTTCAACTAATTTGCATCAAAATGTCAAATCTAATAGTTCAAGTTATACAATCTTAAATCTGAAAAACTTGAATTTCTATAACAGAATGACCTACATTACTTTGAACATTTTTGGCAACTGTTTTCCTTACTATTTATTTCAAACTATTTACAACAGAGCATTTAAAAGCTCATAACTATTAACATTATCTGTCATTTACATCTACACTCGAGTGACAGTTCAAATTCCAATAAAAAGCTTCAGCATTAGAACTAATTACCGGCCTGAATTCCCTCATCCGTCAGCAATAAAGCTAACAGGCTAACTAACAGCTATAGGTTTGCGAGCATGTTAGCTCTGAGTTCAGAATTTACTGCCTAACTAATTAATCAATCAAGAGTTGAGTTGAGACCATTGTAAAGATTTGCTTTCATTTTAGGCATTTTAAAGGGTCTTTCTGTATGATTCCCCGTTTGATAGAAATATGTGGACTAATTATATCCCTAAAAATTCAGGGAAGTTATGAAATTGTCACTGCCATTGTGTTAACACGGTAACTCAAAAACTATTTCATGGATCATTTAGAAATTGTATATCCAGATAAATGTAAGCGTGAGGAAGAACTGGACAGATTAGGGGATTGGTTGGTTAACTCTAAAGATTTTTTGGGCCATAATGTTCCAGGTTTATAAAAACTTCATCACTAAATTTCCACACAATTTCTCCATTCTTCACCTTTCTCTCAGCACCTCACTTCAACGACACGTTCAAATCAGCTGGGACAAAACAGTTTGAAATTGAGGTCAATGTCATTTTGTATTTTTGCATTTTTATGAGAGTGAATACACAGCGGAGCACCGTCTCACACCTTGTTTGTCTAGGGCATATTAATACTCTGGTGGCCGTTGAGATAACGGAGGCCTTTCCTATTATGAGCTTGCTTGAGAAAGGGAAGAGGGAGGTACACTTAAATTGTAAGCAGGACAGACAGTCTTTGTGTGTGTGTGTGTGTGTGTGTGTGTGTGTGTGTGTGTGTGTGTGTGTGTGTGTGTGTGTGTGTGTGTGTGTGTGTGTGTGTGTGTGTGTGTGTGTGTGTGTGTGTGTGTCCAACTTCCTCTACCCATTATTGATGCCAGTGGCAAGGATGCTGGTTTTCAGGCGCTAAGATACGAGGGGGGTGTAGAGGAGAAAGATATCAGAGGAGACAAACAATGGAAAATTAATAAGTGTGAGACACTGGTGACAGAAGTTCAGAGAAGAGAGAGCTTGGAGTATAAGATGAACATGAAGAGGAGGGACAGGTGGACGAAAAAAACCGGGAGGTGGGAAATAAATGGACAGCTAGGTAGAGAAAGAAGGTGTGAAATGGAATCAGCCAACCTGAGGCTCTTGGTGACGGTTAGAAGTCAATCTAGGTTATATCTGTGTGTGTGTGTGTGTGTGTGTGTGTGTGTGTGTGTGTGTGTGTGTGTGTGTGTGTGTGTGTGTGTGTGTGTGTGTGTGTGTGTGTGTGTGCGTGTGCGTATGCGTGTGGGTGTGTGTGTGTGTGTGTGTGTTTCCCAACCCGACCAAACACATAATTCACTGTATGCATGTTAGACAAGTGTTAAGCATACACACAGAGACAACATAAAACCAGCCAACAAGCTCCTCTTTGTTTTTCCAACATGTCCTCAATGACCCTCATTCAGCTCCGGTTATAAACCGTCCATGAACAGATATTCTGTTCCTCTCCAAACGCATGACGTCAAACACCTTACCCTTTAAACGCGTGACGGCTTCTTTTTTTTTTCGATAACATTGACCGAACAATCTACTGAGTCTTTCTTATTTGACATTAAAAACCTAATTTCTACTAGAAAAAAAACGACAGACATTCAAGGATAAAGTCTTTGCTCGTATGAGCAGAAAGCCAAACAGGTGAGCTCAGCAGGAACGTAGAAAGAAACGGATATTGTCCTAACAAATACAAAAAAAAAACCACGAGAGGGCTATTAGGAATACAAAGGGCGGCTCAGTTACTGCACGACTCTGCAGGAAGGCGTCGGTGTGTGCTGTTAGTGTGGGAACCCCTCCCTGCAGTGCTTTAACCAGCAGAGTGTGAGATGAGGATCCTCCCCACGGGCAACATTACATTACAGCATCCCACCTCTGCAATGTGTGACTTTGTGTGAATGAGTGCAGCATCAGCAGCACTACACACAGAGTCCGAGCACACAGCATCCTCTCAACCATGACTCCCATCCCTCATCTTGGCCCTCCATTCTCACTCACGGCTCATCAATGCATTACGCATTTCAGACTCTTACAAGTGTTGTTCTTACGCTGTGTTTTAAAAATGAAAAAACAGAATTCTAGTAAAACGGTCTCTGTTGTTACTTGTCCCCTCCAAACCCCCGTCATCATTCCATTAAACGTGCAGAGCTAGAGGCAGTAACAGCAGTAGATAGAAGATAAGGCAGTCAAGGATCAGACTCATCCAGGGATCTGGAACCAGTAGAACCTGAATAAAGAAGCACGGGGTTGTAGGTAAAGGGAAATTATCATGTTCAGGAAGGGCACTTATAGGACGTAACCTCTGCAAAAGCAGCTCGCTCTCCTAGACGTTAAAGCTGTTAAGCTCATGTGTTATTATCCGGGGAGGTCTTCAGGGTGGGTCGTTTTCTTGCAACGTTTCAGGAAGTGGAGTAATAAACAGAATAGACTGAATAGACAGAAGACAACCGTATGACATTATTACAGAAAGTGAAACCAAATTCTTAACTCCGCCCCTTTGACTAATGTAATCATACTAAACATAGAAAAATGCCAACAAAAAAACCCCACCAGAAATGCCATGTTAAAGAAAAAAAAAATCGAATCCCTGACTCCGCCCCTTTATATAGCTGAACATCAAAATTTTACAGTTTCTTCCTTTTCATATGCCTAGCCATTTTGCCTAATTTCATGAAAATCTACCATGTAGTTTGTCATAATAAACATAGCAAGATGGTATAAAATGCACTTAATGCAAAGTTAAAGAGGGAAAAAAAAAGAAAAAGAAAAAAGAAAAACACATTTCTGACTCCGCCCCCTGTATCTGGATCCTCTTCAACATTTAACAGATTCTTACTTGTCACACACCAATTCCTTCTGCATAGTGTCATGACAATCTACCATGTAGTTTATGCATAATAGACATTGTTAACCAGCAAAAAAAAAAAACACTCCAAAAATTTCTGACTCCGCCCATCCGACTTCTAGCAAGAAGAAAAACACAAAAGACACAAAAAGATCACTGCATTATTGAAAGTTCCTCCTTCAGCACACCCCTTACTCTTGAATTTATTTGTTATATTTTGACATAAATCTGAAGTCAGTCCCTGCAGTGGAGCAGAGAGAGAGAGACGTTAAGAACATAAACACAGAGCCTCAGACCTTGTGCCGATAACAGACTGTGTGTGCTGTATGTAAGAAAGACCTAAACAATCTTGTAAAATGTTTATAAAAGGAGAATGATGTGTACGTGATTGTGTTTAAAGTTGTGCCTTTGTGTGGGTGTTTGAGACTGTGCAGACGTATAGTTATATATATGTATGTATATGTATATAGTTATACATCTCTGCATGTGGCTGCATGTATGCAGAGCGTGTATTAGTTTGTGTGTGCGTGTTTGTGTGCGTGTGTTTGTGTGTTGCCTTTGTGATAGTGTGTGTTTAAGAACAGGGTCTTGCAGGATTCCAACTACTGTACGTCAGGACAAAAAAGTCTCACTTTAACAACGAGTGACTTGTTGCTAACAAAGACGAGAACGCAGAAAGCAGTGGAATGTGATATGGCATTCCTCAGGATGGCCTGCTTGCATAATGAGCTCAGGTATCTAGTTGCGTCAAAGGGCGTTTCCTCCTGTCATTAGAATTGAAAACATTACAAAAAGGCAGGTATGGAAGAGCTACTTTAAACAATTTTACTTCAAAATTTTCAAAATCTTGTGTAATATCCCCGAAAAGCACATTGAATTGTCTGAGTGCTGTTATACAACGTCTCTCCTGATTCGCCTTTCTGATGTGAATATTGAAGTACTCATATTACATTAAATATGATCTGACAGTGTACCATATACTACACTCAAATGGTTTTAATTACATCTAAAAGAAATGTCATCCATCCATCTTTGTACATGATATTCCAGACGTCCCTCTTCTTATTAACACAACATATTCAGCTGAATATCATGCTGCAAACCAAACTGACAAAACCAGCAAAAGTCTTATCCCTACTACAAAACCTCTTGCAGGGTCAAAAAAAAAAATTATTTGCATCTCTGGAGCTCCACATGTAGCCAAAGAAGAGATTCATCAAGGGCCAACTCCACAAGCAATGATTGATCGACTAGAATAACACATAAACTCAACGGCACATTAAGTTATAGGCCATAAATGGGCTACTAGAGCATTTCATCACTCTCAAGTGGAAAAAGTGGATGTGTCATCTATCTTTTTCAGCAGGTGCTGGTTTGACTTTGACAAACACGCATTTCTCCGAGCTAAAAGTAGCTCCAAACCTGTTGGTAGACCACAAACGAACTACTTGTTCTTACTTTAGAAGAGTCAATTTGGGTTCTCTAATAACTACCACTAATGACCACTTAAACATAAAATTGCCCGTTACAAATCCCGCAGAGGTCAAGAGTGTTGCGGAGACAGCGGAGGACCGTTGACCTAAACAATGCAATGTAGATCCATATCTTTTTATTATAAGTATTGATGTCTCGCTTTATCTTCCTCTTGTGAAATACCCTTCAAACTAATTGCTTTTTCTTCTCTCAATCCCCACCTCCCCCCTTTTCCTCTCTTTCATATGAACCATCTTACGCCACAGTCGGAGAAGAGAAGGCGGTTGCAGCATAAGTGAAAAATGCGTTGTCACATCTGAACGAGTTTAAGTGATAGACCTCATGAAGCAGAAATCCATCACACTGGATGAAGTCCGTGTAAAAGATGTCAAACGATGCAAATGATAATCAAACACCTTACATCACACAGCAAATGTTAGCACAGGTTTGATAGTTTTGATGCATAGCTGCCTTTTGAGTTCTTAATAAAAAGAACCTGAAATCTACTACAACACGGAATTTTGTTTTTTGGAGTGATGGGAATGGAGAATTAGACACAACAAAGGAGTATTGGGGCCACCTTGGAAAATATAAAGATTGAATTTTACGAAAAATAAATTCGAAATTCTTACGAAAAAAAGTTTAAATTTTATGAGGGAAAATAGGTACTAATTTCCCGTGAATAAAGTCGGAATTTTATGAGAATAAAGTCGGAATTTTATGAGAATTAAGTCGGAATTTTATGAGAATTAAGTTGTAATTTTTTAAGACTGGCGAGAGGCACGTTTGCATGGGCTTTTATCACCTTCTGTCTTAGGTGCTATGCTGTGCCAGGCATATGTACACCCACAAACACAGACACCAAACATGTGTGCTCAGCCTCCCATGCACGTCACTATCTTAGTCAGATTCATTTTGGATCACTGTTTATCATATAAGCCTCCATCTACATTGTGTGACGACTTAATAATAATAATTAATCCGCCATAGCAAAATCTCCTGTTCAACAAAAGAGACGACTTCCTCAAAGTTTATCTGGTTCTTTCTTCAGAACAAACCCGGTTGTTTCCAAGCGTGTTCAAAGTTCTTATAGTTTTCATCGTGTTCTTTTTATAACAAACACAACACGAAGATGAACAGTTTCTTTTTCCAAAAGACTCAATATTCATTGATTTGTACATTTTTTATTATTATTGAAATATAGCCTGAAAATGGTCCCCTTCAATGAGTAGCCAAAAATGCTGACTATATTCTCCTAAAATTCCGACTTTATTCTCCTTAAAATTCTGACTTCATCCTCCTAAAATTTACAATTTTATTTTCCTAAAATTCCAACTTTATTCTCCTAAATTTCCAACTGCATTGTCCTTGACATATGACTTTATTCTCCTATAACTACGATTTTGTTGTCCTAAAATTCAGAGTTCTCCTCGACTATCAGATTACAGAATTTTTTTTTTAATCAACGTGGCCCTAATGCTTAATTGTGTCGTATAGACACAATTACGGTGCATGTATATAATATTTGTAAATATTGATATTATTCACACTAATACACGAATTGATCTTTCCTGGACACTTTAAACGCACTATTTTGCTGCATCATTGGCGTCTCTCAACCAGTTTGTTGGCAACTATGATCTTCTATAATCAGTAAGGGTGTTTCCTTTTTTCTACTTCCTTTTTTCTCCCTGCCGTGCATTCTGAATATGCTGTATTGCAACTTTGTTTGGTTTTGATACGAAAAACAAATAAAATCTGTGAAGAGGCTCAACTAGTACAGCACGATAAACTAATATGGAAATAATCCCATTAAATTCCTGTTTTGTTCCATTCCAGATCAATAAAAAGAACAGAATAGTCTGTGCTAAAGCAGCACATGAAGGTATTTCCATTGTCATATTATAATCCTGCTAAATCCAAAACAAGCTTGACAATTAGCAAAAATTCTTCAGCAGTCTTATGGTGGACATGTTTTCTCAAGTCTCAATCAACTGGTTATAATACCCCCGAGGTGTGCGTCTCAGATGGACGGGAATGTCAAACAAGGTGCACATGGTAATTGCAAATCCTGGCGTGCAGAGCGAACCGCTCATCTATCGCCGAGCAATGATAGAGTATGGGTTTATTGGTTGTTCAAGCTTAAGTGAGCATGAACAGTGTGTAGTCTGCTGTATGACATCCTGACAGCCTATGATGAAACACGGGAGCCGGACAGAGTTTGTTTTACTCACTCATTTCAGCAGCAGCACCTCCAGGACCAGTACAGCGATAGGACTGCGTTCTCTCAGTCCAGACACATTATGACACCTTTAATGGCTGCGGAATTTTCAAGCAGCTGTTCCTTCATCGCCTCTGACGAGGGAACAGTACAGCTCATGCAAATGACTATCTGCAACCGGGCCAACGCCCTCGTCCCCGACAGCAAGGGTTTATCCCCGACAAGGCTCCAATCCCCTGCTTTGTACAAGCCATCCCCCTGACTGATCTCCTCAAATTAAATGTGAAGTTATGTCAGATGAAAAGTGTTTTTCATTAAAAAACAACAACTATTGGAGTAAAATCTGATACATACAAGATAGTTCTCCTTGAGTCGATTCACTTGCACCAAATTTGGACTATATCGGACCAACGGTTTGGAAGTTATGTCAGAAGATCAACGTTTTTTCTCAAAAGAGCTCCCTCTAGTAAGTAAAATATGAACTATTAAAGTAAAATAACAGCGGTTTAGACATTTTACATGAACTTTGGAGAGAAACCCCTCTTGTTGGGACAGAAATACACAAACAACCTTTCTCAAAATCAATCCTGTTCTTCCTCATACTAAGGGCTATGTTGGTATACAATTTGAAAATGATCCATGAAATAAGTTCACGCGTTGACATGAAGGATCTGTGGCGGCGGATGACGTGGCGATGACGACTGGGGATATGAATAGAATTTACCACAGGCTGCTATGACTCGAAGGGCCAACTTCACACTTATAGCTTCACTTTTAAAACTACCAGTGACAGACAAAGCGTTCCTATCAGTCAGCTTAATACGGTGCTGGAGAATGAGGAGACTGTTATTACCTTAGCAAAAATGCTGGAAATATTTACCCTGGCTCAACCTGCCGAGGTCGAGAAAATGAGAGAGCACTCTCATGCTCTCATAATGCTGTTAGCCCACACTGCCGCTAACAGCATTGGTTCTTGGTGCACAGAAAGCCGTTTTTTCTCGGCCAATTCAAAAGTTGAAGCTCTGCAGGTTATGAGAAAGCTTTTTTAATGTTTCAATAAAATCTCTGCTGAGCCAGCGTTTCGGTTGGTGTTTTCTATTTGTGTTCATAAATTACAGAACTGACGATGAAGCGGCGTATAATATGTCATTTTTCTAACCTGTTATACTTTCATGTGTTTCCATGAGAAACACATGATTAACCCTTTTTCTCTATTTTTATATATACATATATATATATATATATATATATATATATATATATATATATATAAGCATAAAAGTGCCACAGATTACAGGACAAACATGTTTTCCTTAAAAACTTCAACTAAAATTAAATGCAGTACTTCCATGACAAAAACTTGAATAGTTACTATATACTGTAGTTTTCCTCTGAAAGAATAAATACGGCTGTTCATGACAAACACACAAAATGTAATTTTTTTCCAATGCTTGAACAAAGTGATCACAAGCAGAGGACGACTCAATAAACAACATTTATTGCACACGGCCACACTTGACGTCACTGGAAGAAGTTAAAGTTTATATTTTTTTAGAAACTCTTTGGTTACATTTGGAGGGAAAGAAGGGGGCGGAGCTAACCTCTAACTGGGGTGAAGCATTCTAGATGACCCTGAAGAACTACTGATATAACCTGTCCTATCAAAACACCCATATTAACATTTAATGGTCCATGAATGCTACCTCACTGACCGATGGAAATCTAAAACCGACACAGTGATGAGTGGCGTTCTTCGACAATCAATTTCCTCTGCCCAGCTGCAGAAGACTGCATCTTTGTACAATGGTAGCGGAAACCCTGATACTGTTGGAAGTATGGAAGCCCAGAGCGGCCATTGTGGCAGATATTTTCTCTAAGGCCGTTTTGTTCAGGTTCTCAGGGCTCGTGGCTGGCTCTGTGCTGTAGCTAGCTTTAGCCGGTCTGCTAATCATTAGCTTCTTGAAACGTGTTATGTCCCTCGGGTTTCTCATCAAGTTCATTGTGCCAAATCTTTTCGGAGTTGTTCCGCCAAAGCTTTTTTGGCCTTACGTTTTAAAACCGTAATTGACAGCATGCAAAATAACAGCGGACAGGCCCTGCTAGCTTTAGCCGCTCTGCTATCACAAGTAAACTGCTTGATCAGTCGTGGCCCTGTTTGCCACTAACTTACCTCCCCTCTCATGTGCAACAGCTGCACATGCCCATCTTTGTTGCCACTTAAACACCAGCATTAGCGGCGTGCAATAAATGCTCTGAAGTTTAATTTGTGGACAAGCATGTGCTTTGCTGCTGTGCTCTTAAAATCACTCCCATGCACTCGATTGTTGCGATAACATGAAAGAGGCTTAAGACTTATAAGCTACAAAAAGGGGCCGTCGATTAATGATAATAGAAATGACATAAAATCAGAGGGTTTGTTTTTTTCATCCATTGCTCAGACCGTCTCGTTTCAAGGCTCGACGTGAACGAATCGGCGCTGTTGCCTGATGTTGGGGGGGAAAAACGCCACTCGGTTACAGATTTAGGATTTCAGACACATACGCTGCCTGTTTCAGCGTTTTAACTAAGCTCCTATTGGAGGACGTTGGCGAAATGCCAGTTTCATTCATGTCGGAGCGAATGACACGGAAAGAGATGTGAAAGCAAGGGGAAGCTAAAAACAAAGTGCAAATTGTGTTTGCTGAAGTGACTGTCGACTTCTGTGAAAGCTAGTCCGCTGTGGGTTGGACCGCCTTCCAACAGTTCTTATTCAACCACATCATGCTGGGGGAGGGAGGAGGGGGGTCTTTTGGTGGTATTTGGGTGAATGTGTGAGACTGTGGGAAAGGGGTTGGAGGATAAGAGGGGGGGGGGGGGGACTTGAGAGGAAGTAACAGAATGACAAGCAGGGTTTATTTATTTGACAGGTCAGAGGAGATGAAATTCTTATTTACATTTGAAGAGCAAGATGGGTGCAGAAGTGTGTGGGCGTGTCTCTCTGCTTCATAATGCATAACATATGCTCACACATGTATGTGTGTTTGCTTATGTGTGCATGCTTTTAAGGAAGGCGATGTCATGCACTTGTCAGTGTCAATAAGGACAGAGTTGTTTATGTACATCTGACAATACCCACAGGGTTTAGCAGCTTCCGCTTACTCTCAAATCACCAAAACACACATGCAGTACATCGTATGGTGTGTGTGTGTGTGTGTGTGTGTGTGTGTGTGTGTGTGTGTGTGTGTGTGTGTGTGTGTGTGTGTGTGTGTGTGAGTGACAAGCATTAATGCAGTCCTTTGATTAGAATCTCTCACTATGAGGCAAGTTTACTTAGAATCACAAAATAGAATAACTTCAATGCAGATCAAAGAAGTTTCCATACATGTTAGACTATCCTCGATGTAAAACACATAAAGAAAAACGCAACAATTCAATCAAGTCCCTGACATGAAAACAGTCAAAAAGAGGGAAATGATTAAAATAATTGTAATACCACTAATAGAGCGAGCATAAAAACAATCAGGATGACCCCTAATCAAAGTTGAAGAAAGACAGAAAGGGTTGTTATTTATAAACAGTAAACAACCCAGCTGATTGAGATCAAATTATAATCATGTGAAACGGAAATCCTTTTATTTTCTCTTAAATAATCTCTATATAGAAAACAGCAACACTTCAGGACCTACTTGGTTTTTGTCTTTATCAGCTTAACTTTCTTGAAAAATAAGTTTAATCAATAAAAATAATATATATACAGTATATATATAGGGGGAGATCCTGAGACAAAATGTGAAAAACAGATGGGACAGACAGAACCTTCTTCTTCATGACTCAACTTTATAATGACCCTAACATACAAAATATGCATAAGCTACAGTAAACAAGGTGTGTTAGGAACTCTCGTCCACCATCTTGCATATCGACTCCTGGTGTCGTCATGACAACATGCACACATCGACCATTAGAACCTCAGCCACCAAAGTTATTTCTGCTTGTGTTAAACCATGACTGAAGGAGAATCTAACACCTTATCAATAATGAAACCTCCTCCGTCTGCCATTTTGGTCTTAACTGAGCTGCTGCAGCTTTGAGACTCCTCACCTCTTTTAAACATTAGTATGAAAATAAACAACCTTTTGTTTTCTCGTTATGTCCAGAAAACGATTGCTTGTGGTAATTCCGGGTACAGCGTATGTACTGGTCATTATTAAGTCTGTTTGTTGTATTCACAATGTTGATTAAGGTTTTATTCTGTCACATGACGGCACGGATGAAAATCGGACATAATATGTTTGTGTGTTTGTTTGTTTTTGGAGGCTTTAGCAGAACGTTTTCCAAATTCTGCGAATCTGTTATCAAAGTGATGAAAAGGTTTTCTTAATTTCCTTCGTATTTTGTCAATTTACATGTGTTTTCTGACTTTGCAGCGTGTGCCCTCCTGTTGTCGCCTGTAGAAACGGCTCTTGTGTCAAGTCTGTTAATGCCTCCTCCTTGGTGTCCCCCAGGGATCCATCATAGGCCCCTTTCTGTTCGGCTTGTATATGCTGCCAGTGGGTCATATTATAGATAAGTTCAGTAAAGAGGCACACTTTTTCCATTATAAAATAGGGACTCAAAATGTGCTTATCGACAAGGACATTAAAGGGTTAAAGAAAAGTTTGTGGATCCATTGTATGATATGGAACCACTCCATACTTTTATGGTTTCTTCCTGCGTGCCAAAATCTGTCATGTAGTTAATGCAGAACAGAGTGCTGGGGGGGGGAGGAATAGTATGCAATGTTAAGGAAATATTTGAATAACACTAGATGCACCATTTTATGGGTGCGGCTGTAGCTCAGTGGGCAGAGCAGCCGTCCCCCCAATCGGAAGATCGGAAAGTATAGCCCGGTCGAGTCCAACCAGGGTCTACTTATCATAGGGTCCTTGAGCAAGACCATGAAACCCTAGCTTTCCGGGCAGCAGCCCACTGCTCCCTGAGGGATGGGTCAAATGCAGAGACATAATTTCATGTTGTATTGTATATGGCTGTATGTGATAAATAAAGGATTTCTTCTTCTTCTTCTTCTTCTTCTTCTTCTTCTTCATATTGATCCACTCCAAACTTCAATTGCCTCTTCCTTGCCAGATTCCTTATCCTTCTAACAAGTTTCATGAAAATCCATTGCATTGTTTTAGCTATATCCTTTCAACAAACTGCAATTCGTGCCAACATGGAATATTGAACTTTGTCACCAATATTATGCAGTTAGATCTCCATCCTATCCTCAAAATGAATATGGAGTCTCCTCCTAGAAATGAACCCAATTGCAGCAGTCTATGAGATAACATACAACAGGGCCGAGTGCAGATACCGAATTATTCAAATATTAACAGAACACATGAAACGATTTGGTGGAAGGCAACAAGTCTCCGTTCGCCTGTCACTGCGCCCAACCGAGGCTGCCGCAGTCACAACTCTGCTGTCAATGAAGTTTCCCCCGCGCGCTCGCGCTCTCGCTCTCGCTCTCTCACACACACACACACACACACAAATACAAACACAAACACGCCCTCAGTCCGGTGCCACACACACCGGGGACATGAACCAGAGGACAACTTTGACGAACAGATGTGGAAACATGAAAGTGGCGCTTCTTACCGTAGAGACGGGAGCGTCTGCGGAGACCAGCATTCATCGGTTGCTTCAACTCAAACTGTTCAGATTTTTCTTCCCTCGTCTCGTTTTCCCAGCGCCGCGTTAGAGAAGTGAAAGTAGTAGGTTGCGCTGTGGATAGAAGCCACAGACGGGAGTGAAGCTCGTTCTTCACCCTGCGCACATTTTGGGCAGACGGAGCTGTTCACCAGTCTGCTCCACTCTGAGCTCAGCCAGACAGGACGCTGCTGATAGGAGGAGCGCCGGAGCTTGCGCGCAAGGCCTGATGGGAAATGTAGTTTCACGAGGCTAGTGTTTGTAGCAGTGCTGAAAGTCATTTTTAAATGAAAAATAAAACAATTTTATGAGCATAAAAAGTAGAAAAAGGATGACAGGAAATGTAGAATTAATTAATTGTTTTAGTGGATAAATATTTGATATATTCTACAGCAAGGTATTGCTTCCACAAATGAAAAAGAAAAATATATTATTATATTGTCATAACAGGAAAGTTGTATTATCTTATTTATCTTTTTAACCTTATCATATGATCTATTAATATTTGAGGAACTTGAATGTTCCTCAAATAACAATTGGACCATTGTCATTATAACCATTGGTTCAATGTAACATTGAGTGAGCTACTCTCTCTTCTCTATACAGGACAACAATTTAAATGCTTTAGCCGCTAAAACATTCCTGATAAGTAAAGGATCCTGTTGTGTCTTTTTGCATCTTGTGATGTTCACCTGAAAACAGAGACTGTTCCAGCATCAGAGAGAGCATTATGGAAGATCCAGCTTTGACAAAGAAGGATTAAGTGTCATCTAGGAAGAGAGTTTCAGTTGCATCCTCATTGGAAAATAAAAGAACCAACCTTTGTTTTTGGTAACTAAAATCCTGTCCGCTCTGTCAGCTACAATCTCTGGTAGCATCTGTCCTTTAGGACTTGACGTAGTTATTGTGTGAAACACATCCTAAGGGTTTAAGTTGTTCTCTGTCATAAGCTATGTAACAAATCCACTCACCCTGTCCTGTCCAAAACAGAAAATAACGAGTTTCACTTCGTAAGGATATATAGGTATTACATTGTATAATGATGTGTTTCACCTTGTTATATAAAATTTATAATTACAATTCATGGGCTATAAAAGTGTGTCTTTTAATTTTGAAAAAGGAAAAAAAATTGTTGAATAGTAAAAATGTTCAATATTCAATAAATATTGAATATTGAACATTTTCACTATATTGAAAATCTACTATGCACTATGACTTACCTATGTTACAGGTAAGTCATTACCACAACAGTATTATTCTGTCTAAATGACGACTGTTGCTGTTTTGAAAACTTTACTAACCACCTACACCCATGAAGCAAAAACATACCATCATTTTCTAAAGGAATAAGATCTTAAAAATATGGTATATGTTAATAAACAAATGGTGGCTTCTCGATTAGAAAGTCTGAATTTATTCTAATTCACAGAAATTACTTGTAATTAAATGCATAAGTGTAAACAGGTTAACATTATATTTGTTTTTTTTATGGAAATTTACTGTAATGTCTCGTAAACGGTCACCATATTTCTAACGACCAAATCCTGGCAACCACAGCTGCTGGTATTGTAACGTAAATTATACAGTATACAGGCTTTTGGGGGGGGGTTTCGGTGTATTTGCGTAACACTAGGGGTTAAAATACATTTATAAGTTCGTTTGCAAGGGCAAAGAACTTGATAGGTGAAATCCTGCACCAAGAAAACACCCTTATTTTCTTTGAACTAATTTTTCCCCCTGAGCTTTCATTGTTTCTGATGGCTCTCTTCCCTACTTTCTTCTTGCTGCAGCACAACTCCTAAATTTGTGTGTGTGCGTGTGTGTGTGTGTGTGTGTGTACGTGTGTGTGTGTTTGGGTGTGGGGAGTGTGTAGGAAATGCTTCTGCCTCTGAGTCGCCGTAGGTCTAAATTTAGAGCCCCGTGCCTCCGCCACTGTGTCCAACTGTCACAGGCTGGGTTGGATTGTTGGCCACTCAGGAAAGAAAACTTGAGGCGTGTTGAAGTTAGAAGAATCGCCCAAGAAGGGAATAACACACTTATTTTTGATACATCCTGAAAACAGAGTGGCTATGAGCATACTGTTCTGACCAGAGGACATGAAATACAAAGGTTTTACGCAAAATGGGTCAGTGAGGTGGATATTATTCAGAGGTTTCCTCTGTGTGTGTCTATCTGTTTGGACTATTTCAAAGTATTTCAATAAGAGACAGAAATTTATAACTGCTGAAACCTAATTCAGTCTATTGAGAACATTTGAAGGAACAAATGTTTCTATAGCAGACAAAAACACAGATGATAAATGCAGATGTTTAGTCTATCTATCGGGACAATCCTGGAAAAATTCTTGCTTCAAAAATAAATGAAAAATACTGAACACAAGGTGTTTTATAGCTTGTAATAAGTAAAAAAAAAATTGCCAATAAAACAAGTGAGAAATGCTTGGTAAGATTTTCTTGAAGCAAGATGTGACATTTAAAAAAAGGGGATCTATAAATTAGCTAGGAAGTCTCATTTTTAACCCTATTTTACTGGTATGAGGAAGTGTTGAGTCGCCAAATGAGACTGTAATGCACAAAAATGTCTTATTTCTTTCCTTCAGACATTGTTTTTTTTTTTTTGGTTTTCGTACGTACCAACAACCACTTCATTCTAGGAGTATTCAACCTTTTTCTACGTTGTATAATAGTGACATTATATTTGAGATCATCACATACTCGAAAAAAACATGATTAGACAGTGATATTTAGTAAGAAATAGTCATTTAAGTTGGCTGGAAATACTCATGTTGATCATTTGAGATGGTTTTAAGATTCTTACATTGTCTATAAACGAATCTCTCTAGCTCCCTGATATTCTACTCGCTGAGTAATTGTGTCTCATATCAGGTGCAATGAGATATATCGACTAGAAATTACACAAATACACTCGCTAAGACTTTGTGTTCTCGCAGTGGTGGACAGACTTTGAATGCACAAATGCTGTTTTTTTCTGATGCCCTCATTCAATTTCAATCAAGTGCTAACAAAGTCAGAATTCAAATATACTTGATTATCTGACATGTCTTATACCCTGACAGGCTTTTGACCTTTTTTCCTCTGCTGAGTGCAGGAAGCTGCAGCAGCCAGGGACCATTTCCTATCCTGGTTTATTTGATTATGAGCCGTGTCTGTTTGGTTGTCTATTTGGAAAGCAGCACCTCCTTTATTGACTTAGTGCCTGACAGACGCCCCTGCCTGTCCTCCGCTAACCTAATTCTGCTCTGTAATATACTTTATCCGACGATTACAGGTGGATGGGTCTCCCATTGACTTTGCATTAATGAGTTTTTTTCCTGAGATGTTTATATATCTTTGAATTTTTGAAATCCTTATTACTGAAGATGAGTTATCAAACTATCACTGTGTGCTCAAATGGAGACCTCAAGCTATAAGAGAATATAGGAACATGTTCTTTGACACCTGTAGTAGATCCAACTACTGGGGGAGTGAAGTAAAAGGTCACAATATGGACAACAATCTCTATAAATCCAGTATTTGCATGGGTTTATGTGTAAAACGCTGCAGGCAGTGAATGTCAGACCTCACCAACAAATATTAATGGAACAGCTTTCAAACAACACTTTGAATACACAGAAATGCTTATTAAATAATGGCAAGTATTTTATAGGATTGTGAGGATTAAAAATACATTTTTATTTATACCGGTTAGCCATAACATTATAACCACTGACTGGTGAATAACATTTATCATATTGTTAAAATTGCACAAATGGTTAGGATCTATTGGACAAAAACATAATTGTCAAAATTTTATTTTTTATAAACAGAATTACACACAAGCTACAGATTGTCAAAGCGACCATGATGACCTCTGTTTGCTGTTAGAAGTGGTGCCCGTAAGAGTAGGAACATGTTCATTGACACCTGAAGTAGATCCAATTGGATATGGATAGAGCAATGGAAGAAGGTTCCTAATCAGATGAAACATTTTTTTCTATTTCATCATTGGGTGCATCTGCATTATTTAGCAGGGCTAGAGATGGCACCGCCCCGAAAAGTATAGGAAGAGGGCAAGCTGGGATAGACTACGTGATGCTTTGGGCGATGTTGTGCTGGGTAACCGTGGATCATACCATTTATCTAGATGTTCATTATATTCGTTTCAAGGCGTCGATTTGATCACCAAATTCTCCAGATCTTGTTTGTACCGAGCATCTGTTGGAAATGCTAGGCAAACCATTGAGGGCCTGTATTGCAATCTAAAGGATTTACAGAATCCTCTATAAATGACTTAATACCAGATACCAAAGTACAGGTCAACAGTTCTTAAGGAGACCACTCTTCAATGGGTCAGAGCTGTTCTGATGTTAATAGTGGGACCAACACAGTTTGGAGGCGGGCGGTTATAATATTAAGGCTGATGGGTGTGTATTCATGAGTCACACCTTACTCTTAATGAAAGTAGGAGGTGATGTGAATCAATAAAATGTAAACAGTGGGATTAAACAGATCTAACAGGTTTGAAGACTATAACCTTCACTAATGTACAGTCTAGAAATTTTTTTTGTTGTTCATAAGTGTCTAAGGTTGATTTTTAATAAAAAATCCTCTGGCGCCCTCTGGTGGTTCCTATTATAACCACCAATAAACGTCACACCGGAAGACAAAAGAGAAAACATGGCGGCCACCAGTAAAACGTCCGTGGTGTTGAAGGCTGTGAAGAAAATAGCGATTCAGTTTTGTCCGTTCGAGTCCAATGTTCGTTCCACACGGTAAGTAATGTGTTTGAAATGTTAATGTGTCAGTTTGTGTTTTTTTTCTGACTGGGATTGTTAGAAGTGGTCATTTGAGAATGATTCGAACATTAGCGACTGACGCTTTAGGGTGAACTGTAACAGTACTCATATAATAATACTAAACTGTCCGTTTAGAATAATGCGAGAATTAATTTCTAACTTACTAAATCATCGTGACGAATGTTTTTACCCGAATTATTCCTCTTTCCCTACTCTTGCATGTTAAATTGACCTACCTGGTAACGTATGACGTCATCTGCCCCTGTCATGCGTGGATTATTAAATCTCTGGAGTATTTTTTTAAATAAAAATGTTTTTCTTTGCTTCTAAACAAGTGATAAATCACAGAAACATATTCTTATTTCTTTACCAAGATATTGTGTTTTGAGAGAGTTAGGCATCCGTCCACTGTAGCGGTCACCCAAGCATTAACGGAATAGAAAGTGATTCAGTTGAAATCATTATTTTAAAGACATGAATACACATAGGAAGATTAAATAAAAACATTAGATATGATATTTGAACATCATACCATTTCATGACCCTTAACTCATTTTCTTTATTTAAAAATGGACCATGACTACCAAAGTCCAAAACTCTGTAAAGAAAAAACAAAATACAATTAAAACAAGGATTATTCATAAATACACAGGCGTGTTAACGACTCAACATGATTTCAGTGTAAGCAGTCCATTTAAGGCTAGGGCATAACCTTTTCCGCCCTATGTTGCAACAAAATGTAGGGTTAAAAAAAAAAGATAATATATTGACTGCAGCCCTGGAGGTTGAGCAGTCGTCCGCTTCTCGGAAGATTGCTGGTTCGATGCCGCTCCACTGCTGTCTGCATGCAGTCTAATTAAAACCTAAAAAAAAGTAACTGAAAAGTATCAGGATTAGAAATAGTCAAATGATACAAGAGTACAATGAAATTATAGCAATGTATTTACCTTCCATCAAAGCTGTGATGTAATCAATCTTCTTTCCCCACAGGGAGTTTCTGGCCATGGTGGGCTCAGAGAAGGTCAGAGGGACCAACTTAAACTGTGAGGTGTTAACTACGGTGAAACATGACAAGTCTGAACCTGTTGTGGATATCACCTATGGTACGTGTTACATTCACATGAGAAAGGCTTTAATAGTGGGACTTTGTGGGGCAGTGTGAATCTAACTCAGGTGTGTTCTCAAGTCTTATATTGCTAAAAGGGTGAATTTCCCTGGTTGTTTGGGTATAATAAAGAATGAACTTGTGTTAAGTTTCAGAGATATTTAAGAGAGGATGCTTTATGTGGTATTTAAAAAAAACAAAAACTGACAAGATAATGTTTATGAACACACCCAACTGTTATAAATTTAGGAAATCTCTATATCCAGCTGCTTGAAGACCGCAAGATGCACCAAGTTGAATTGCGATCTGTTCCTTAAAATATATGTATATTTTTGGGCCTTATTTATGATAGTGACCACAGTGCGGAAATGGTCCCAAGAGACTGAAGAGGCTCTGAAGGACTGTTTTGACACAACTGTGTGGGAGGAGTTCTGTGACTCTCACAGGAAGGACATCGATAACCTTACAGACTGCATCACGGACTATAACAACTTCTGTGTGGAGAACACCGTACCCAAATGTGCCACCTGTACGGTGGTTCTCCAACAACAAACCCTGGATTAGTCCAGACATAAAGTTCCTCCTGAAGGAGAAGAAGAGGACCTTTAGGTCAGGAAACAAGGAGGAGCTGAGGGTTGTGCAGTAGGAACTGATGAGGAAGATCAAAGAGGGGAAGACCTCCTACAGGAAGAAGATGGAGGACCAGCTGTAGCAGAACAACACCAGTGGTGTTTGGAGAGGCCTGAAAACCATCTCAGGCTTCAAGGGGCCAAACTCCCAAGCTGCAGGGGACCAACATTGGGCAGATAACCTGAACCAGTTTTTTAACCGGTTCGACCACTCATTTGCCCCCCATCCTCCAGCCCGGCATCAGCTCCAGGGTCCTGAAGTCCTGCGCAGACCAGCTGTGTTGGATTGTTTCGCACGTCTTCAACTTGAGCCTGAAGCTGGGGAAAGTACCACTACTGTGGAAAACCTCCTGTGTGGTACCTCTCCCCAAGACACCGCACCCCAAGGATGAAGACCTGATGAAGACCCTGGAGCGACTGGTCCTTGTCATCTCCGCCCGCTGGTCAGCGTGTCGATGGACCCCCTTCAGTTCGCCTACCAATCTTACATCGGGGTGGACGACGCCATCATCTTCCTGCTCCACCGAGCTCTTTCTCACCTGGAAATGCCTGGAAGCATTGTGAGGATCACGTTCTTTGATTTCACCGGTGCTTTCAACGCCCTTCCAGCCCACGCTTCTGAGGGACAAACTGGAACTGACCGGAGTAGACGAGCACCACGCATCCTGGATCCTGGACTACCTAACCAACCGTCCACAGTATGAGGACTCGGGACTGTGTGTCAGACATGTTTGTCTGCAGTACAGGGGCCCGCAGGGAACGGTCCTGGCTCTGTTCCTCTTCACCCTCTACACTGCAGACTTCTCATACAACTCACCCACGTGTCACCTGCAGAAGTTCTCTGATGACTCTGCAATTGTCGGTCTCATCGCAGACGGGGACGACAAGGAGTACAGAGGACTGACGCAGGACTTCGTGCACTGGTACCAGTGGAACCACCTCCAGTAAGACCAAGGGTAAGTGGGTAAGACCAAGGAACTGGTGGTGGACTTCCTCTGGACCCAGTGCAGGAGGTGGGAGACAGGAGAATGATGGCCAAGCTGTCATTTCTCCGGGACAATATCTCCCACCCCATGCAGGACACGCAGACGGACACCGTCTCTGCACTGGAGATCTTCACACACTTGAACTAGTAGTCCAAGTGTGTGAAGGATATCTTCAAGTGCCTCACGTGCACTTTGCACCATGGGACAGTATACTATTCAAGATGTCCACATTTCAAACTGCACATTTAATTGAATTTAATTGAATGTTATGTTATTCTGTAATATGCTCTTGGCTGCTGTAACCCTGCAATTTCCCCGTTGTGGGACTAATAAAGGTTTATCTTATCTCTTACCCCCATAAACCTTACTGTGAAAAAGAACTGGATTGATTTTGGCAAAGGTCAGTTTCAGAAAAATGTTTTTGACTGTAACTACCCCAACTAGTAGTCCAGTTGTCTCTAAATTTAGCAAAAATGAATTGAAAACAGAAAATCTGTCTTGTTTATTACTGAGTTCATAAAAAATGGTTAACTGTATTTATCTTCATTATTGTATCATTGTGGGATCTGATCTTAGAGCACATTGCTATCTGATCTTAGAGCACATTGCTATCTTCATAGAAATAGTTATGTTGAGTCGATAAGGACTGTTTGAGATTATTAATGAGTCACATTTCATTTGAGGAGTTCCATAAGGAGGACTGCTTGTGCAGCGGAGAAGTTTGGGGGGCTTTTTGATACGACACCCGTCCTGTGTAGGATGACATGGTAGATCTAGTTTGGAAGAGGGAGGTTGGAGCATCAGCATTAACTTTTTAAACTTTTCTTTTTTGTTCAGAAAAACAAGCTTTGTCAAGCACTTACCAAAAGTAAACAAGTGTAGGTCAGCAAGACATTATCTGGATGTTATGCTTGTTGTGAGTCCGGACTATTGCTGAGCGTCAGGTTTAACCCTAACCCTTTCTTCATACTCAGATCTGAGTTGCTGTGGTGTTGTGATTCACCTCGCCGTGTCTTTGTGTGTCTCTGTCCTCCTCAGTAGATGGAGAGAAGCTGGTGATGAAGGGGGCAAATTTGACCAGCAAGGAGATGCTGAGGGCATTTCAGTCACGGTGCACAGCAAAGGATCCACAGGAAAAAGCTGCAGCAAAGAAATAACATTTCTCCTGATAAATATGTCTTTGTATGTATGAATATTTTGAGTATTTATAATAAAAGTGTTAAAATATGGTGTCTCTGGTTTGAATTAAATTTTCACATATTTACTGAGTAAGTACAGCTCTATTTAAGGACCACATGTCATGAGGCAGTACTTTTAACATTGAGCTACTCTCTCCTCTGTTCACAGGACATCAATTAAAATGCTTTAACTGCTAAATCATTTCTGATCGGTAAAGGATCACGTTGTGTGTTTTTGCATCATGTGATGTTCACCTGATAACAGAGACTGTTCCAGCATCAGAGAGAGCATTATGGAAGATCCAGCTTTAACAAAGAAGGATTAAGTGTCATTTAGGAAGAGAGTTTCAGGTGCAGCCTCATTGGAAAATAAAAGAACCAACCTTTGTTTTTGTTAACTAAAATCCTGTCCCCTCCACAATCCACAATTCGTTCTATGAAGCAACAATTCTATTTTAACTAACCATTCTTACTTTCAGGGGAATTTGTTCAATAAAATCTCCAGCAAGCAAAGTTATAATAATAATAATAATAATACATTTAATTTATAATGCACTTTACATCATCTACATCTAATCTTACAACAATTCTACCGTGTAATTATCTCCTAAAGAAGTGCGTGTTTAAATTATTACTTTTCTTTGTTTTGTTTTGAAGTTGATAATTTAGCTTTGGAAAAGTGCTATACAAATATAGTGCATTATTATTACATTATCAAAGTAAGTAATGGTTAGATCCAACACTACACCTACCATGAGGCTTTGCGAGTGTTTGTAGTAAGGAGATGTATCACTGCTGCCTCGTTTATAATTATTTTACTCTTGAGAGAGACAAGAAAGTTAAAGAAAAATATTTTCATTATCATAAGAGTTAAATATACATATGTTTCCTAGAATTGAAAAAAATAATCAAATCGCGATAAAAACTTCACATCTTTTGGGGAAGAGTGTGGGGGCGGGATTTAAATACTATTACGTGACGTTGCAGGCTGTGATTGGCTTCTGCTGCGTGGCTTCATATCGGGTTCTCCCTTTAAAAACCTGCGAATTCTCTCATTCAAAGAGATCAGAACCCACACATTCCTGGTTACCGAGGTGGATATCATAGCACAAACTGCAAAAATGGTTGAGAACTTTGTCGGGACGTGGAAGATGATCTCCAGCGAGAACTTTGACGACTATATGAAAGCAATTGGTAGGAGAGAGTTTAATATATTAATTAACCAATGAGCTTAATTGGCGTACAAACTGATGTAGCTGTTTAAAAGAAGAGTCAAGCACATGTATTTTATGATGGATAAACTCCTTACTACTTCTAAAATTATATTCATTTTATTACAGGAACGATCTTGAGATAATCTGAGAATTTTTTTTTTCATTTTATACTAATAATGATAGTTGATTCAAATTTTATCTACACGCTTTAAAGCATATCCATCCCTTAAATTTCACTATATCTACGTGAATATATGTTGATCATGATGCACTGCTTGATCTGCAGGTGTAGGATTTGCGGTCCGGCAGGTGGGGAATCGGACCAAGCCCAATTTGATAGTGACCGTGGACGATCAGGGGATTGTTTGCATGAAGAGTCAGAGCACCTTCAAAACCACCGAGATCAAGTTCAAGCTCGACGAGCCGTTTGAGGAGACGACCGCCGACGACAGGAAGACCAGGGTTAGTGAATCCTGAGTGCAGGGGAGGGAGAGAGATCTCAGCCTGGTGGTCTTTTCTGTGCAGGGATGAAGGGCTTGTCTCTGTTGTGTCGCCCTGCAGACCGTGGTTACTCTGGAGAATGGCAAACTTGTGCAGAAACAGACCTGGGATGGCAAAGAAACCAACATAGAGAGGGAGATCTCAGATGGGAAATTGATAGCGGTAAGTTGTTCATTCTCTGACACATTTATCTGATAATCCTCATCACTCATAAGCAGACATGCAACTTTTTTTTCACTTTCCCATTTCATAAATTCTGAAGTCTTTTGCCTACTTTCCTCTTGAAAGAGAGAGAAATGAAGTATTTTAAAGTAAAGATGATCAAATCAGTCTTAAACTTGTGTGGTCACCATTCAGCCATAACATTAAACCCACCCGGCTGGAGATGTCTATAGATCCCACTTTTGGATGCCAGACCAGCTCCTACAAGCAAAGTTTGTTCTGACACCTTTGTAGAAGAACCAGCATTCCTCCAGTAGCCCAGTAGTAGCCTTTGCTCCTCACGCGAGGAACAGTTTGCTAGTTTCTAACCACTGCAGAACTGTAACACCCAAAAACAAAATACAGTCGTGGAGCTACTTTATCTAAAGCCTGCCCATTTGTCCTGATTGCGACACATCGACCTCCAGAACAAAATGTTCACTTGCTGCCTGATACATCCCACCCACTGACAGGTGCCATTGGAACGAGATAATCAATGTTATTCTGACTTCACCGGCAAGTGGTTATAATGTTACAGGTGTTCAGTGTATAATTAAGTACAAAAAAAAGTAAATATTGCAGAGTGTATATTTTATGGACTTTAAAGTGTTATGTAAGAACAACCTCTGCATGACTAATCTCCTCCCCGAGCTGCACCTCCTTTGTCCTTCAGCTCTGATTTCTCTCTTCTCCCGCAGAAATGCATAATGGGAGAAGTGGTGGCGGTCAGGATGTACGTAAAGGAGGCATGAGGGGGTCCCTGGAGCCCCCTCTTCGGACGACAGGCTCAGTTCAATGAGCGAAATACCAAACTAAAGTATCGGCCGGTTGTGCTCTTACCACTATTTACCTTCACTGTGTTGCCTAAATTAAAATTCTGTGCCTTTGTTCTCCAAAATGATACATTTGCTTTCATTTGGATTTTTTTTTTGATGATTTGAATAAAAATGAGAATTTGCAAAACCTTGTGTGTGTGAGTTTATGAATGGTAATTATTAGCAGTAGTGGTCGGTTTCTCTGTAAGGTAAATAAATCAGTAATGGCATTCTTGAGAGGATTCCAGTTATCGGGCCGAGCTGCTCTTTCGGGAACATCTGCTTTTACCTTCTAGCACTTTCAGATTTGATCCAAACGTAAAGTCGGTTATAAATAAAATGTATTACTATTATTATATCGCCTCAAGTTTTAACATTACTCCAATCAGTCAACATGATATCCCATTTTCCAAATACGGACTTTTTAGGTTTCCCTATTTTGATTAAAAGGCAATATCCACATCTTATTACATTTCATCAAAAGGTCAAGAAGTGAACTTTCAATCACCCTGACGGTTTGTGCAGCTCTTTGAGGAATGTCTTATTTTGTACCTATAGATCATGCGGGGATGTCAGTGAGGAAATGTATCCCCCCTTCCTTTGTGCGAGGTCGAACATTTCCCATTATTGCTTGTGTACCGGCAGCTGGACGCACATGGAGAAAAAAATAAATGCATTATGGGTAGCCCCCACCCTTTGGTTGCTGGTGGAGTGTTTGTTTGTGTGTGTTGGGAGGGATTGTTCCGGAGACAGCCGCTACATTCCCATATCAGGAAAAGGGAGACAATGTTGCTGATTGGAGCTGATGGCCGAAGCGCCGACGACGCTTGGGAACATGAGGGTTTGTGGAAAGTGAGGATTTATGTGAGCTTTTGGGGGGATTCCAAGTTGATGAGAGCATCCAGAGGGTCAACAGTGTAGAATTGTATTAGTGCATCATGGGTCATGTTTTTAACAGCTGGTTAAATAAGTTAAAACAGGAACAATTTCTATTCTACACTTGTACACATCCAGTGAAAAAGAGAAAGGGCATGGAATTGAGATGATGGCGCGGTTATAATGAAATATATCTCTATTTATCCGCCTCTCAAGGGCCCAAAAGTGTCAAATGCTTAAAAAAACAACAGAACAAAACAATAGGCCTATGTGGCCATTCCAGACAGCAAGGGTATGTTGTCAAAAAGTCCCCAATCCCCTGTGTTGTACAATCAATACCAGTGATTGAACTCCTCAAATTGAATGTGAAGTTAGGGCCGAAAAAATAATGCTTTTTTTCACAAATAGAAAAATAATCTGAACTATTTGCGTAAAATATGAATCTATATACGATAAGATAGATCTCCTCCTAGCCGGACCAACAAGTAAGAATTTATGGTGAGTAAATCATAAACTATTAGAATGAAATACAATATATGTACAAGACAAACATCTTCAAGTTGATTCATATGCGCCAAATAACTAACTAATAAGAAGTTATAACCTAAAAACAGTGTTTATCATTAAAAAAAAAAAAACTCCCCTTGTGAGTTAAACTAAACTACTATACTATAGTTCTGATCTATAAGAGTAAAAGGTAGAAATACATTCTTTTGCAACAAATTTCGACTGAATTGGATGGTTGAGAAATTATGGGCGATAGGAGATAAAGTTCTCCCAAGTGTCGGATATAAACGGATCTGATGTGAGCGATGATGTTGAAGTTTCCATTGTATCGCTGACTTTTCGGGGATATAACTTTCTTCCTGTTTACAGTGTATGATCATTTCCATCAACTACACTTAACTCAGAAATTTTAGTTATAATGACACATTTTTAAGTTGCAGTAATTACTAACATCATTAAGTGAACTCAATTTATCAAAAAAAAATAATGAATTGAAATCCACAGAAACACTTCGCTTTCATGCCAGAAACTAAAAACATTTCAGTACCACGTTACTACGTGATAATGTTTCATGTTATAAAGTGATACATTTTACATTTTGACAGGAAACCTTTCAAATTATAAAACGTGAAGATATTCTTGTAAAAACGTGACAAATGATCACGCTATGATGCGAAAATGATCTTTCTCAATATCTGTGCGCACAAACCGCACTGCATGCTGGATACTCTGTTTGCAGATTATAGACTTGCTCTCGGAACAGAATCATTTTCTCACAGCCTGGGAGAAAAGATCACATCTGCTGCGGATTGCCTTACAGGTGCAGTGCTTGTGATCCGCAGGCGTCTCCGCCACTGTGTTTGGATAGCAGCGGGGTACCAGGCAGATCTCCACTCCCTTATTTGCTCTCAGATATGCTGGATAGGATGATCATTGGTGTTACTCAAGTAATCCAAATACAATCAGAAACCAGAGCCAGGGAGATTGAGACAGTTGAGGCGTCAAAATTCTGCAAGTTTCTCCAAGAGAAGTTTTTTTTTTTTGACATTTTTGCACGTGTTTTATTTTAAAGATCTGCTAAGGCAGCAGCTGTACAGAATATAGTTTGCCTGAGACGCAACATCGGAAATAAGACTTGATTAGCTGGAGGCTGTGCTGGAGAGAGAGGGAGGTATTCTACTGCAGAGGAAAGGTCCTGATCCTCCTTGGCTGCTCGGCGAGGACAAACCTGACATCAGCAGAGTGTTTTCTGAGGGCAAATTAGGAAAGAGTTCAGGAAGGAGCGAGATAGTGAGAGGCCAACCAGGAGGAGGAAAGAGGAAGAACAAAGAGTAGTGTTCTCGTCCTGGAGAAAAGACCTTGCTTATAATGTCAGAGGTGGAAGAAATATTCCAGTCCTAACCTTAGGTTGGAGTCTGAGGCCAGGAATTAATCTTATCTTATATATATCTTAATAATATCTTATCTGGAAAAACGTGTCTTTGTTTTAGGTTCCATTTAGTTTGTAACTAAACAAACAAACTACTTTTTGTTTATTATCTGATATACATAAAACTAGAAGAGAAAAAAGGCGAATGCAATCATCCCCCCCCCCCCCCCCCCCCCCCCCCACACGTTTTGAATGTGTGTTGTCAAGCCACACTGAAGGTACCTTGTTGACATTGAGGTTGTTTTGCGTGCAGAAAGATTGTCTTGGACCTGAGAAGAATGAACTCACATCCTTTGCATAACATCTGGAAAACGCCACTTGACTCGCAGCGTTGACACCCTTCCTCTGCTTGTATTAAACTTAAAGTCCGTCAAACACAAACATCTTTCATGTTCAAGAAGATCAACCTGGCCCCAGCTTTATTCTCATGCTGCGTCACATGGGACTCCTGGACTTAAAGGTACTGTCCAAGTCCATTAAAAGGGACTTTTAAACCAGTTAGTCCTCTAAAAACATTTTTTCACATGTATTTGTCATATATTTTGTAGGAGTCCTTCTTTATAAAGCTCGTTTAGGGTGGCTGTCAGGGGCAAACACAGCGCCAGTGAAGAAAAAAAAGAAAAAAGATAAGTAAAAAGCAAATTCAGGAAACCTCATCATCAATTTGAAAACACGCTGCAAAAGCCGCAAGACAACGGTAGCGTTTACGAAGCGCAAGGAAAATTACATATACGATATATTACACAAACATTGAATGATATTTTGATTAGCCATGGTAGCGTCACATAACTTCCTGGTCATGCAGTCATGTGACATAGAATAAAACTTTTTTTATCATTTTGAAAAATCAACATAATAATGACGCTAACATGTACAAAACCCAAAGCTTCAGTGAACAAGAGGTATTATACCTGCTACAGAAAACTTTTAAACACCATGGCGCTTACTGATTCCAGCTGTCGTCATGGCGACGTGTACAAGCTTTACCGCCAAAAGTTTTCCAGCCATAATTTCTCAACAATTGGTCTGATTTAGTCCAAATTTGGTGAATGGAATCAACTTGGAGAGTTCTGTCTAGTGGATACCATACTTTACTCCAAAAGTTAATACGTTACTCACTAGGGGGAGCTTTCTCTACGCAAAACCCTGTTTTTCTGGACATAATTTCACATTTAATTTGAGGAGTTGAATCAGAGGAAATGCTTGTACAACGCAGGTGATTGGGTTTTTTTTTTTTTTAGATGTACCCTTGGTGTTTGGGATGATAGCGTAGGCATAGTTTAACTCTAGGATGCTGAGCAGCAGTATAAACAGCCAGAATCATCTTTGTCTCTGTCTTTCGGCTGCTCCCTTTCATGGTCGCCAGCGCTGATCATCTTTTTCCATCCTGCTGGCTACCAATATCCGTTTCCTGTTCCACATGTTGATTTAGCATACGTTTACAGACGGAGAATGAAGAGGAGATGAGCCTTTATTACATCAGATAACCCGATGACTTCAGATTTCTCACTGTGGCTCCATGTTGAGACTGACTCACTTTGATATCAGGAAAATTTCAGTAAAAAAAACAGACAATATTACAAATTCCCTCTGCCACTCTTTGTGTTTGGCTACAGGGTGGAGACCATCCTCCATCGGCTCTACACCTACCCTCTCCACAAGACCCAAGGCACCTATACAGACCCAAAGTCGCGTCTCCAAGGGCAACCAAGGAGCTGGGCATAACTATGTCAGCGGAGGCCCCACTGAACTGTAGGGAGGCTTTCTTTCTACTCAACCTGAAATTAGTTTAGCCTGAACTCAGATTTCATCAACAAGTCTATGAATGCTGTGCAGGCTGTGCCTTGTCTGGTTCTGGAGAGGCAGGCAGTTCCTTTATCTCCCCAAAACACTCCGAGACACATGTCTGGGATTCCAGGAAGGGACACTGTTTAGGATCAGACTTCAGCATAACTCTCTTGTTGTCTTTACTCAGGTCTAATTAATACCTTCTCACACCATCTGCAATTTTCCTCACCATATAAAACAATATCATGTGCAATTATATCTAACGCTAATAGATAATAGTTTCCTGTTAAGCCTAACCCAATTATGAAAGTATTTATTTATGTAATCCTGCTGTGCAGTATTCCAGTAGTCACTTTATGTACAGAATGTGATTTATTTCGATTTGTTTTTCTAATTATTGCCGTTTCAGCCCTTTTACTTTTGTGTTTTTCTTTATTTTGTTATTGAGCCAAATGCAACGTAATATCCTTCTGCTCTGGTGGATAGTATGCTGACAATAAAGTTAAGCTTGAATGTGAAATATATAGGAATAAAGAAATTTGCAACTGGGCCTATGCTTTCGTCCCAGAGAAGCCAGGGTGTATCCCCGGAAACTCCCCGATCCTCCCTCTGACTAAATCGGATCAATGGTTGAGAAAATATGTCCGGAAAACTTCTGTCAGAAATGTACTACTGACTTATGCCAAAATCAATCCAGTTCTTCCTCACACTGAAGCCTAAGGGTGCAAACAATTTGAAAATCGTCCATGGAAATGTTTTGGAGTTATGACTGGAGAACTGTGTTCTCTAGAAGGAAAAAAAAACCCCTAGTGATTAGAATATGAACATTCAGAGTTAAATATCACACATACGAGATCGATCTCATTGAGTCGATTCATACGCATCCGAATTTTGGACTAAATTGGACTGTTTCTTGAGAATTTATGGCTGAAACACTTTTGGAGATATGGTGTCAGACATTTAAAACCTCTTCCAAAAATCAATCCAGTTCTCCCTTGTACTAAGATCTATGAAGGTATTACATTTTAAACTCATCCATGAAATAGTTTGTGAGTTATGTCCAGGAAACAGTGTTTTTCTCAAAGTAAATATCCCCATCGTGAGTACAATCTGAATTATGAAGTAAATATGAGTTTTAAGAGTAGATCTCCATGAGTTTATTCATACAAATCAAATTTAGACTAAACCAGAACAACAGTTGAGAAATTATGGCCCGGAAACTCTTCAAAAATAGCAGTTAGAGGTTTCAGAAAACCTGAAGTGTGACATATTCCTGTGCGTCTCTCCGTTGATTCCTAATTGAATAGCGAGATAGATTGATTTCGTAGGGCGGCGTGTTGAAAGAATACCCTAAATATGTCAGTTCTCGGCAAAGCCGGCTCAGAATATAACTTCTGAAGCCCTCTGTACTGTATATGAGGAAATACACCTTTGCCCTTTGGGACAGCTTAAAGAATTGTTTTTCAACTCCTGTCAGCAGGAGTTCCTGTCAGAACTCAGCACAGAGTGAGACCTCTGTCAGTGATTGTACAGCTCACAGGAAGGATGATGGAAATCTGAAAAGTGAGGCCATAAAAACCAGATCATACACAATAGATTCCCCCTGGAGAGCAACACACTACGGCTTTCATGCATATACAAGCACATTTCCCTGCTTGCCCTTCAATGCAAGAGTTTCTCTGTTCTACAACAGATGAGTAACGAGGCCTCACTCAGAAATGTTGGTATTTTCTGCTCTGAATCCACCATAAGTCACCACAATGTGGAGCTTATCCATTTGTTCTCCCCCCTATGACTACTGTGTGACGGGACATGTGATCTTTAATCTGGAAGGGGTGATGGAGATGCAGGGGTGAGGAATGGGTTGTTTTTAAGAGAGTGAGACTCAGCTTGAATGGAGATTCATGTTCATATAAATATTATGAGTGTGCGTGTTTGTGTGTGTATGTGTGGAATGCAAAAACTAACGATCTTTGTTTCTTCACATCAAGCATTCTTTGAGCCAAACTGTCAAAAAGAACTCAGTGACATGCAGAGTGGTTTATTTTCTGCTAGGAACCGCATGAGCAGAAATTCCAGAAACGGATGCTAACATCAAATGCTAACCTAAGCTAACGCTGTCGTACCCTGCTTTAAGGGGTTTATCCCCGAAAATCTCCCAGTCTCCCGTGTTGTACCAGCAGGGGATGTGAACTCTTCAAATGAAATGCGAGTCTTCAAATGTTATAGTGAAATAATAGTGATACAAGATAGATCTCCTTGTGAAGATTCATTTAGCCATGACATCATTGGACACATGGTGCCGAAGTAATGGTCAAAAAACGGTGTTTCCCCCCCGACTTAAAAGTTCATCTAGTGAGTGAAATTTGAGCAAATACAGTCAAATGTGACAAAGACAAGTTAGTTCTCCTTGATGCGGTTCATATGAGCTAAATATGGACTAAATCGGACCCGCTTTTAGGAAATTAGGTGAGAAGAACAGTGTTCTACGTGAAAAACGTCACCCTAGTGCCTAAAATATAATCTATTACAGTAAAATATGACAAAAGATAGATTTCCCCTAGTCCATTCATATCTACCAAATTTAGACTAAATTGAAGCAACGGTTGAGAACTTACGGACTGAAAACTGTGACTTTGGAGATAAAGCCCCCCCCCTAGTGGCGGAAATAGGCAACTGACTTTAACCCAAAATTGGACCCAAAATTAGTCCGGTTCTTCATTGCACAAAGGTTTATAGGCGTCTAAAAGTTGAAATCGATCCATGAAATCGTTTTTGAGTTTTCACATGAAGGCTCTGGGCTGTAGGCGATGATTCCAGAATATCCCTGACATTTTGGGGCTATAATTAAGTGAAAGTCAAAATCTGTGAAACTGTAGGATAAATACATTTTAGGTATCCAAACAGCCATTCTGTGTGTGTTACAAAAATACGTAAGCTTATTTCAAAAATGTATATTTCAGCCTTGAAATCAATATAAAACCATAAAAATCATCGTTACACTTAAGATTATTGGTGTCAATGCGGACCATTGAACAGTCACGCCCTGTTTTCAGCTTCCCCAAATGTTATTTTCTATATTTTTTTCATCGTTATCATTTCAATAATTGACACGTTTAGTTACTTTTCCTCCTGTTCACACACAAATAGACACTCCTCCACTTTGCATGCAGCGCACACTCTGACAACACACCTTCATTTAGGGACGCAAGCACATACAATCCCTCTAAAAGAAAGAAAGAACTATTAATAACAAAAATAATTTAAAAACCTAATCTGAATCTGAATGAACGGTTTTGGAAAATAACTATCCGGAGGACGCGGCAAACTTTTTTTTCCTTTCTTATGAAGCCACAAATATTTGTAGTCATCTCAGTGGATGTGGAAAAAGGATGTTTTTTTTTCTGCTTCACACACAGACACAATGACCTTCTGTGGCAGGTGGATTGACTGGATCGTGTTGATGTTTAAGGTCAGGTCAGACTATACTGTCTGTCTGTCTGTGTGTCTGTCTGTCTGTCTGTCTGTCTGTCTGTCGGTCTGCTCTACTTTCAAAAGTTTCCCTTTTTTTTCAAGTCAAGTATCAGCAGACATGGGGAGAGAAGGAAACTTGGACTGTATTTGTGTGACCTTCATGTTTTTCCAATAAACCCATCATCGTCCTGCTCAACTGTTTGCTTGAGTCGCTATTTCTTGTTTAAAAATGGGACTGAGCCTGTTTATAATGTGACCCAGTGGCAGCATGTATATGCGGAAGAGGAACGGGCCAAGGGTGGAGCCCTGGACGACACCACAGGTCAAAGTCCTATTATAAGATAAGAAGAATCTTTTTTTTTGGCATATTGAAGCGTGTTAGGACACACTAAACAGAAATACTTGATTTAAAAAAGAAGAAGTAGAATAATGGTCAAATAGCTTTTTAAAAACGTGCTTCAACAAACGGTTGAATTAATCTTATTAAAATTGTCAATTTTCCAAGAAATACATAATGAAATAAAATATTCAAGATATCATTTAATGTCTGATTTTAGTTTAACTGTTTAAAAATGCATGAAACAACAGGCTTGTCATTTCCTGGTAACTTTAGAGTGTCTAAGATACTTCATTAATAAATGCCCTAAAAAACATAATCTGAAATCTGAAAAAGAAAAAGGTTTTTTTTTTCTTTGTGAGGCATTAAAGTGTTAAATTATAATTATAACATAAATTATAGCTGGTTGGATTTGTTGGAAGAATGTTGGAATTGTTTTGGATAAAAACGTTTTTAATCACCATTAATCAAGAGATCCATCTTGTATTATTTCATTATAATAGTTCATAATTTACTCTCTAGGTGTATGTTTCTGTGGAAAAACAAACTTTCTCGTCCATAACTTCCCAACTTTAACTCCAATTGTGTCTAAATTCAGCTTCTGTGAACTCAAACAAAGAAATCTGTCTTGTTTTATCACTGAGCTCAGAATTAAAATAGTTTAATGTATTTAACTGGTAATTACGATTTTGTTGTTTTCTTATTGTGCTTTTTTTCTTTGTAAAACACTTTGATAAACCTAGGTTGTTTATAAATGTGCTTTTTGAATAGTCGAGTCCTCCACTATGATTCAACTATTTACATTTATACCGTTCTACTTTACTGTATTTTGATTGATCTCACATTTTCTCACCGACCGTTTGGACTTGGTTTTGGAAACTTTGATAACAATAGGCCACCAGGAAATTTGACCCGATGATGACTTGTAGATACTTGCCGAAGGCAACAGATACTTCCCCATAATTCTCCAGGGAGACAACCACAGTCTCTCATAGACGGGAGGGAAGGGGATGCGATTAATCGCAGGCTGACCTTTCTCTCAGAAACTTGTCAGCAGGTTCGGCTGCATAAACCCAAACAGCAGAAACTGTCTGAGTCGTTCAGGAGACAAACGATGACAACTTTCCTCTGATAGGTTTATTATAACATACATTTCTAAGATGAGAATTGGTAGGAGCTAATGGAAGTGAACAACAACAACATTCCACCGAAAGTTGCGAAGCAGCCGTATTTGATGGATAGGAACTTGCAAACTATTCAACCAAAGTCCGGGGTCTGCGGGTTTGCAGCTGTTTGAGTCGACGCCCGTGTGAAACCGACTGGGAAAGAGCTCAGCTGCCTTCCCTGCAACGCTCAGCTGCACGTTAAACACACAAGCACTTTCTGAGGGTCAACTCTTTTTATTAACCCTCTGTCCTTTCAGGCAACGAGGGGAAAAAGCAGAAGAGATAGTGGAGCATGTGACTGAAAGTCAAGATCCTGACACCACTGTGTGAAATATGAGATGGAGCTTAAAGAGAAACGAGGCGAAACATCCAAATTCGGAAGAATCGCTTTGGGCCGAAGAACGCGGGGAAGAATGAAGGAGGAAGCTAGACTTCCTAAAAGTAACTTTACTGTCCTGATTAGTTCTGGTTGAGTTCTTAGAGAGGGTTTTCATCAAATGTCTCAAAAAATGTTTTTGTCACACAAAATACAGAAATTAACATTCAAGATATTAATAATCTACGTCTATGTCCTGTTGATGTGACATCGTTGTATTGAGGTAAAATGCAAGAGGATTCCACTCATTATTTAGCCAGATGAAAGATCTCTTATTAATATATTATTGTGAGATTTGGTTAGGTGGTATTTATTAGCTCTGCCAGTGAGAGTTGGAGCTTCTGTGATCGTTCAGGTTTGTTTGTCCACAAAATACTGTATATTCAAAAATGGATGAATATTTGTATTGGGGTTGATCTTGGGCCGAGGAAATGATTGACAGAATTGATTAAAATAGAAGGCAGATCCCTGAGCAGTTGTTCACATTCTTAGACATTGTGTAAGGGTCTTTTTTGCCATTAAGAGAGTTAAGACAAGACCAGATAAGTTAAGACAAAACAAGACGAGTTATGACCAGACAAGACGAGTTAAGACCAAACAAGACGAGTTAAGACCAGACAAGACAAGTTAAGACAAGACAAGATGACTTAAGACCAGACAAGACGAGTTAAGACCAGACAAGACGAATTAAGACCAGACAAGACGAGTTATGACCAGACAAGACGAGTTAAGACCAGACAAGACGAGTTATGACCAGACAAGACGAGTTAAGACCAGACAAGACGAGTTAAGACCAGACAAGACGAGTTATGACCAGACAAGACGAGTTATGACCAGTCAAGACGAGTTATGACCAGACAAGATAAGTTAAGACAAGACCAGATAAGATAAGATAAGTTAAAACAAGACAAGTTAAGACAAGATAATATAAATTAAATAAGTCGAGATAAGACTAGAGAAGTTCAGACAAGACAAAAAATGACAAGATAAGATAAGTTAAGTTAAGACAAGATAAGACAAGACGAGATAAGATATGGTTCAATACAATACGAAACGATATTGTATTATCTTGTCTTAACTTATCTTGTCTGGTCTTAACTCGTCTTGTCTGAACTTGTTTTGTCTTTACTTTTGCCTAAAAAAAAATCAATAAATCTAAATAAAAACATTGAATCGATAAATCTAAATAAAAACATTACCTGGATGTAGATCCGGACCATGAGCCGGATCTGGGACATTATGGATTTGGATGCGGTAAATATGTATTAGGTCACAGTACAGTGACAGGGAGGGGTAGTAGAGACATTCAAAATCATTTCATGTACGTGAAAGGAAGGAAATTAAAAAGCGTCATCAAACAGTTTTTATGTTTATAGATCAGACATGCAGCAACATTAACGTTCACTGAGAGTTGTTTTTGTGTGAAATGCTCCAGCCAACGTAACAAACTTATGTTGTTTCCATCTCCTCTATCTTCCTGGGGGAGGGAATATGTAGCCGTTTAGCTGCTAAATACTCACTTGTTTGGTTTAGCAGCTTGTTTTCTAATGAGGATAAATGAGAGGAAAGTGAAGGAGTGTTCTTTCCAAGGACGGGGAGATTGTTTCCAATCTCTCACCTCCTCACCGCCGGGTGGCACCTGCAGGAGTGGGTGGAGGGGAATGGGGGGTGGGGGGGAGCAGGGGGGATTGCTCGAAGCAGGACCCGGTGGGAGAGCAGCCTCACGCTCGTTCACCCCTTGGGTGTTCCTGTCAGGGCTCCAGGGAGGCAGACATAATTCAGTTAATTGGTCCTCCCTGTTACACGTACCAGACAAAGCAACAGCATCTCAGGGGGATTTCTTGGGCTAAAGGCGGCCAGGACTTCCGTCTCCTGTCGCAGCAAATCCCGTAGGTCTTCCTCTCATTACTTTGCTCCAGTCACATACTTTCTGTTGTCCTACCGCACAAAAGCATCATTCATCATCGCGGCCGTGTCCATTTGATAAAAGCCGATTTGAAAAGCCTCGAATCAGTAAAGGAACTCCTGTGAAAACATTTGAAGTGCAGAAATTAATCCTATCTGAGACTGAAATGCCAAAGTCACAATCCTATTTGGTATGACCCGACCTTTCATTTTGAGTTTACAGCATCAAACAGTCTCAGTAATCTATACATAAATCACATGACAGCTTCCCATACACTCAACACAGGACGTGGGTGACCTCTTTCCTCAAAGTCTCTGGCTGACGTTCTTTTGCTCGATTCTTTACCGTCTGGCTGGGTTAAATCGGTCTGGCTCATTCTTTGTTTGCCCTACAAGCTTAGAGCCGTTCATGGTTTTACGAGGCAGCATCGCGGTATTCAAGCCTGATGATGGCAGATTAAAGACAAACATACATTTTAACACACAAAAAAAGGGGAACTACATCGCCACGTGTCTTTATCTCTAGAGGACTTGTGTAATCTGACTACATTCCACTGGAGTGTGGGATCCGCTGAAAATAGACAGCACCGATGTTAAGTCTGCTTAAAGGGAATTACCGCTGAATATAAGAATTTATGTACATGGGTTTTATGATGTGCAAACCAGTTGACTTGAAAATCAAACAAGGCCTGTGTTGTCGATCCCCTGATTGAACTCCTCAAATTAAATGTTATTTAATGTCAGAAAAACTGCTTTTGTCGTAAACAAAGAAAGAAGTTCCCCCTCGTGATTGAAAAAAAAGAAACATTAGAGTAGAATATGATAAATACAAGATAGATCTCCTGAAGTCAATTCATGTGAACAAAATCTGTCCAAAATCGAAATAATGGCTAAGAAGTTACGTCCGAAAAACAGGGTTTTTCCTTAAAAGAAGAAAGCTCCCCCTTGTGAGTGAAAAAAGAACAATAAGAGTAAAATGTGGATTATATTGGACCAACGGTTGAGAAATTACGTCCCGAAAACTATAATTTGGCCGATAAAGCTCCCTCTAGTGGTGGAAATACGCAACTTACCTTTCCCAATATCGAACCTGTTCTTCCTGACAATAATGTCTATGTGGGCATAACATTTGAAAATGATTCATGAATCATTTTTTGGAGTTATCGTGTAAAACACGAGGGATCAGTGCCGGATATGGCAATGACGAGTCCATAAATTCCATAAGGTCTTGAAACAGCTCCATTTCCAGCATCTCCAAAACTCCTGCTTCTACTTCCTGGTTGTACTTACCATGAGATTGCAGGCCACCATCATAGTTGGGTCCTGGCTATTGAATGTTTAGGCTAAGCTAAGCTAAATGCTGTAGCCGAACATTGAACGTACGGACAAAAGAATGCAAGAAAGAGTAGAACTTTTCCTTTAGCAGAAAATAAGTTAGACCTTAGAAGAAAAGGCCAACTTGTACCTGGGATCAACAGTTACAAGTCTTTTCATTTAATCTCAACGGCGAGAGAGGGGAACATAACAACAGAAGATCACGGTGGAACAGAAAAACTGTATCTTTCTGGACAAATGATGTGGTGACCTTGGTCCCTTTGGCTATGTCTACTAGCATGGTACACATCCTGTGCAGACACAGCAAAGCTTAGTTTACACAGACTGCATGAACTGTGTCGCCCTCCGTCGTGTCATTCACCCTACTCTCTGTTCACACTCACAAACGGGCGCAGACTGTCTGAGCTGCCGAAAATAAAATACGTTTAAATACGAGGGCCGATAACTTGCGTTCTGCTGGTGCGAGCAACGAAGGTCAGTTAGGTTTGTTACATCCATGAAAAGATGAAGAATGCAATCATCCTCTTACAAAGGTAATTCAGATGTTCGAGAAGGTTGTACGGAGGGTTGGGGGGTCGGGGGGGGGGGGGGGGGGGGGTATTGTGGGCCCTTAGTGAGCTTCTAAAGTAAACTTGAGCTCACCACAGGAGCCTTTGCAAGCCAGGAATGTAATCAACTGTACTTTCTTGTATGACATTAGAAGAGTACACAGTGTGAGGTGTAGCAGCTACACAGCATTAGGTTTAGACTGCTGGGGGATTTCCCATAATTCACTCTCTCCCCTTCTCTATACATTCATCTCCCATTGATGCATGTTACTAATTTGATTTCCGATTTAAACTCCCTTAGACCTTATTGTGAGGAAGAACTGGACTGATTTTAGGAAAGGTTAGCTGTGTAGTTCAGACATTAGGGGGGTCCGATTTAGTCCAACTTTATTACATATGAATCGAATCGAGCTGATCTACCTTGTACTTACATTTACTCATATTTGACACAGGAGGGATAGGGTTTTTTAAAAAAACTCCGTTTTTAGAACATAACTTAACAAAAGTTGGTCCGATTTACTCCAAAGACTCGAATGATATTTAACTTTAATAATTCAGATATTACTCACTAGAGGGAGCTTCTTCTTTTTTTCCCTCACACAGTTTAAAAACATGCAATATCGTTGATTGGAGAGTCTTTATTGCCCGTAAGTGTGAATGTGTGTGTGTGAATGGTTGTTTAAATGTGTGTCGGCCTGCAATGAACTGGCTTTTACCGGATTTACGTTAATTCTTCAGCCCCTCTCCGACTCAACGCAGGATAAGCATTTATAGAGAATGGATGAATGGAAGCTCTGACTTACTACATTACACTGTAACAACGGTCAAAAAGTTCCATAGGTGATGACATAGATGGAGGCTGAGCAATTGAATTTCATTTTACGTAAGGATGTATTGTATTCGGTCATGGAGAGCATCCCTAGAGCTGGAATGTATGTAGTGTTGTGATTTAAACAGTCAATTATTACACCATGTGTTAATAAATCATTAATATTACATAGGAAACTATTGTGAGTACAACTGAAATTGGTAAATAAGAAGAAAAAGTGACATGATTCCCACGAAATAAAAACATATTCACTACAAAATTGAATTTGAAAATAAGGTCAGTTACTTTCTATGATTTTGTGAACCAGATAACCCAAAATCACACCACTGGCAGAACACTGACCCACACTCCCAGACACACGAACACACTTCCACTGCATTAATCCCACCAGGTTGTTGGGTTCTATGGGGGTCAGCGTTTGCCGGAGACAGCTTTTATTTGGGCCTGATTACTTTTAGGCGCAGTCATCGGATGGCCTCTGTTGACGGGGATAACGCTGATTTCCGTCCGCCTCGCTGGCTCCATTCACAGCGACAGGCGCGATCGTTTAGAACTGGCATACCTAACACCTAACCCACCGAGCCGGGCCAGCACAGTCAGCAAATGCAACCCAACACCCCCCTCTGGGAGGAGGGGGAGAAAATGGGAGAAAGAAAGAGACAGAGAAGTTAGAGAAGATGTGAGGTGGAGAAGACATAAGTGGAGAAACTCCAACATTAATATGGGTTGTGAATAATGTGGGCTCTAATGAAAAACTGTGTGTTTGTGTGTGTGAGTGTGTGTGTGTGTGTGTGTGTTTGTTTGTGTGAGTGTTTGTGTTTGGGTGCTTGTGTGTGTGTGCTTGTGTGAGTGTGTTTGTTTGTGTGAGTGTGTGTGTGTGTGTGTGTGTTTGTTTGTGTGAGTGTGTGTGTGTGTGTGTGTGTGTTTGTTTGTGTGAATGTGTGTGTGTGTGTGTGTGTGTGTGTTTGTTTGTGTGAGTGTGTGTGTGTGTGTGTTTGTTTGTGTGAGTGTTTGTGTTTGGGTGCGTGTGTGTGTGTGTGTGCTTGTGTGAGTGTGTTTGTTTGTGTGAGTGTGTGTGTGTGTTTGTTTGTGTGAGTGTGTGTGTGTGTGTGTGTGTTTGTTTGTGTGAATGTGTGTGTTTGGGTGCGTGTGTGTGTGTGTGTGTGCTTGTGTGAGTGTGTTTGTTTGTGTGAGTGTGTGTGTGTGTGTTTGTTTGTGTGAGTGTGTGTGTGTGTGTGTTTGTTTGTGTGAATGTGTGTGTTTGGGTGTGTGTGTGTGTGTGTGTGTCAGATGATTGGGATTCCTAAAGGTACGGAAGCGGATTTGTGCCGATTTAATCAAACAAAGATATCAAAACAAGTAATACCTGCGTTTGAATTGAGCGAGTCACTTTAACAAAAGATGTCAACGACATTTGTGGAAATGAAAGATTCTGTTGGTTTTTTCTATTAATAATATAGTTAGATTATTGTCCCAGGGTTTCCATACTTTATCTCACTCGCTACACTTTGACTACTTAACTGTCTCTGCTTTATGGTTATGCTTTGTTTTCAGGGGTGCATTCCCATTGGAAGACGATATTTTAAGTCACAGCTCAATGCCTGGGTGGTAAGAAAGAAGCAGAGCCATCGGAAAAACTATTTTTTTTAAAAAAAGTAAAAAACAACGACTAACAGTCTACACTATTACACAAATAATTACTTTGCAAATAAATCCTCCGAATTTGGGTTGAGGTTTTTCATGTGATATTTCGGTGACAATAATAAAGTCTGAATAAAAAACTGATCCCATATGGACAGAAGTACCTGCAAGCTGGCCCCCAGAATATCTCAGTCAAAAACTACAAGTTCATATTTCTCACCTACTTATAAGCAAATCAAGATACAGGTGCAGTAAAAAAAAAAAGAAAACTACTAGAAATTTTTATTGCACATCAGAAAATACCGTTTTAGAACATGTAGAAGAAGAATATTAGGAGGATATTGTATGTAGCAGCAGACCTCTGCTGCCCTCTTGTGGAGTAAATGGGCGGATATGTTCGTCGATCATGTCTCTGTGTTGATGATGGATGTGATCAAACCGAAACTCACATCCAGACCCAAACAAGACAGGAGGAAGGAAACACACGGCGAACCTAAAAGAAGGAAGTCAGGATGAAAACACTGAGAGTAGAACAAGGATAAAGAACAAGGATAAAAACATTCAAAATAAACCAGGAAAAACATCCGTAACAATGATCCTACTAAATAAAACAGAACCATTACACAATGGAATCAGTCACCTTTATTGATCCTGGAACTGCTTCTGCTTCTGCAAGGAACCGGCTTGTAAAAATCACAGTAACCATTCACACACGATAGAAAATCACAGAAACTGATTTTGAATACTATAGAAAATCACAGTAATTGAATACACTTTGAAAATCACAGTAACGAATCACATACTGTAGGAAAATCACAGTAAATTATTATTTATTGTAGAAAATCTCAGTAACATATAATCTTTCAGATCGAAGGATTTTTGTCCTTTTGTGTGTGTGTGTGTGTGTGTGTGTGTGTGTGTGTTCTTTTTTGGCTTTTTTTATTAGTTCTGTTAGTGATTTTCTTTAGGTGTGTGCATGTCTGGTCATCCATATTCAACAGCAATTCCATTCATGTTACACTTTGTGAACCCCTCAAAAACGAGATGATACATCTCAAGGGATCATGCTAATAAATAAACTTGATTTGTGACTGTGTGTGATAGACACAGTTCTTTTCAGGTCTAATTTTATGCTTTTGATCTCTTGCTCAAATGAAATTTGACACTCCAAAAAAATCGAGTTCTTCATACTTAGATTTAAGGGTGTGCAAAAATGTAAAACTTTTCCAAAAAATAGGATTAGTAAGTTATTATTAAGTGGCCGTAATAAAAATTGTGATTTTATTGTAGTCCCGTTGTAGTTAACATTGAATACAGCAGAGGTTGGTAATGCCATAACACTATAATCTGTATTATATACATTATAAACAAGTAAACAAGTTGAAGTTGAAAATGGACAAGCAAGGATCTGAGTGATTTTGACAAGGGCCAAATTGTGATGGCAAGATAACTCGGTCCAAAGTTGGAAGTTTGGGCATTAGTCAGGACAACTTCTGAACAGAGACAGTTATGGGCACTCAAGGCTCGTTTATATGTGTGTGGAGCGAGAGAATGTGTTCCAGTCCCATAGAAGATCTACTGTAGGACCCATAACTTACTGTTTACGTTGGTTCTGATAGAGGTTTTAATAAACACAATGAACCAGCAGCAAAAAGGCGTAACTACATACTATCAAGCAGGTGGTTGTAATGTTATGGCATATGAGTGCATGCATTTGACATGCGATTGGCCCGATGGCTTTGAAATGACACAAATAATGGAACATGTTTTGAAAATTGTGTCTCGTTCAAGAACACAAACGTAACAAAATTCTTAATTTTAAAATGTATTGAGTTTTTAACCGAGGTATAGAAAAACAACAACAAATAATCCATAAGGAATATTATTTCAAAATATGTGATATATAGAAGAACAAGAAAAAAAACTGATTTGAGCACGGATGTGTTTGTAGCTCTACATAGTGAAGAGATTTGTTCCGCAAAGGGCCGCAAAGCCACGCATCAAATAAGAATCTGTGAATTAAGGATGGGCCAATCAGATTTCAGCTTGCTGCCTCTTGAACCCGCCCTTAAACCGACTCATGCCTGTTCCTCCTCTGCATTTCACACCTCACAGCTTTCAGCGTGAAGTGTTGCATCTGGTTCCACATGGAGGTGACATTACATCCACACACACTCTGACCCAGTTAGGCCAGAGGAAACAGAAAATAGCCTCCGCATATTAACATTATTTTTAAAGCGTGGCAGAGCGTGTGGTCTGTGTTTCATGACTCATCGGGAAATGATCGTGTTTATAACTGACACCAACTTCCAAGAACATATTCTGCAGAACCAGCCCTCATAACCTTGGACCTTTATGTTTGTAACGTCCGAGTGTCTATCCTTTAGTTTGTTTTCCTTTAGTTTTATTACCTTTAGTTCAGTTGGTGCATCATAAGAATCTGCATAGAATACAAACTAATTGACGTTTATGATATTATTATTCTCCTTTGGGTTTCAGGTAACAGTAAATGTATTATTTTATAAACTCTTATAAACTTTACTTCAGTGTCAACATTTAATACAAGCCCTCGTTGTATAAATGATCACATTCTGTAGAAAAGATCAGCAACCAATCGAATACTATAGAAAACACGGTCACTGATAATATGCTGTTAAAAATCACAGTAACCAACGAGATACTATATAAAATTACAGTAGCCAAACATGTACAGTGAAATATCACAGTAAATGATTACTTGCTGTAGAAAATCACAGTAACTAATAATAAATTATAGAAAATCACGGTTACCAATCACATACTGTAGAAAATCACAGTAACTAATATTAAATTATAGAAAATCCCGGTTACCAATCACATACTGTAGAAAATCACAGTAACTAATAATAAATTATAGAAAATCAGGGTTACCAATCACATACTGTAGAAAATCACAGTAACTAATAATAAACAATGGAAAATCACAGTTACCAATCACATACTGTAGAAAATTACAGTAACTAATAATAAACAATAGAAAATCCCGGTAACTGATAATATAATGGAGAAAATCACAGTAAATTAATAAATTGTGGATATCCCATCAAGAAAGCAATTACTGTAGAGAATCACAGTAACTAGTTATTAACTGTAGAGAATCACAGTAACTGATAATATAACGCTGGTTTAATAAATAAATTCCGGTGCTGTATAAAAAATAACATTACAAAATAAAAGTTATCAATAATATAGTATAGAGAATTAGTAAATGATCACATGCTGTATAAATTACAGTAGGTGGTGATACACTGTAAAAAAAAATACAGTAAATTATCACCTCCTTTAGTGAATTACAGTAAATGATCACACATTGTATGGAATCCCAGTAACTAATAATGTGTTTTAGAACTGCAATGGCTGTCTGCTAGGCCAGAGCTATCACTTGATTACTGTCATTTTCACGGTAAGGTTTTGCAGCGTATATTGACGTTAAAGTGACAATGGTGCGATCTGTGCAGACTCACACTCGTCCAGATTGTAAGACTATACCCTCACTAGCTTTTAAAATCTATCCCATATAGCCTGAACTGGTCACATGACCTCCTGTGGTGGTACCACTGACTCCTCACACCTCCTGATGTTTGCTTGAATATCTAGGATAAATAACACCATGATTATTCAATAGTGAGTCAGTGAACACAAATGTCACAAATCTCTTTTCTCCTTCTGCTGCCAAGTCGCTGTGGGGTTGAATTTGAATTGAAAGCCAGGGGCAAATTTTGTCTTACGGTCCCAGTAGGAGGATTCAATGTTCATTCAGCTCTCCTGAGTGTGGACCGTTTTTAAATAGCGACCATTAATCCTCATGAATTGGTAATCATCACCGGTGTCTCGCCAATGTTCTTCCTCCGAAACACTAATAAAAAAAAAAGAAGGCACAATTCAAAGCTGTCATTCATGACAAGTAGATCAAGGATTTTAATTTGGACCCCGTCCAACTCTTGTGTGTCTGCGGTTTACCTTCATCAGCACTTTTGTTTCCTGTCTCATCTCTTTGATTCCTGTAAAAAAAAACTTCACCTGGGTCCGTGTGTGTGTTCGCATTGAAACCAGAAGAAGTGTAAAACAAATGTAAATGCAGATTCTGAATTCTGAACGTGAAAACATCCATTCAGTTTTGAACCCACAGAACTAAGATATGAATATTGAGGAGAATTACTAAGCTCCTCCGATGCCTCTGAGGCTTTGGGAGAAATGTGCTTTATGATGTTTAATCTCGTATCCAAACATTTTGTCAGCCATTGTGCGTCATTCTAAAAGTTCATCGCAGCATTTTGTCCTTCAGTGGCAAGTTTTTGTGCTGAGAGTCACGAATTGTGCTCGGTGCTGGAGAGGCTTAGCAATAATTATGCCTCAACTGGCTCCAATACAAATTTCACAGGGAGACGGAGTGGAGAGAGAGAGAGAGAGACAGAGAGAGAGAGAGAGAGAGAGAGAGAGAGAGAAACCAACAGAAAGTCTGAGACACAGAAATGGATTAAAAAGAGAGAGACAAAGGCCCGAGAGGAAGGCAAGGATTGGAGAGGGAGCTGGAAATGGAAAGAGAAGTGGAGAAAGAGAGGGAGAATGAGAGGGACTAAGTATGAGAGGCTGAGGGACACCATGCTTGAATATTCTCTCTGATCTTTGAGCTGTTGGACCAGAGGCAATGGAATACCCTGCAGAACTCTATTAAAATTCATCCCGCCTCACCAAAGCTCTCCGTTATTATACAAGAGATGCCATGCACAGCTAAGCACGCATGAACACACACACACACGCACACACACACGCACACACACACACACACACGCACACACACACACACACACACACACACACACACACACACACACACACACACACACACATACACACACACACACACACACACACACACACACACACACACACACACACACACACACACATACACACACACACACACACGGGCACACACACACACATACGGGTTTTTATCATATCGTGGGGACACCTAACTGGGTGCAGCCTGCTGGGATCCACCCTTTCTAAAGGTACTAAAAATATGATTTTAACTGCTAAAATCATGATAATTTTTTTTGAATGCATAAATCACTTAAAAAATTGATAACTCTCAAATAAATTTCAAACCTGAATTTTTGAGCCAGATGAGGACACTTCCTGACTTTTTGATCACACAGGGGACCTAACCATGTAATAACCTATTGTAATGCAAACTTTGACACAGAACACCTTTTTTTTGTGGTTTAAATCAAAAGATCAGCTCCTGATTGAAAATAAAAGACCTTGTAAACATTTGATTATGAATTTGATGAACAAATCAGGCTTAATAACATCTTCAACATATCAAAACTGGACAGTAAGATTCTTATTCCACCCAAACCGTGTTACCCTTAACTCCACACCAACCACTTGCACAACATACCACCCACATCTAATATTCTTTAAGTAGCAAAGATTTGAGAGAACTTAGTAGTAGTGAGAGTTTCTACTTGTACCTTGTACATTTGAGCTTAATTTGCAAATTATTTTCAACTTAAAATCCAGGTTAATAAAATTGAATTGTATGACAAACATCTGCTTCAAAAGAGTACACAAAATCAATTGTTAGTGAATTGGATGATTTTAACAGGAAAATATTTTCCTGGAGGAATTGAATGTAGAATAAACATGCTATACAAAGCAGATACAAAATTAAATTTTTAAGAAAATATTTATTTGAAATTAAAAGAGCAGTTGGCACAATAGAACAAAACAACCACACAGGGCCCAGTTAGTCTGATATGATTTGAAAAAAAAGTTGAAATTAAATGTTTTAGTGCAAGAAGGAGTACAAAGGATGCCAACGAGCAACACATGACTAAAATATTAAACAAAATGTTTGAGAAACATGAACCAACATGTTTTTGCAACATGAACCAACATGTTCGAACTGTGTTGTGTTAACGAGTCTTTTCATAAATTCTTCCTTTACTTTCGCGTTGGATGGCAGTGATACGGTTTTTAACATAAAATTTCACTGCTGTCCAGCCTCTTTTTTTAAGTGCTTCTGGTGAAGCTTCAATGCAGGCAATGCACTCACTCTTTCCAGGTACTTTACCACATTCAATGAAAGACAGCAGTTTCTTTTCCACCGCATGGACCTCATCAGGTGACCATCTCCTGTGTGAGGTTTCTAAGATAGAAAAATAAATAAAAAAGGACAAATACAATTAGGAGTGTAGACCAAGTTATTTGAATAGGATAATATATGAGTGCAGTAATGAGAACGTTGTTTATGAGAAGGAGCCGTTCTTTGTGGGCTGTCCATTATCAGTTTATTCCTCGCTATTAATGGCTCATTTCACAGCTCTACTTGTTGGTCTGATTTGCAGTAGTTTCTATTGTTATTAACCATTTACAGAAAAATAATCAGCAGCTTGGAAATCAAATAGATTGGATTCTACCTGCTGGCATACAAACCGATTAGCCACAACATTAGAACAAGTTCAAATTAGCTGGCACTACTAAATGCAGCTGTACATTTCCCGTGCTACTAAAAGAGCTACATACAGCAAAGTATATGAACCAGTAAAATTGGATGTTGTGATGGGTCAAGATGTCCCTAGTGATAGTGACTGTATGGATGTTATTTTTTACTTTTTTTTTTAACTTTGCTTTTTTATTAACACATATACATATAACAATGTAACCGTGTTTATGGTGGACGAATGCATTTCAAGGAAACTAAATGGATCCAAGGTTGTAGCAAACCAAATATGATATTGTTTCAATAGAATATATCCTATTCTTCAACTAAACAACAGCTTAAGGGGTAAGCCAAACCCCTATGCCAAACATAAATATGCTCCTGCTGTGCATTACCTCGATGAAAGACAACATTTGACAATACGGAAATTTAAACAAGAATTCAAATCTCTCAAGTTAGCCAATATCTTAACAAATGCAGCTGTGTTCACTTAATTGGTATAACTAAAGTGTCCTTTTCAGATAGTTAAGGTGATACTTGGGAGTATGTTCGAGGCTTTGAAATAAAAGTGGCAGGTTTAGATTTTGTTATGAAATATTAGGAAGGGAGATCAAAGGCAGGGAAGTAAACTCAAATAGCAAAAAGTTAATTTAGCATGTCAAAAACTTGATTTTGTTTCATCACTGTCTGACTCAGTTTCAACTCTTCTGTTAGTTATTGACAATCCTGCTGAAATTACAACACATGGTATCATTAAGCAATGAATCAACTTACTATAAGGCTAAACTAAGAACTAACAATGAACAAGCACAGCGTTTTTTGAAAAATACCTGTCTTAAGGTCTTCACTGTCAGATTCCGTTTCTTTTCTTCTCTTAGGTGTTGAAGATTCTGCTAAGAAAAATATAAATTATTTGGTCCTTGAAACATATGAGTTAAAAAAAGGAAAGACTGGAAAAGGTAGCATCTACTTAGTTTATGGCATACCAATTGGTGCAGAGAGATCACTAAGCACATCACCGGTTACCAGCATTCTTTTTGAGGAACCTTTGAAAAAGGAAATAAAAGGTAAGAAATTTGTCAGACAACATTCGGCATAATCAAGCATACTTTATTGGAGGCCTAAAAACAGTTATTTTATGATACTTGCCTGATGATAAAGAGCGCAGAGAAGACTCCCTGTTACCCTCGGTGTCTGACAAATCACTGCCCACAAGCAAATCGTCTGGCACTTCCTCTGAAAAGCAATAGTAACATTTATGTACATATGAATGCATGCATATATGTACACATTATATGCATACACATTTCATTCTAAAACGAAGCAATCCAGATGAGAACGTCGTAGAATAAAAAAAAGTTTTTAAAGATTTCCTTCGAGAGCAGTAAATATAAGTTTGCGATTCTTCTTTGGCACAGAAGGTCCTGGTAAAATAATCAATCATGAATTTATCAATGAACAAATTGACTTAATGACTGATGGTATAAAATCCGTGAAAATGGCAGTCGTAGATACCAAACACACATCTAAAATATTAATGCAAACTGACTTTGAATCAATGTTAAATTGATCAAATAGATTCTCCAAAATAATTTAAACCAATGTGTACTAACATACTATTCTGCTCTGAAATATCTGTTTGGTGTCAAATTTTAGACATGTGCCTCCACAATGTCTTTCTCTTGAGCAATGCCTCACAGTTGATGCAGTACATATAGTCATTTGGATTGGCAGATGTTGCAGCTTGCTGACTGAGGATGAGTGTTCCACTACCGGTCCTAAACACATTACTATTGTGTGCACGGTTGCCTTTGTTTCGAATAATATCGAGATGCAATTTTCGCTCCTTTGACTTCAAAGGGAATGCCACTGCTTTGGATACAGCCATTTCTTGGTTGTGTTTACAAATTAAATGTCTTGCCATTTTATGGCAATGTGTTTGACATTACAGACAGCAGTGTTTTTTATCATACCCCTACCTCTATCTTCTGTCCTCTTCAGTTTCATGACAGACATCTCACTCCGATTACTGTCCGAGTTTTCACTGCTACCGTCTTTAGAAGAAGTAGTGGGCAGTGTCTTTTTTCCGTAATTCCTCTGACACTTTTTTTGTTTCCACTGTGGCATTTTTCTTCGGCTTCTTAGATCATCATCCTCCGAAGTTTCATTAATTGACTCCTTAGATGTTCTATATTCCTTATCGCTGCTTGTTCTGCTGGTAGTGGAGGTCTCAGAGAGTTTGGAGGGTGATTCCAAATATTCTGTAGTGAGCTGGGAATCAAGTTTATAACAAAAATTATCTACAAGGAAAAAATAGACATTTAAATCCCCAAATGTATTGAAAATCTATTAAAACCCAAGGAAAACAAATCTGTTATTCAACGTTTGTAGATTAAATATAGTACCGCAGTAGTACAGGAATGTAAAAGTGGTCTAGGAGCAATAGTTCTCGTACAAAAGTGTTATTGTAGCAAAAGTATTTAGGAGGCAAATGAAATCTACAGGCGGCAAAATATATTGACGTCAGATTACAATGTTCAGTATCTGCATTAAACTTTTTACTTCCAAGTGTACTATCTGCTTTTTTTGCCCTTTGTTGGTATCCCATTATGTGCGCAAATAATATTTGCACAGTATGTGCCATGTCCAATATGCTGCATTTTTGTTACCAAATACAAAAATTAAATGTCAAATCACATTGTTCAAATTTTGTATTGAAATATGCACAATTAATTGCTTATGCAGGAGTCTCATTCAGAGTCTCTATGTCTCCCATCCCCACAATGATACAACCCCATGTGTGCTTATGCTTCTTCACCGTTTTTTTTAATTATTAGAACCAGTAGTGAACTCTACTTTATTTTTATATTTTGCTGATATATATCAGTGTTTCCGACAGAATTTAGAACCTCTGACATTCTAGGGGGATCAGGGGGTTGCTCCCAATGAAGAAATGTTTGTATCTTTCAAAGTTAATTGCATCAGTCTGGTGCAGAATTAAGAGACTAAAAGCTACGATTATCTTTTTTTTATTCTAGTAAACAATCTAATCTAATCACAAACACATTGAATTGATAGGAATATTGAGATGACAAAATTTCCCACTCAAAATCCATGATAAATTAAATTACACGTAGTTCAAAATGGCTAAATAATAATGATAATAATAAATAATAATAGACAGGAGTAGGGTAAACATTTGAGCAATCCAAAAATTAAGCAAAGTGGGTTACCTATATTTGACCGGCTTATCGTTTAGAAAATAAAAAATAAGGAGGACTTTGCAGGATTAAGCAAATTAATATGGGTAATATCTTTTAGCATAAATATTTTAGCACATTTCGCTGTCTAATATTGATTTGACATTACCATGAAAACATCTACAAACTGCCCCTTCAAAATCTTTAATTCAGGTTTCTTGCCAAAAACTCCATTTTATAAGATAACATTTGAACACATCTTGATGAAGTTCGCCTAAAACTGTTTTTTATTGAATGGACATTGGGACAGTGGGAAAATATATCAAACACTGGCAGTAGCTGCTGGGAAACATTGGTTAATGAAATGAATGTAGATGCTGAAAACACGGTTGGTTGGTTAGTTGGTTGGTTGTTTCTGCTGTGATTTGGAACAATGGCAGCTTAACGGTCTCTCACACATGCTTGCATTTTATAAAACCTAACAGTTCTGCAGACGAGCATATATATAAGGCTCATTAAGGGCTTAGACACTGACAGGTTCCTCTAAAAAAATAACAAATAACAATAAGCAATAAATACAGTGATAGAATCTGGATTGGAGCCACTGCTAGGACACTGATTTGACCCCAGGCAATCTTGACATCATTTTGAAAAACATCATTTTGTTGAAAATAATAGATAAACACACCTCATACGCCAATTTAATTTAACATTTTTGTATTTAATTGTTTATTTTAGTTGATTTAAATCTTACACGCCTTGAATGTTTTTCCTTAAGACGAGGGCAAAGCATAATTATTTTCATGAATAAATTGACTATAAAGTTACATTTTTCTTTTTCTAATTATCCAAAAAATCAGTTCGATCTGACGTTAAAAAAATTGTGATCTGCTTGGAACTGTGAGTTTTGTGATCTGGTGCACATTTACAAATTATGTAGGAGTGTGAAAATAATTCTTCTTTGTTAAAATAAAATTAATTACAATCTGACAATTTGTTGCACCTGCACCTATACATTGTGAAAATATTACATTTAATATTATTGACTAATCCAATATGCAGATATATTTCTGACTAACATAAAGGTATTTATTCAGGCAATGCAATTATTGGACATACAACAGACACTAATTTTCATATGTACACATTTCATATTATAGAAACGCATTTGCAGAATTTTCATTCAATTTAAAGTGAGGAATGTTTCCATAAAAGTTTCTGAAGTTATGGAAAACAATCCACAGAAGTCATGATAAAGTAAAATATTGGAACAGGCCTTAATAAATTAATTTAACACTCACCCCAGTCTTAGAGGCTAAAAACAGCTCTGTTGTAGCTTCTGGTGGTGGACTGGTTTCCCTGCCAAGATTTGGCCCTCCTGAGGCCTCAACACCAGAGATATTGATCTAATTCAAACACATGCATCATATTGAAGTATTCATTTCGCCAAACATTGGATTTATAAATGCTAATTTTCCAGAAAACTGCACAACTACACATGTACTTTCTTTACTATAAAAGAATATCATCATATATCATATCATATAATCATCATATAATATTTTTTCACAGACCCTGTTATAACGGTGGCCATATCTTTGTTAACAGAAAATCAGAGCCTGGTCATTATTACATCTTAGAACAGAGACTTTTAATCTCAATGAGGATTTTACCTGGGTGTCTGATTGGTGGCTGTGTGTTTCATGCGTGTCTTTAGCCTGGTCAGTCGCTCTCTTCCTAAAGGGTTTTTAACAAAAAGCATATCGTATTTAGGTATCCATGGATCCCCCGGGTTTTCAGGATTAACCAATCACTGCCATTAATCTTGTTACAAACTGGTCAATAAAACTTCCTATTTGCCATTGATTGTCCATACGTATAAGCATTTTTCAAATACATCTCTTAATAAATCGGATTTATCATTTCTCTGTTAAAGAGATGATAATCTGATTAGGATGAACTTCATGAAGCTGTGATCAGTATGTTGTACTGCATGCACTAAACCAGGTTACCAGTGCTGTTTTTTTGTCAGCTGCTTTTTTATTAACATTACACTAACAACTATAAACATTTTCTAGAAGCAGGTTATTAATTACTAAGAACCAATTCCTAGAGAGAGATCTCCCTACCATCAGGACAGATAACCTGTTTCATAAATGTCAGCATGAGCAGAAAAACAGACAACAGTGCATGAGGAACTGGTTGAAAGCAAAGGTCTTACAATTACCTTCAGATAAAGTCTAAATGGACACAAAGCAGTGAGGACCTTCTCAATCATATGTACACTGGGATGGAGCACAGATCCCCTCCTCTCCTCCCCTCTCCTGTCTCACTGCTCTGAAGTGAAACTTAACTAGTGGCTCCGATCTGTCTGTCACCTTCTCCCTCTCACAGCACCGTCTGCCTACTCCAACACACAGTAAACTATATGTAGATTCTATACTAGTTAACAATGGCTTTATAAAATAAAACAGTCATGAACCTTCACATGATCCTCCTCACTCCTTTCCTCTCCTCCTTATGCCACAACTGAGAGAAAGAGACGCTTAACGAGCTGCTCAGCTCCGTCTGCATCGGTCTCCCTATCACTACACCTTTACCAGCTACAACACACATTTAACAAAAGCTAGATACTCTGCTTGTTAACACCGGCTTTTAAAAATATAACAAATAATTTACCTTCACATGCACATGCTTCCCCCACCCCACACACACATTTCAATATTATTGAAATAAAATAGCTTTAAGCTTTCTAAGTTTGATTAAATAACCAAAGCCCATACCAATCATTAAAATTGTTGAAATGTCAGTTTAGATTAGTTTAGTTTAGTGCAATTAGCTAGCAGGCTACTCCAACAATCGGCTAATCCACATTAGCATTAGCTAGAAGATAATATATGACACAAGAAATTTCTAGTATTTAGCAGCAAAAATGTGTAACAAATTAAAAGTTACCTATCTAAAACAATTTGTTTTATGTACTTACTTTATATCCATGTAAATTTCCTCCTCGTTGACTGCTGCTGTACTTTGTCTGCTGTCTTCTTGAGTTGCCTCCTTCTGTAGCACCTGCTCTCTGATCCCTGCACTGCAGGGTTGGGAACCCCATAGTCATGGCATGTGGGGGATGGGCATAGGTAAGTCGGGGACCGCAAAATTCAGGAACTGTGTTTCTCTGTCACCTTTGGATTCAATTCTCTGCGGCAGTGTAGTTTATTCAAAAAAGTACTGCGTCCCAAAAAAATTATTTTTATATATTTTAATATCACATTCCCTAAATTATTGTTACATCATGCTGATGTCATCGTACAATTTATAAAATAAAAATATTTTAAAAAAATCATTTATAACTACATATTTTTATAACTCTTGTTCAGTCTTTCCAAATTTAACTTTTAAGCAAATATGTGTTTTATTCTTTTTAAAGAGGAATGATCCTGCATTAATTTAGTGATATTAAGCTTAAAGCTGTTGGGTACAATTAGTCAAATATGAAACATATCAAGCTTTTAATATCATATCAGTATTAATTATCACTATTCATTGCACGGTAAGATATTCCTTTATTAATCTTTCCAATAAAATATCTCAGTGATAACTAGAAATAGCACTCAGAGAGTGCCATACCTCCAACAAAGCTCAACAGTACCAAGGTAAACATTATTATGATCACATTCAATTAGATCGCTTGATTTAGCATAATTTCATGGAGATTCCTCCCCTTATTTACGGGTTAATATCAGCCTCTAAATCTACTGACAACTCCAACACACTCTCATTATCTCTCAAATACTCTGGAACAAGTCACAAATATGTCTGGAAACCAAACACTGCCGTGAACAATATCTGGAGGTGGAGACAGACAATGCCAATAAGCTGGAGGAGACTCCACTTCTTCAACATCCTACTGACATCTCGAAATGTGACTCTTTTTAAAATGTTGAAATGTTACATTATTTTCTGTGTGAATTAACCATTATTGGTCTTGGAACAAAGTATTAGCCTCTATTAGCTGACATGGTAAAGGTTTGTGGCTTAATGGACTCCTCATCTTCACCAGCTCAGTTTTGGGAGGGTGTAAGTGGTTCTTGAGGATGTCCAAGCTTTTTCCTCACGCTGTTTCAGTAACACCTCAAAGTTGTCCAGTCCCACTAAAAACAAAGTTAGCCTCTTGCTGTTAGGTTAACTCATTACAAACTAAGACTGGTAGAACCTATATAACAGCCTATGACACATATTGAATAAGCTGAGCCTTTTCAGGGAAACAAGATTGCCCCATCTACTCCCCTGTTGAAGGGTCAGCACTGTCCATCAGTCCAATTTATTGTTTGAGGTGAATTCTTATGGTACTTGCACCATCAATAGGACTCCAACTCCCATTTTAAACCAAATAGCACATGCAAATTGTGAATTTTTCTTTGCTTCACCAAAACCTTAATCAGTTAGGCTTCTACAGTTGTTGTGCTTTACAGTAATTGCAGCTTTAGATCAGTGGGTGAGGAAGAGATACCGTACTTATGCCATCACTCACACAGAGAAAGAAAGACAGCTTAGCACTGGAAGCACAGGGAAGGAGATAACAGGAAAACAATTTATAATCTGCTGGGACGGCACCACAGCTATAACTTTAACTGTAAGTTGTATGGTTGGAGCACTGCACCCGCAGCCACATCCTTTGTTCATCAATAGGTACTAACATGCTCACTACTATACTCAACCAGTGTGTCCGACTGCATATTACCTACAACACACCTAATAAGTATGTGCTGCATTCACCTTAATACATATTCAATCAGGGTGACAGCATACTATACTTAAGCCATTGGTCTTCTCTGCATTATATGACATCACAACATTACTGCTCTGCCTAGTATGTCCACGTCCCTGATACCATGGAAGGATATTTTTTATCAATACATAAAATCTAAATCAAAATGACCTCTATCCATCAATACAATAATAATCGGGATAACTCTAAACAACTTAAGGATTTACATTCGATTGTTTGTAGTTGATTTAAGGAATGACAAAATCCATTAAGATCAATGATGGACTGTTCAATGTTAGAAGCTAGTTTTGAGAAGCAAAGTAAAAGCAAGTAAGTGAGTACTTAAGTAAGTGAGTAAGTAAGATGGAAAATAAACCTAAAATCCGGAGACCTTAAATCAGGAGACAAAGTAGAGAAAATGTCGCTGAAGTTATTTGTTGCATTGAGTGGGACACAAGGCCTCTGTGCCCTCACCAACTAGCTAGCTAGCCTGCTGCTTAGCTAGCTACCTTGGCATTCACATGTGGAGCTTGTGAATCCTTAAATCCGGAGACAAAGTAGAGAAAATGTTGCTGAAGTTATTTGTTGCATTGAGTGGGACACAAGGCCTCTGTGCCCTCACCAACTAGCTAGCTAGCCTGCTGCTTAGCTAGCTACCTTGGCATTCACATGTGGAGCTTCTCAACACTAAAATATTGATGCAAACTTATGATTTGTTCTAATACTCCGTTGCCCCATACGCTATGGTGAGACATTCAGATGATTAGGCTCTTCATGCATTCATAAATAAAAATATAAATAAACACTAATTCAAGTTTATATTACTGTTACAATTACTGTTCATATTTAGCACATATTCTACAGAGGTATTGTTTTCTAACTATTAACTTAACTTGATTCAGAGCTAACTCCGAATGCTCTTTGAGTTGTGTTTGAAACGGTGATTTTCTTAAATATGCAGTTCATTTATATATTCAATGTTAGCTTACTTCATTTGTGCTAATATTGTACCGTCATTCCGGGAAATAACACAGAAATATGATGAGACGGAAGTCTATTTTACGATATACCATGAACAGCACCATGAACAGTGTCCTAAATAAAAAATCTGATCAAATGAGATGAATATCTGATTCCCACTGATATGTTGAAAGTGTGCTTTTCATATCAAAATTAATATGGTATCTCTCCCGTTGACCATACTTAAATCACTGTTAATCATTATTTATCTATTGTCTTCAATGGTGGACTAAGTTATATAGAGAAATTGCATTGGCAACTAGGAGACAGAAGGATGCAGATTTAATAGATGTTGTTGTTGTTGGGACAATGCTTTGTTTTTTTCTTACCCTCTTGCACTCCAAAAGAGCTTACAGACCATCACTAGACTAAAGTTAACATTTCAAACGATACAGGAAATGCTTGCATAACTATTGTATTCATTTTAATTACTGATTTTTCAGTGTTCCAAATGTTCCTGTCATTGTCAAAGACATGGGTTCGACCTAAGTAATGTAGTTGGTATTACATCATTATCAAAACGAGTAAATTAGTGGTGTATGGATTCCGTTCTTGCTTTGTTTGCTGGAGCAACAGTAGTGTGGTTTCAGTCTAATAGGTCATTATGGCAAGAACACAGAACGACATTTGTGTTGCAAACTCATAATTGTTAATAAAATATTTGTTTTATATCTTTTATATGCACTTGTTGCAATATTTATGTCTGAGCATACTTGTTGGAGAATGCAATATTTGAACTCCTATATGGGTAAGAATTATAATTTAGAGGTAACTGTATTATCCTCCATTTTTAAAAGACCCTGAACGTGACATTCTCTCTTTTGTGAGTTTTGCATTGGTGTAAATGGCTGTCCCTCTCAGTATTAACCAATCAGATAACGTTTCTCTACCAAACTAAATGCTAGCACCTGTTTGTAAGACTTCCCTGTCTTACAAAAAGGGAAGGCATAGAGCTTAAATGAAAATAGAGAGGGAATAGTAAGGGGAGAAATGCTCGTAAAGCTTGGTACGTTTCTGTTTAATTAGCATTTTTCATGTTTTGTAAAATCTAAAAGAAAAATGAAAGCTGTTTGGAACAGTTTTGATGTCCAGTCATTAATTAATTGGCAAAACAGAGAAAATATATGGTGAGCTAGCACTACTTTCCTGCCGGCCTTGTTAACAGGCTGATAAGACATTGTGTTTGATGAAAAAGCATGATGTACCAGGGTTTTTCTGAGTGAGTATGAACATTTTATGAACATTTATCACCCAACATTTTGAGTTAAAGAGTTTACTGGTGTATTTAACATGAAATAGAATGTCTTAAACAGTATGCTACTTAAAAGGTTGTTCTGGATGCTTCATGCTAGAGATGCCATCTCATTGCACCAGCACATGGATGGAGTCTCTTGACGTGTTTCTTCATCACTCAACACTGGATGTTGCTGGATTTGTAAGGTTGACATCATAATCTTTCCAAGGAATAGTGAGTACTTCCAAAACACAGAAAAACTATAGAAATAAGCTCCAACATGGGGCCAAATTTCTATGGTACCAGAAAAATGAGTCCATGTCATTTTCTGTCGTTTGTGATTTTTTAAAACATTTTTTCCAAGTTTTACTAGTTGACCAGCAGAGATTTGTAGTCCACCATTGATGACAATAGATTTATGCTTAACCGTGAGATGAAAATGAGTAGTAAAATTTGTTGAAAAGTAACCTGATTTCAATCTTCTAAGGGAGTGTCCTAAAAATGTGATTTAAATAATCTGATTCCATGTTTTAAACGATGTTAAGAAGAGAACGGTACGTTGATTTACATAGGAGTTTCTGCTTTAGCACTTCAAAATGAAAATGAACTTTTCATAATGTAACTACAGTTATCGCTTTCAATCCTTTTCATGAAGTCAATAATGGGGTTGAATTAACCACCCCTCAACTTTGTAACTAAAATTATAGAAAATAAGCTTGTCCTGACTAATTCTGTATATCCAGGGATTTATCAGTCTTATCAAAGTACAGACAAAAAGATTGTGCGGGCAGACCTGCCAAATGTTTCTAGTAATTACTTTTATCATCCTACGAGTTGAAAACTTTTGTTAATAAATAGATCTTTACCAACTGTCCATCTAGATAATAGTAATTTAAATCTAAAAAGTATGCTGTAGTGCAGAGGGCAGTTGTAGCCAGTAGCTGTTATTTCCAGCAGTGTAAGGTAGCTGGAAAGTGGTGATTGGGTGTTTAGAATACCTCTGTGTGGACTCTATTGGGCTAGTTTGAGGTTACTTGCCAACCTTACATCAAATGCACCCAATATTTGTTATTTATCCTCTCACTGCACATGCTTCATTCTTCCACTCCATAGCGCCCTGCCAATGCTACATGGACATGGGGTGGAACCAGCTATTATCTATTTTCAGAAAGATAGAATAAAACTTTAGTAATCCCCAATCGGGAAAATTAGTAACTTTATAAGTCTTAAACCAAAAGCATTCGTTTGCATTTTGTAGATGATGTGTATTAGTGCTGGGGTTTTTTTCTTTATATATCTCAATACTAGTTTATCATTTAAGGATGAGAAACATTAAATTAAGAATATATTTTTAATGTATGTAAGACTTCAGAAATTAAGAAAAATTTAAAATCTATCTACAGTAGAGACAAAGACTTTTACATTTAACTAATGACTGCCGTATTATATTTATGGTTATTATTAGTAGTAGCAATAGTTATTATATAATAATAATACTGTTAATAATAATTATAATAATAAATAATTATATATATTACTAATGTGAAAACATGGTTGCAATACCATCTATGACCACTAGTTGAAAAAAACTACGAAACATACACACTTACACACTTTGTCTTGAAAATGTCCCCACCGCGGCTAGTTCACACACTGCAATAGCGGTGTGTGAACACAAGGGTATACACAAATTCGTGAAAATTTTTTCTGTGGGGACCATTTTTTGTTTTTGATAAAAATTGCACCAGGCCTATCAGCTAGCTGTTTTCTATCTATTGCAATGCTCGTGCCTGTGGGGACCAGGAATTTGTCCCCACGGGAAAAATTGGTCCCCACGATGTGAGTCATATTTCAGGTTTTTGACCCCACCGGGATATAAAAACGCACACACACACACACACACACGGGCACATCTAAACCCACATAACAAAAGTTCTCTTTGTAATATGCAAACAGAAAAAACGGAGAATAAAGGTTCTGAACTTCACTTAGCACTGTATGAGCACGACATCAGATATTTTTCAGTGTTTTAGGTTTGATAAGATCCTCACACAATCCAAATTGACCAACTTCATATGTTTTCTTGAGAAATATTGTTTCGTATGAAAATGAAAACTGCAGTGACTGAAGTCTGACCACCAGAGGGCAGCAGAAACAAGCAGGAATATCAGCAGTCATACAGTACGTGTGAAAACTGGACCTACCCTGTTGTCTCCTATAGCAACAGTACATCCCTCAAAAAAACCTCAACCCGCTGCGTTGTACAAGCAATAAAGAAGATAAACCCAATCAACTATTTATTTTGAGCTCAGTAATAAAACAAGAGAGATTTTTTCATGTCAGTCCATATAAGCTAAATTTAGACAAACGGAACTTATGGTTGGAAAATTAATGAGAAGCTGTGTTTTCCACTAAAAGCCCCCCTAATTAAAAACAATATGAATTATTATAGTGAAATAATATATTAACAAGATAGATATCCTTGAGTAGACTCGTTTGAGCCAATTTGGACATAATGGGACATATGTGTGGGAAGTTATGGTCAAGAAATTGCTTAAAAAGTTCAGCAACTCAAGAGTAAATTATGAATTTTAACTGTAATGTATGACAAATACAAGAAAGATCTCCCCAAGTCGATTCAAAAGCACCAAGTTGATTGATTAGAGATAAGATGCTCAACGTTCCTCATTTATCCCCCAATGAGGAGCTTAAGATTACAACTTTGTTCTTCTTGTTCAACTTTTTTTGTCATGTAATTCTGACTTTATTGTTGTAAAATTACGATTGTTTCTCATAAAATTCAGACGTTTTTCTTTTGAAACGATGACTTTGTTCTCATAAAATTACAACTTAATTCCCGTAAAATTACACTTTTTTTCCTTGTGATATAACAACATCAATGTCAGGTCAAGGTCAATGTCGCCCGAATACCCCATTTTAAATAGGAATAACAAAACAATTAGCAAAAACACGCAGTAGCTGCAAAAATAGTATAGAAGTATATATATATTAATTATAGAGGTCAGTACCAAGTCAGTATAAAGTCAGAAAATATTGACATTACTATTTAACAATGATCCTCAACTTATATAATCATTACTAACTATATAGTAGTAACAACTTAAAGAGTATGCAGCCTCATATAGAAACTTTAAATTCACCATAAAATGACAAATCGTTTGGTCAAGCATTTTTCTGAACAGTAAAAAAAAAAATCAGACCTAAAAAACGACTCATGATGAAGTTTTGTATATCATGTAAAAATAGTCCATTTTAATCAGATTGACTCAAAATTTTAGTTAAACATGTTTTAAGAAAAGCATTTGACCCTTATTAGACTTTTTTTTGTTTTTCTCAAATTATACAATTCTGTCAAGCTTCCACATGCCATGAAAATCCAACGTATTAAATAACGGCCATGGTTAATGCCGTCTCCTCTGCGGTCCCTTTCACATGTGGCGTCCCCCAGGGCTCCACCCTAAGCCCCTCACTCTTTATAACATACATGCTGCCACTGGGTCAGATTATAAACAGGTTCACACCAGTGGGACTTATTTTTAAACAAAAAAACAGCGACTCAGCATGTGATCAACCAAACAGCTGAGCAGGTTGTTGACAGGGATAAAGTGGTTGGGGTTTACTGAAAGTCAAAGGAACAACAAATTCGTGAATATGTTCCTGGCAGTTTAAACATAACTCACATCTGCCTTGTTCCTCATTTGATTTCGGCTGAAATATAAATTGTGTGTAATCTATGATGCTGCAACGAACACACACAAGTACACGATCGTGACTCATCTGCACCAGCTCTGTTAGATTGGACTTTCCACTGACTCAATAGACTGATATGTCGGGGAGTTTTTAAGGAGGGACGCCCCACCCTCAGATACCTCACAGAAAGTCATTCTAGGCATCTTGGATGCTCTCCTAGATGCCAAATGGACACAAACCGGTCTTTGTGCCTTGACTTCTGCGTTATTTGTGCATCACTAATCAAATCCAGTGTGTGCATTTGTGAAATAGCAGCAACGGGTCAAGAAGAAGGTCAACTCCCAGACTGAGTGAACTGGGATCGTTGGAAAGAACGTGTGACATCTGACTATAGTACAGAATGTAGGAGCAAATAGGAAAAATAAATAAATACTGCTATTAGGAAATAAAGGTAACATCCTTTGTGAGTTGAACATTGGATTACGTTCCTGCAGCAAGTGGGACAAACTCATCTGTTCCCCGAATTACCCAGCAGAGGGAGTTCCCTCAGAGTTCACCCTCTGTCTCATCTCTCCCAGTGCCTCCTGCTCATTGGTTCTCAAAGGCCCCAGTGTTGGAGGCGGCTGAGCCAATTGGCACACTTCTGGGCCACAAACATCTGAAGTAGTACTGACGAGGAATGTGCTGGCTCGGCACGGGCTGTCAACTGGAGCATGTAGTACTATACTAAATGTGGATCGAGGGAGGAGACGAGCAGAGTGGAGCAGGAAGTGGTGAGCACTCAATGACGGAGCAGTAGCCTCAATGTGCGGTGTGTGTGTGTGTGTGTGCGTGTGAATATGTGTGTGTGTGTGCGTGTGAATATGTGTGTGTGTGTGTGTGTGTGCGTGTGAATATGCGTGTGTGTGTGCGTGTGAATAGGTGTGTGTGTGTGTTTTTGTGTGCTTGTGATTATGTTTGTGTGAGTGAGTGTGTGTTAGTATGTGTGTTAGCGTGTATTAGTATTTGTGTGAATATATTTGTGTGAGTGAATGTGTGTATGGGTGTGTAGGTATGTGTGTGTATGTGTGTGTGTGTGTGTGTGTGTATGTGAGAGTGACTGAATGTGTGTATGGGTGTGTAGATGTTTGTGTGAATATGTGTGGGTGTGAGAATATGTTTGTGTGAGGGTGTGTGTTTAGGTGTGTGTGTGTAAATATGTTTGTATTTGTGGGAGTGTGTGTGTGTGTTTCTTAGCGTGTGAGTATGCATGTATGTGAGTGTGTTTGTGAATATGTTTGCGTGAATGTGTATGTGTGTGCGTGTATGTGTGTGCTTGCGTGCGCGTGTGTGTGTATGAGTGAGTGAGTGTGAGTGCTTTACAGTGAGTTAGTGTGTGTGTGTGTGTGCGTGTGTTTGTGTGAGTGAGCGTGAGTGCTTTACAGTGAGTGTGTGTGTGTGTGTGTGCGTGTGTGAGTGAGTAGAAAAGAATACTGTCAGCTGTGCTGTGTTGCCTAACACTCATAAATGATCCACACCTCTCTGCCTCTCCCTTCTGTACATGCACACAACACATTCTTACCCCGCCTTTCTTCTCTTTCATAAAACCCGACAACACACACCAGATAACAATTCTACCTGGCACTTACATTTATCTACCCGTGTATAAATAATGTACACACACTGACACACATCTGTATACATCAAAGGAGGGAAAGGATCACGGCATCAAAGGCTCAGAGAGAGAAACTGGCCTTCAAACTCGATAAGAAATCCAAGCAACGCAGCAAGAAATCAAGGAGTGACCTTTGACTGTGACCTCACTTTTAGTGCACATGTCTGGAGTTTCACACAGAGTATATTTGATTATTTAAAAAAACATTTCCAAAGTGAGGCTGTGTCTCACAGTCATTACTTTCTCTACCTGTTAGTTTCCCTATTGATTTTAAAATGATTTTAATTAATAAGGCTCTACAAGGCATCACACCAGATTGTCATGTTCCCCTTTTCCACCGAGCTGGTTCCTGGGCTAGTTTGGAGCCAGGGTCTGACTTAGCACCAGTTCTTTGGTTTTTGCGATGGCCTAAGCACCAGCTCCTGGCTCTCAAAATTTGGGGCCAGACAAGCACCAACTTTTTGCTGGTCCAGAGCCAAGAACCACTTACGTTATACGGTGACGTAATGACGGGGCTCTGACTTGGCTCCCTGCCAATTGAATAGCAAACAGGTTCTTAGGAGGTGAGCGAGTTGAACAGACTAAACACTGGCACTGGCACCAGCACCGAACTAGCACCAGGTTATTTTTGGTGTGAAAGGGGTATTAGAGACATGATTACAGTTCAGGATCATCTGGTTCTTTTCCTTTAGTCATCCCACCAACCAGAACTAAACGTTTTGGTGATTGTAGCATTTCTGCTCCGTGCCTCTGTAGGAAAGAAACTTCCAGAGGTTCTGAGAGTAGCTGAAAATGTAGGTTCTTTTTTCAACCTAAGTCAAAACTGACTTATTTGCTGGCATTTATGCAGTGTTTTATACTTTTAAGACCAAACAGGGGAGTTTAACTTACTTCTATTTTATTTAATTTTGTAATGTATTCCTTTTACTCTATTCACACTAACCATCTATGTATAAGCACTTCACTTTTTTGTCTAATTTATAACTGTATCATTATTATCAATATCATTATTCTTATGTTTTTAAGCATTTACAAACCTCATTAAGGAAAAAAACACATAAAAGAATTATTCCTGTGTATTTTAATTTATTTGCGGCACTTATTAATTTAAAGTCTTAGACACTAAATTTAGCAGAAAATCACAAATCTTTTGATCAAGCATGTTTTTAAACAGTAAAAGATGAGATAAAAGAAAAAATATCAGACCAACAACATTATATCATGATGACATTTTGTATTAAATGGTAAATAATCTGTTTTGATTGGATGAGTTCAACCTTTTGGTAAAAAAAAAAAAAAAAGTGTTTAGAAAACTATTTGATCCTTATTAGACTTTTTTTGTGGTTGTATCAAGTAACATAATTCTATTTAGTAAGTCCTTCCATGCTTTAATATACCCCCCAAAAATCTTTCTTATCAAATAAGGTTCTCTCCATAGCCATAGTTAATGCCTCCTCTACTGTGTTACCTTTGACCTCTGTTGTCCCCCAGGGCTCCGTCCTTGGCCCCTTACTCTTAAGCATATACATGCTGCCACTGCGTCACATTATAAACAGGTTCTGTCCCACTTTTCTCTCAGAAATAGTGACACAATATGTGCTCAACTCAACAATTGAGCAGGTCATTAAAGGGTTAACATTCCATCGTCTGAACTCTAGCGACTGTTCTCTGCATGAATGTCATTGTGCTTTTTTTCCCTTCTCCTCACCCGTAAAACCCACAGAATAACCAATAAAGTTTGATTGATTGATTGACTCACTTCAAAAAGTTGCTGCAGGACTACAACTGGTATTTCTTAAGAGCGGTGTAAGCGTGTTTGTGAACTGTTTGTCCTCTCTGAGGCCACGCTTGATGCAGAAGCTTCAGATTCCTTTTGCTGATAGCCATTAACCACCCAGGGCTTGTGTCTCTTCAGTGTGGGCCGCAGCGTACTCACCAAACCACCTGGTTCCCCCCGGAGCCCGCCTCAGAGTTCTAAATTAATCCTTGGGAGGCTGCTGCTGGTGTGGGCGGGCTGTCCTGTATGTCCTTATGTGTAGATGTGTGGCTGCGGACGGATAGTGTTTATGCATGTGATTGTGTTTGTGTGTGTCTCGTGGTTAGAGGAGGTGTCAGGCAAGATTTAACAGGCCTTCACAAAAAAAAAAAAACCATGAGCAGATAGAGAGTATGATTCTGTTATTTTACAGAATATAAATAACCGTCTGAAGCTACTTTATGTGAGGCAAAACATGCATTTATGTTTTTCCCTGGCCCACATTGAAATATTATGTTCTCAAATGCATATATTCTCCTCCTTATAGATTACATAAGAGTAGAGTACAGTATGTACAGTAATCATGTATGCTCTCTCTCTCTCTCTCTCTCTCTCTCTCTCTCTCTCTCTCTCTCTCTCTCTCTCTCTCTCTCTCTCTCTCTCTCTCTCTCTCTCTGCGTTCCATCAAGAATCTGATGGGTCATAACCTTGCCTGCTGACTGACAACATGTGTTATTGCAGGCTAAGCTACCGGGTTTCTGCTAAGCAACCACACAAACACACCAACACAGTCATGAACACGCACACATGAAATATGCACACCGGCATAACTGCACACACATCAACATACAGCAGGTGAGTTTGCAGACTCACTGTCGTATCAGTCAGTTGTTAGCTAAATCTCAGAATCAGTTCATTAATACTTTATTGACTGGACTAAAAAAAAAAAAAATATATATATATATATATATATATATATATATAAACAATATATATAATATGGGAATGTGAGGATATATAAGAATACAATTATATCATAATATAATTAATTGGTCCAATATGCGTTGTTAATAATTGATTAAAATCCAAAAACCAGTCTATTATCTCCAGGTGAAGTTTAAGAGAAGTGTCTAATCCCATAATGCAATAGATCCGCATGAGTCATGAGTTAAACTGGCAAGGTAACACTGAGGATAGCAGCTGCCATAAAGGCATAAAGCCCGCAGTAGTGATGATAAAAAATGAATTGTGATCATGCTGGTTTTGAAGGTGTTGCGTTGTCCTTGACTTAAGGACTGTTTCGGTGGAGATGGGGGAGAAGCAGCATGTGTCGGATCATTTCTATCCAAACAACTACATCCTTTACAAGACCATCATTAGTTTCCAGCTCATTTCCCTCAGGACCATCTTTGTAAGCAAATGTTTTTACTTTTGCAGTAATGTGTTTTTTCCCCCCCTGTTTTTGGACGGCAGCCATTTATTATTTCATTCCCTTTACTTTGACTCATAGTGATTAGCGCCTTTCCTCCGTCAATCAAATGTTTGGCAAAATATACTGTATGATATATGTAGAGTTATGTAGTATATGGAAAAATCTTGCATTTCAAATGCAAATGACTCATCTCAAACACACAAATACAAATACACAGACACAGACAAATACACAGACACAGACACATACACATACAAATACACAGACACTGTCACTCAGTCACTCACTCACTCACTCACTCACTCACTCACTCACTCACTCACTCACTCACTCACACACGCTAAGAAAAACAGTTATATTAATACCAGACGACATTTTGACTGCTGTGATTTTACTGTGATATTGTGTATTATATGCTGTATTATGTGTTTTTATGATTCGTTACAGTATGGGATGATTTACTGTAATACTAAATGCTGTATTATGTGTTTTTATGATTCACTACAGTATGGGATCATTTACTGTAATAATATATGCGGTATTATGTGTTTTTATGATTCACTACAGTATGGGATGATTTACTGTAATAATATATGCTGTATTATGTGTTTTTATGATTCGTTACAGTATGGGATCATTTACTGTAATAATATATGCGGTATTATGTGTTTTTATGATTCACTACAGTATGGGATCATTTACTGTAATAATATATGCTGTATTATGTGTTTTTATGATTCGTTACAGTATGGGATCATTTACTGTAATACTATATGCTGTATTATGTGTTTTTATGATTCACTACAGTATCGGATCATTTACTGTAATAATATATGCTGTATTATGTGTTTTTATGATTCACTACAGTATGGGATCATTTACTGTAATACTATATGCTGTATTATGTGTTTTTATGATTCACTACAGTATGGGATCATTTACTGTAATACTATATGCTGTATTATGTGTTTTTATGATTCACTACAGTATGGGATCATTTACTGTAATAATATATGCTGTATTATGTGTTTTTATGATTCACTACAGTATGGGATCATTTACTGTAATAATATATGCTGTATTATGTGTTTTTATGATTCACTACAGTATGGGATCATTTACTGTAATAAAATATGCTGTATTATGTGTTTTTATGATTCACTACAGTATGGGATCATTTACTGTAATACTATATGCTGTATTATGTGTTTTTATGATTCACTACAGTATCGGATCATTTACTGTAATACTATATGCTGTATTATGTGTTTTTATGATTCACTACAGTATGGGATCATTTACTGTAATAAAATATGCTGTATTATGTGTTTTTATGATTCGCTACAGTATGGAATCATTTACTGTAATAATATATGCTGTATTATGTGTTTTTATGATTCACTACAGTATGGGATCATTTACTGTAATAATATATGCTGTATTATGTGTTTTTATGATTCACTACAGTATGGGATGATTTACTTTAATACTATATGCTGTATTATGTGTTTTTATGATTCACTACAGTATGGGATCATTTACTGTAATACTATATGCTGTATTATGTGTTTTTATGATTCGCTACAGTATGGGATCATTTACTGTAATACTATATTGTGTATTATGTGTTTTTATGATTCGCTACAGTATGGGAAAATATACTTTCCTTCTCCTGTTCACTTAAATCTTCCACATTTGGGAATCATTTCTGTAATTTCCATAGTAACTCTCTGATTAGTGTAATGTTTGGGTGAATATATAGCTCTCTACTGTGAGAGGGCATCATGTGATTTCCTGTGTGTGACTCGTATTCTTGTGAGCGTTATCCTCTGTAATGTTGTGGAGGAATTGATATAACAAAAGTATCTTATCTTACCAGTGTTTTATATCTGCAGCCTCATATCAAATAAAGCCTGAAACCACTCGCCGAAGCCGGATAACGATCCGTGCTCAGGCTGGGGGGACGTTTTATGTAACTCTTAAAAGGGACTGTGTAATCTAAAAATCTGGCTAATCTAAAGGAGAAACACATCTAAAAATAAGGATTAAAGGTTGTTTGAATAAAGACAGAGTTAGAAGAAGGGAGCGATGCCAAAATAGCCAACATTTGAAAAATCTTTGAAATAGTTTGCGTTCTTTATTTTATATCATTATTAAAAAATACAAGTGTGTGGTTGTTCAAAAAAAACAACTTAATTAACTTAGTAAAGTCATTTGAGGACAACATCTCTATTAAACCATCTGAGGTCAAATTCAGTCTAAACTACATGTATACATTTGAATTCAGATAATTATACCCCCGAAAAGTCCGGGATATTATGGAATCGTCTATATAACTTCTATGTAATGAATAATTATACGTTTTTATTACCACATAGACTGTAGTAGGGATTAATTGGGACTGATTTTGGGAATCAAATCGGCTGTATATGTCTGTCACTAGAGGAAGCTCTATCTCCAAATGTTTTTTAGCCATAATTTCTCAATCGTTTGTTCGATTTAGTCCAAAAATCATGATTTACTTTAGAAACCAGTACAGATTGATGGCGCCGCTACAAAATCAGCGTGCTTATGATGAAGCGTTTTTTTATTCAAATGCCCTTCTGCGTTTGCAGCTAGTCTAGACAACCTGACTTGGGGAATGTTCAAACAACTGAACTTGAAGATCAAGGCACTCGAACTTTGGCAACGGAATGAAGGGTGAGCAGAAAAAGAGGCCTATAACTAGCTCACAGCGAATAATTAGATTGCCGCAGGGGTTTTTATTCAAAAGAGAGCATTGAGCTTAATTTCCTCAGCTGGGGAGGCAGAAGAGCAGAGGCAGCAGCCGCGACTGACTGCGGTAACATTAAAGTAGTTCTGATGAACGAAAGGTCCTCAAAGGAAAAGAAAGGAGAGAAATAATCTATATGTGGCAGAAAGAAACCGTCTTTTAACTAAAGTAGTTGGGGGATTAAGATGTTGCCTTATCACTTTTCTGTCAAGTCTCTTCTCATTCTTTCCACCGACACAATGTTGACAACAAATGATTGCTAGAAAGCAGTCGGAGAGCTCATGTTGTGGAGGCGACGACCCAAGAATGAAAGGAAATGAATATAGAATGAAGTCAGTGTCAAATAATGCTTAACCTGTGGGACCACCTGGGCAGTACAGCAAGTGGAATTGTGTGTCTCCCTGGATTCACATAGTGATCCGAATTCCCACTAATTGATAGAAACTATTTGAATAATGAGAAATTCATTCAAAATGACAAAATATTTGGCCCCGTCAAAGTTTGAGCAAAATCCAAACTTGGCAATTGACAAAATTTGACAAACATGGCAATTGATTTCAATTAAAGTAATGGACCTACTTGTATGGGGGACCTACCTGGATTGTTTATGTTGAATATACATTGATTGATCCTCTCGGAAACAGTAATGGTGTACTTGTTTACTGTAATGATGCCATTGGGTCAGGGTCCAAATATATCTCTGAAGACAGAAAAATTGTAAAGATTAGGAGAGAGTGCCGAAGGAGGAATTGTGGGATTGCATGAGGAAGCCTGGAGTGTCAGAGAAGAATGTTTGAGTTGTACAGGATATTTATGAGAGCATCATGAATAGGGGTGAGTTGAGCAGTAGGATTGACAGATGGGTTCACGGTGCAGGTGGGACTGCAGCAAGGATCGGCTCTGAGCTCCCTCTTGTTTGCTATGGTGATGGACAGGCTGACAGATGAGGTCAGGCAGGAGTCTCCGTGGACTATGATGTTTGTGGATGACATTGTGATCTGTAGTGAGAGCAGAGACAGGTGGACCAACCTTTGGGAGGTGGAGGTATGCGCAAGAATGAAGGTCAGTCGCCACAAGAAAGAATACATGAGGGGGGCAGGTAGAATGGTGAGGAGTATGGAAAAGAGGTGAAGAAGCAAGGGCAAGGAGGGTGGAGTGGGCGGAGAAGAGTATGAGGAGTTATGTGTGACAGAAGTGTGGCAGTAGGGGTGAAGGGAAAGGTTTACAAGATGGTAGTGAGATCAGCTCTGCTGGATGATTAAGAGACGTTGGCTCTGACAGAAAGACAGGAGGCAGAGCTGGAGGTGGCAGAGTTGAAGATGCTCAGAGGTTTTTGGGAGTGACGTGGATGGAAAGGATTAGAAAGGAGCAGATCAGAGGACAGACCAGGTTGGACGTCTTAGAGGAAAATTTAGAGAGGCCAGATTGAGATGGTTTGGACAGGTGAAGAGGAGGGATAGCAGATTTATTAGCAGGAGAAGAAGGGGAAGACCAAGGAGAGGTTTTCTGGATGTGACAAAAGAGGACAGCTGGTTGGTGTGAGAGAAGAAGACGAAGAGGAGAGGGTAAGATGGAAACTGTGATCCACTGCTGCGACCTCTAATGGGACCAACAGAAAGAAGAAGAAAGTCAGAAATGGAGGGCGATGACAGGAGTGCTGGGTAGGAGAAGACGCAGCAGAAGGTTCTAATGATTGTAGTCAGAGGGTGAAGCCAAACAGTAAGTATCAATCGATGACTAAGACACATTGGAATCGATGCCTGCGGTGAGACGTGGCGTCGGCCGTCGTCCAGCTCTTCTTGGCCTCTTTACAACATTTGCAATTATTTGGAGCTCCAACTAAAGATTGTTTCCTCTCCTTTAATCTGCTTATTATTTGTCAGTCAATTAAGTAAAGTCAATAGAATTACAAAATAAAATGTAAAGGGTGTGTTAGAGGGTACTCTTAAATTTGTGATGTTGTTTAGCCGTGCTCACTCACGCCACAATCAAACTCCATTTAAAGGACTTCCTGCCTTATTGTCTCTTCTCTTCTACCTTTACCGCTGCCTCTGTCACACTCGCTACTGTGTCACCACAAAAACCCTCCGCAGATCCACAGTTCCCTCTTCCTTCTCCTCTCACACTGTCGCACAAAGAGGAAAATCAGGAACCCGGACAGAGGGCGTAAGACGAGTGCTATAGATTTGTGGGTTACCTCCCTCAAGCTCATCTATTATCCAGCTGACTCCTCACTGACCCCCACATTAGAGACTCTGAAAGCCCGTCCTGATATCACTCACCACTACTTTGTGTGTGTCTCTGTGTGTGTGTCCTCTAGGGTGTTTATATGGGTAAAAAAGATGATTGAAATATCTCTCTCCTGCTCAATAATTAAAGTTCCTGGCATGTATAAGGATAGTGGCCCCTATATAACAGACATCTTTTTGACCCCTATGAATCAAAACATCATTAAAGTTTGATGAGTGAAGAGTGTTTATATAGTGGGTGTTGGATATTATAATTAAAAAAATTTTTCTCAGTGGGATCCATCCTTAGTTTTAATAATCCTATTGAGTTTTTTTATTTCTTTATATTACATTTTCCATTCAAGATCACAGAAAGTAGCAAGAAACAACGAGTTTATAAAGTAAACAACAGTTCCGACTAATAATCAAACAAAATTTCTGTAATCAAATCCTTTATGTTGACGCAATAACTATTTCATGGATAATTTTCAAAGTTTACACCCGGGAAGAGCGAGGAAGAACTTGGTTGATTTTTGGAGCGCTCAGTTGCATATTTCTGCCACTAGGGGGTGTTTTAGCTTCAACGTTTTCCGATCATTATTTTTTACAAAAAATACATTTTTGAACATTAAACCGTTAGTTCAAGTTAGTTAAAACTTACCTCATATCAACTGCTTAGAGATCTGTCATATTTTACTTTAATTTATCATATTTCACTCCCTGGGGCAGCTTTTTTTGTGCAAAGAAATACTTATTTTGACCATTTATTTCCGACAATATGTCCAAATCTGTCCAAATGGCCTCATATGACTTTACACAAGGAGATCTACTTGTATTTGTAACTTCTCAACAATAAGTCCAATTGTATTTCAAACCATCTCATATGAATTGACACAAGGAAATTTGTGTCTGGGTTAAGAAAAAATTGTTTACTGTATTTGTCTTCATGATCGAGTCGCTCTGGGATCTGATCTTAAAGAATGTTGCTGACCTCATAGAAAAAGTTAGGTTAAGTTCAATCAGGGGGAGGTGCTCGTAAAACGCAGGGGATTGGGGACTTTTCGGGATATACCTTTGATGACAGTGCAGGCCTCAAATATCAGGAGCATAGATAATGTTCTATAAGTGTGGTTGGACCAAGAAAAAAAGAGTGTGAAACTGCTACAAATCCAATTATTTCTGAGTAAACGCACAACTCTAACTTTCTTGCGTTCCAACGAGGTATGGACTTTCACGCCGATCAAATTAAGGCACCTCAGATTACATCCCAAAATCTGCTAGGACAGCCCGATTCAATTGGCTGCTTTTAATAAGCAGATTAGGCTTCAGCATCGTAATCCTTCTTGCTTCGTTCTCCCTCATTGCAGAACTGGAGCGGTGTGTGAGAACAGGTTCGCTGAGAGCAGACATTGACTGTAGGATTACTCAAGGGCATCTTAAAGCCCGTCTCCTTCGGTTGGTAGAGAGGTTATGTGAGAATGATGGTAAGTAAGTGAGTTTCCGAGGGCCACGTTCGGATATAGATTCCACAGATGTTTGGCTTGAGATGTATTTTCTCCTGTTTTTGATCTCAAAGCAGTCAAAACATTCATGTTGCTGAGATGACTGCAAGTCATTGCAATGAAAGGCAACTTTATTTATGTGGCATATTTCAGCAAAAGCACAATTCAAAATGCTTTACACAAACAATCAAGTGACAAAGTGCAAAAAAACGTCAAGATGAAAAAATTAAACGAGCTAAAAAAAAAAAAAAGCTAGAAGAAGATCAACTATCCAAGCACTTTCCACCTCGTGATTTAGTGTTTTCCTAAATAGTACTGTAAGGAAAGACAGAAATAAGAATCACTTTGAAAATTGGCAAATGAAATGCAGCAGGATGTAAGAAAGTTTTAAAGTTTGATTTAAAGGAACTGAGATTTGGAGAAGTCCTGTTCCATCCCTGTTTTCTGCTAGCTTTAACAAATATTTGGTGCATAAAAACTGAACGCTGCTTTTCCATCTTCAGTTCCAAGGGAATTGAATTGGAAATGATTGGAAATCAAATTTTATAAAATACAAAAAAATGGACTTAGTTACATTTGCATAACCATAATAGATTAAAGTGCTAAAAGTTTCTGCTTGTTGGCAGATGAAATATATATTACATTTAATATAATCTCCTGCTTACCAACTAAACAAGTAATCCAACTCTTGAATCCATTAGCTTAAATTGATAACCAGCAGCTATTAATAAAGAATTTCAGTAACATCTTGATGTACAAGCAAAAAATAATGGAGGGTTGTGTGCATAATAATGATAAAAGAAATGGTTGAAAAACAAAGCCGTGGTTCTGTTAGTCGCCCCCAAATTCAAGCTAAGGACCCAAAGGCCAAGACTGACTGGCTTCTTACACAAAAGAGGCATTTAGGCATGGAAAAATCTTTCAAAAACATATTTTAAATGGGAATTCAGACTGTATTTTAACTCTGTCTCTCTCTTTTTTTTTTCTTTTTAAAAAAAAATGTCTTTCCTGTTTAATTTATTGTCTATTTCTTATCATCTTCTATTGTTTATGTTTTTCACAAATTTCAGCACCGTTTGTCATCTACTTGATATAAATAGAGTGTATTTAGACTTATAATACTAATAAAAGTAAGCCTAATGGATGAAGGTTCAAAAGGTTCAAATTATAGGAAAAATAACAATGAGGTAATCATGATGAGTAAAAGGTCAAAAGTGATGAGTTGCAACGAGTTGGACTAATGCATAAATTGTTAACATAGGTAGCTAATAATGATGGATTCAATAATTAATAGCAGAAAGAAAAGAGTTTAAAGTAAGGTATAAACAATCATTCGTTCATTCAATATCCATTACCTCTTAAGTAAGCCTCTTGGATAATGGCGGAAAGAGCTAGATAGATAAATAATGTAATGGAAACGGATAAAAGGGTAGCTATATCATACTATAGCGAATGTAACATAAAAATAAGAAATGGACCGTTAACTCTCCGGTATCTGATCTGGCCCTGAAACATTTCCACATTTGAGCAAAAGAGGGAGCAGTAAGCACCTGTAAAACACAACATCTCAACCTCAGCACATGGTGAGACCTTGGAATCCAAGATGACGAAAGCTCTCAAAGCAGAAGAGTCTTTTTCCTCTCCCCTCTAAGCCTTTATTTGATCTTGCTGCGTCTTCACAGCAGCTGAACAAGTCGATGGTAAGATTCACACACCTGTTAGTATGTCATGCCTTTTAGACTGATCTATTCTGATCCTCTCTTTGTCCAATAAAACAAACATGTCACTGACCATTAAATCCTCACGAGCTGCTGGATACATTTTATTGATATTTGAAGACGTGAATCATTTAATTTGACATAATAGTCGTGGAGACATGCGACTCTACCCATACAGACCACACCTGCTGCACTTTGTTGTCCCTGAGCGTATATTGTTCACACCTCTTACAGAGAACATAGATGCAACTCTAGGGAGTAACTCAAGTACTCCATGACCCTGTACCCACACACACACACACACACACACACACATGTTATTCTAAATGAAGGGCCATGCTGCAGCCTGGCGAACTTTTCCTACCAACATTGGTCCAGGAGTTTCCATATTTAGAGAAATTAATCACCGCTCTGAGTTCCTGTAATAAGGAGTAGGTGTTTGCCCGTAAGTACACATACCAAAGGGAGAGAGCGACAGAGACAGAGACGGAGTGAAAACTGGAACGAGTACATGCTTGCTTGAATGCAAATTAGTGAATGCACACCCTCCTCTGAGCTAGTGAGGCAACAACTCCTATCATTAAATCAAAGGGTTTGAATATAGAGTGAGAAACGACAGAGAGGACGACGGGGAGTTTAAGGATTCAACAGCGTAGATATAAACCCAAAGTCATTATTTGTCTCCATTCATATATCAAAGTCCATTCACTACCTTCAATTCTATGCATCCAGGCCATGGGTGTAACGCTAGCCACTTGGCACACGGGGCAGCCTACCTCTCCGTCTCTTTGTTTGGTGTGCATGTGACAAGGGCACAATAGAGCGCTGGACAATACGCCACTTATTGAGTGACTGGCATGGAGTGAGATACATCCCAGATCGTCTGTCACTCCGCAGCCTTGCGAGCCCGAGGGCTCATGATCCGTGTCAGGTTGCACCCTCCTGACCACATTGCAAATCTGGAAGAGGTCACAGGGGTCAAAATGAATAGGGGGGAAGAGATATTATGGGATTGTCATCGCCGCCGCACATCCTTTGTGTTAACGCAATAATTCAAAAAAAACATTTCAAGGATTATCATTAGATTTTTTACACAACTAGACCCTGGTGTGAGGAAGAAATGGATTGATTTTGGGTCAGGTGCATATTACTGACAGCAGGGGGAGCATTATTTCCAAACGTTTTGAGCCATAATTTCTCATTCCCTCCATTTTAGTCCAAATTTGGTGCATATGATAATAATCTTTCCTGTTTTTATCACATTACAACATCGTGAAATCTATCTCACAACCCATCGCTGAGGGAGCAGTGAAGCATCAAAGAAGCTGAGGTTTCAGGAGTTTTGCTTAAGGACCAGTGACCTGTTACGCAAGGAGCTGGGCTCGAACCCTGGTTTCCCGGTTGAGCGACAACTGCTCTACCAACTGACCCACTGATATGAATTGACTGGAGGAAATGTTTCTTGTATACACCCCCTTTTACTCCAGTAGTTCATATCTAACTAATCAGGGGCAGCTTTTTTACGAAAAATAATGTTTTACGGACATAACTTCTTAACCGTAGGTTCGATCCAGTCCAAATTAAGGGAATGTGTATCGACTCGAGGAGATCTATCTCGTATACATCATACTTTACTCTAGTGGTTCATATTTCGGTCACTAGGGGGAGCCTTTTTACAAAAATAACCTCTGTTTTGCAGCCATAACTTCCTGATCTTATGTCTGATTTAGTCCAAATTTGGGGTAAATGAATCAAATCGAGGAGATCTATCTTCTACATATCATATTTTACTTCAGTAGTAGAACTTGTTCATATTTATCTCACTAGGGGGGGATTTGTCATGCAAAACATTAGAAGTTAAATTTGAGGAGTTCAATAAAGGGTATTGCTTGTGCAATGCAGGGTGTTGGGGTGTTTTTGGAGACATACGTAGACTTTGTTGATGTTGACATTAGCCGTCGCTTTTCATCCTTTTCCAAAATCTTCTCTCTAAATGTCAATTATAACGCACCATGACAACAAAGTGTTTATCCTCCCAAATGATTTTAAAATGATCACAATTGTGAGCTAGCCACAGCAAACAAAATTATTCAAGCATCTCAAAGTGAATTATCTATATATTGAATCATGTTGCGGGTAAATAAATGTAATTCACATGTTTTCTAGTATATCTCCAGGATGTGTGTGTGTTTTTGTTTCTGTATGTGTGTGTGTGTGTGTGAAATCAGTCGCTATAGGCAGCTACGGTTTTCCAGCTTGTCACTGTCAGCTGACTGTCAGTCACTGCCTTCAGCTGAGCTCAATCTCTCTCCGAGATCTCAAGCTCTCTCCATCAAAAGCGTGCCATGGCCTTCTGGCCCGCTGACAACGGCTCTCCAAGAAATGTCAGGGCTTTCATTTGAAATCAAGTAGATGCTATGTTATCCCCATCATGTGATACCAGCCATAGGAGTGAGATCATTGAATAAACAAAAGTCACCAGTGTTTCAACAATTCCAGTAGAACCTCTAATATGCCTTGAATGTTTTCTGTAATTATTTTTTTAATCTCACAGAGACAGATTTGATTAGACAGTCAAGAACTGCTACGTCATTTTCATTTGGTAGAATCTCAATACATTTTTATTCTTATTTCTTTTTTCCTCCATAACTAAAGTTGTATAACAGCTGCTCAAAACAGGGAGGTTTCCCAAGCATATGTCCTTGTACTTCTTTTGCTTGAGGTTCAAATGATGGTGTTGGGAAAAGAAGTATTTGAAAATTAAAATACTCAAACTTTTGAAAGTCATGATTTCAAAAGCATACTTAGGGGATGACAAAGTTACCAAAAGAGCCTATATTAAAGTAAGGTATACGGTTATAAATTGGAAATTCTTACTGGTGCATTACTATGCAGCATTTTTAATGTTGGTGGAGATCACTTTACAAAATATATAAACTGTTATTTGATTAAGTGTATAATGTTGCACCACTTGTTGTAAACATGTAATAACCTTATGGTTTATTCTTCCAGGCGTGCTAAAATGCTGCATTTCAATATTGGTGCCGATTCCTCTACTAACATACATACTATTATCTGATTTAATTGTGTTACAATGCATGTATGTATTACATCTTCTAAAAATGTAATAATTGTATGTCCTATCATTCTGGGTGCATTAACATTAACCCATCTGCATTACGAGAAAATCAAAAACAAAATGATGATTTTTTTAAACGGGATAAGAGGTTACACATAATGAATGAATAAACCTCTCAATTTTCAAACTTCTCTCCCTCTCAATTTCAATGTTTACTTTCATAAAGCTTTATTGGCATGAACAAAGACATTTTTAGTATTCCAAGGGCAATCCTGACCTCCCTCTCCGCAGCAACACTCTCCAGCGCAACCTGGGGGAACCTGAGGCGTTCCCACGTCAGAGGAGATATAGTCCCTCCAGTGAGTTCTGGGTGTACCCCGGGTTCTCCTTACATTTGGATGTGCCTGAAAAACCGCTAAAGGGAGGTGGCTTCTTCGAGAAAGTTCTGGCTTTAAATCCAGCTTAGGAAAACAAGTTGAGTTTAGGTGTTATCACTGTGTTTGCTAGGGTAGTTTTGCTTCCTCCCACAGGCCAACAAAAATGCAAAATATGAGAATGGTGACTTTGCTTTCCAGCATGAATAAACTTGAATGTCTCCTGTAATAAACTGGAGACTTTTCTGTTGTGTGCTTAGCCTAATGTTAGCTAGGATCGGCTTAATCCCTCCCTGCAACCCTTTACAGGATGAACACACGCATAAAAATTAATAAATGAAATGATCGATGTTAAACCTTTGATGCACTTTTTTCTTTCTTTTCAGCGATAATCCGTTTTAGTCCGAGTTGTTAGTTGAGGCCAGTGGCTTTTGGCACACGTGATCGAATACTTGAGTAAAACAAGGGGGGATATGGAATGGACAACACGAACCTGATCTCTGAAATTATTATTGAAATGTTTCCCCCCTATTCAGAGATCTGTGACATTATTTATACTGTTTATGTTCGAATGCTATATTTTTCCTCACTTGAAAATAATATGCTTGATATTTGTCATCAGAACAGCTTAAACAATAACATTTATATTAACATATTAGATTTGTTGAATGGATTGGAAACCTTCCTTTAGTAACAAAACAAGTTAAAAAAACAGAACCTACCTCAGGTGATTAAAAAAAAAAAATCAAGCATGAAACTTAGCAACTTTCCATGGCATTTAAATGTGTCACCATGGCTTACTCTGGTGAGACTCAGTAGTTTGGGTAACATTTTTTTAGATGCTTGAGTTTATTTTCTTTCACTCCTCCTTTTTTTTGTTGTGGTTGAGTTTTGCATAGATAGTTGTGAAATCAATAAATAGAAATAAATAAATGATCTTGATTAAAAAGGGAAGGTGGCTGAGTTCAGTTCAGCATCCATTGTTGGGGGTGTTCCTAGACTCGCCCTCCCTCTCTCTCCCTCCCTCCCTCTCTGCGAGGGTGGGGGCAGAGAGCTATTAGGCTCGCGCTGCTAACATCATTGGAGGGGAGACGCTTTCCACCGTCAGCGCCGGAGCAGAGCAGGGGAGCCCTGGCAACAAGGAGAGACACAAACTCCGCAGCCTGTCACACCACACAGTAAGTCACACACAAACTACTTGTCTCGCTAACCCCCTTAGCTGTCAATGAGATACTTTCTCGCGTGGGGTTGTTTGGAGCAAAATGGCTGGGAGAACTGGGCAGGGTGGCGCTGACGCTCCGGGTTACTTCAAAGCCTTGAAAAATGTTTACTTCCCCCTCTGACCTATTTTTAAGTGAGCAGAAATCACGGAGCCGTGCTGGCTTTGGGTGTGTGTGGTTGTCATTTCGGGACTTTTACGCAAAGTAGTGTTTAAGTGGGGCGGCGGGGAGCTGATCTTCCTCTGGATTGTGACCGAGGGAGAAGCGCGTGAGCCGGCGAGCTGCTGTCGGGCAGACGCTGCACTTCCTCTAACTGCGCCACTCCAATATTTACTCTTTGCATATATTTTTGCAGCCCCTAACAACGAAACCTACAGCTGAATATTGTTGCTCATAATCCCACGCGTCTTCTTTTGAACTCCTTTCTCACTGACAGAGACTGTCAAAGGCAGCTTTTTGCATTTTTATCTACGTTTCACCATCGCGGAAGTGTTGCCTCTGCACGAAAAGAGAGCAAACTGTAACAAGCAGAGCCCACATCATTATGTCCAGTGTTTGCAAAAACGTAGTTACATCTGTTTGGTGGGTCCGTGTTTATTAGAAACGTTGCACGGTGTGTTACTCCAGTGTTTTATACCGTCAGCTGGTTGTAAAGGACATGAGGAATTGTGATTGCTGGACAAGCCGTGATGTCATTCATCCTAGCTGGAGCATTATATAACGGGACTGTAGGGAAGCCTGCGATAGCCGGCTATTTTTACTTTGTTTACACCTCGGAGTCGCACTCAGAGTAGCTTATGCGTCCCAGGTGGTCTATGCTTTCACTCGCACTATGAATTTAAAATGGATTTAAAAGGAGACCAAGTGGATGGACAGATGTAAGTGATAAAGAAACAGTAACCACTGATGTGGTATTAGAGAGAAAATTAATATTTTGTCCCAGAGTCAGTGTTTTTTAACCTGGGTTTTGAAGTGTTGTTGTTGTTGAGAATTAGAATCTTAACTCTTTATTTTCGCTTTTTTAAAATCCCGGCACGATATATAGGACGATGTGATATTAGTTCTCCGCATTTGACCCATCCCTGAGGATGGATGGACAGATCTTGTGGGGTGCCTAGGAAAGCGTATAGGGGTTCGCCCCTTTGATAACCGGCTAAAGGACCCTGTGACATGGGGACAGGTTAGAGCTGAGCAATTCCGGCAAAAATGTGGATTGGGATTTTTTTGCTTGGAACTGAGATCACGATTCTCTACATGACCTTACCGTTCAGATTACACATTATTGCATGTTGTTACGGACATGAGAAATTAAAAAATACCATGCGCTTTCTGTGTGTGACTCAGGTAGGTATGTTGGCACTAAAGGGTGACACTAGAGAGATGAGTAGCCTTCGTGAAACGGGAGAAATAATGTGGTAGAAATAGAAAATATATAAGTTAACTGATCTGAAGAAGTGGTTAAGGAGTGATAAGAAACTACTACTCCTGTTTCAGCCTCTTCTATGGGATTTTAGCTCTCTGGCTTCTCACCCATTTTATGCTAGCTAGCTTGGCTTAGTTCTGGCTAACCCTTGCTACTGAAAGACTCCAAGTGACAATAAAAATAAAAATTCACTTGTAACAGGACTGAGGTTCTGCAGCATGCTCTCATGAATTACTTAGTTGACAAAAAACTACAACTCCCATTGGAACACAACTCACTGCCTTCACAGGAGCTTATGTAACAAATTAAAATGCTGCAGAATTATTTCTGGATTGCAATCTTTTTTTACGATTAATCAACCAGCCATACTACAGGGGTACTATGGAATCAAATTGCCAATCATGTAATTGGAGGATGACGCCTCTACCTCTACCTGAGCTAGCGCTGCCTCATTAGTATTACCAAATCGGACCCTCATTGTCAGATCCCATAGAGGCACAACTGTAGCACAAAAGTTAATGCCGGTTGGCGACAATAGTTTGGCAGTAGTATGGAGACCTTCACAATATTTGGCGGGTGGATTAAATGTTATGGCAGTGTTGCAGCTCTACAAAGTATTGGAGAAGCTTGCCATTAAGGGGTTGAAACATTTAGAGGCTTAATCAGTCAGTAAAAGTAGCATCTTATGCTACATTTGATAAAAAGCCTTGAAATAGATGTTTTATTGAGCTTTCTAATCTGTTCTTGTTTGAGCTGGTCATGGCAAACAGCTGATGAATAGTATATTTGGTACATAAATCTAATATCCAATGGGGGTAATTTATTTTGCTTTTAACTGTATTTCATTAAAGCTATACTTATGCTTATATCAGCTATATTAATATGCAGAACACAGATAGCATGAAGGATAATGGCTTACCACTTTGTTCCTCTGTGTCAACATTGCCCGATGTAACCATAGTGTAGAATTTGTAGTGTAGTATTATATACTGCCGTGTTATAACAGCCTAACATCAATCACAACAACAGCAATGAGGAGTGGGGAAAGTCCAAGCAGTGTTTTTAAGTCTGTAGTAAACTTTGAAGGTGGAAAGAGTTTTCTATAACCTCATAGAGGGTAGCAGCGAGGGAACTTTGCACAAATTAGATACTCTGACCATTGCATGTGTAGATTACTGTTTTACTTTTATATTTATATAAAAAAATGGTGTTACTGTTTCATTACCAAGTCTTTTGTGCTTTATGTTTTAGGGTCAGCAAGTCGGAGAGGAGGGAAAGGTAGTAATAAAGTGGTTCAATAGAAATGTATTGCTTGGCTTCAGCTCTGTAACTGGGAGTGACTTTAGGGGGAGGTAGATGATAATGTGAGCAAGTATTAATTCCTGTTGGAGCAAGTCGTTGAGATCTTGGTCTTAATGGAGACAAACTGTTTGCACCACTTAAGAGAAAAACCACATGTGCACATCATTGGCTGTTTTTACCAGACAACATTTAAAAGTTGTATTGTGGCAGAGAAGAGTGGGGATGAGTGCCGGCTGGTTTGCTGCATGGTGAATTTGAATTAGAAAAGTATGGATGCTGTGACATTTCCTTGGATTTGAAGCTAAAGAAGAAACAGGGCTTAACTGGTACTGCCTGCAAGTCTCAATTTGAACCAATACCTGGAATTGGTTGCTGGTATCTGATATTATAGCTTTCGTTTTTTGTACTTCTTCTTAAATAACAAAAATATAATTAATTTATTCAAAAATAAGTCACAGAATATAATGTAACACCCACAAAGCTCCAAAAAAAGCTGCTGTTGAATGGGAGCAGTAGGAGAAACATTTTACTCAAATTAAGGGCTATAACTATAGATACACTCTATAGACATAACTGTTTAAACAGACATAAATAACAAACAGTTCAGTGTGGAGAAACAGAGAATGAACAAACAGATGAATGTGTAATACAGCAGATGGAATGTGATAGTCTTCGGTGCTCAGACCTCCCGGGAAAATTGGTATTGAAGGGTATCTGCCCAGTGCAGCATCAAGGTTTTAGTCCTCTTTTGGTGTCTGGATTCTGGTGGTGGTGGCGGCTGATGACTGTGTTCAGGCTGATGAATTATGAGGCAGCTGGATTTGCAATGACTAGTCCTATTAACATAAAGCAGCAATAACAATGAGCTAATATGTCATCATATCCTGTCATCTAGGTGTTTTTGTCACTAGCCAAGCACTAACTGATTGTAATAATTTCCCATTAATAACATATGCTTCATGTACTCAGTGTTTGAAGGTGTGTAGGAATGTAGGACAGTCATTGACTTATCATTGGCTAACTTTAGTATTATGGCTAGGCTAACGTCATCACAGGCAGCAAACAAAACATAGATATCTCCAACAACAGCATGTCAATGTAGCTAATAATTAGAGGATGTTGATGTTGAAGTTCTAAATTAAACTATGTAAATTCTCTAGCTCTTATTATGTATTTTGTGTTTTACAAAGTGTTTATTCAGCTAAGTCAATCCTGTCAAGTTTTATGATTAAAATTGCTGTGGTGTGTTGTCTGCATCAAGGCTTAAAAGTGTTGTCTCACATGTCTCACTCTTTCATCTTGATGTGTTCTTAGGAACTGGAATTTTCCATGGAATGATGTGCTATGAATATGTGTAATTAAGTAGGGATTAACATGGTGCATCTAAGCTTGTCCAAAATAAACATGAGGAAAAACTAAAATGTATTTACTTGTTCAGGGAGCAGTAGAGTAGTATTTTTTTCTTAGTCACTGTTTGTGTATTTGAAGGGTTTCAGTTTTTTCATTATGTATATAAGATTAGCATGTCAATTATTGCTGTTATTACTCAGGGGCTTTATGTATAAGGTTGAACGCCAGACTCTAGCGCAATATAGTGTGGATACTGTGAATCAGGTGTGATGTTGCATCCATGTAATCCCAACACACACATTCATACAAACATAGACACACACGTACACACTAATATATTACAATGCATACTTACCACAGCCACCACAGCCTTTGATTCCAGCTACCACTCTCTTTCAAATAGTAATGAGAGGTAATTAAGGGCCAGTGTGTCCCAATCACAGGCCATTTAACTGAGCTGGGCTCATTTGTCAGAGTCACATGTGCACTCTGACTCACACATGAATACACACATCTGCTAGATCATGTTAGAGCCTTGTCTCTTTTCTAGAATTTGCTGCCTATGTGAGGGAAAAGAGGAGAATTGAGTGTTGGTGAATGCATGTATGGTTGAGAGATTTACGGGTAACGATTGGGTTGAGGCTTCACAGCTGAATGAATAGCTGACCGAGATGACCAACAGCTGAATAGCACAAATGTCAGAACAGACCCCAACTCTAGGTGGGCAGCCCTTAGCCTGGATACGTTGAATAGAACATGTACCCTTTATTGCTACCAAAAACTGGCCTGCAAACCTTCATGTACACAAACTGTGGTGCAATGAACCATGACAAAAGTTGCACCGATTACAATTTTCTTGGCAGATTTCCTGGCTGAATCACTGACAGGCCGATACCGGTTTTGGAGTAATTTATTTTAAGTGCTCTTATTTTGAAGCATTGCAGTGGTAGTAATGCTGGCGGCATTGGACATATTAACAAACCTACTGAAAGTAATGTACGCTTCGTCCTCCCCGCCGTGCATTTGTTAAACTAATTGTATGACATTTTGAATTGAAAAAAACCTTTGTAATCGTTCAGTCCATTTTATGTTCGCTTCCCTTCAGGGCTCGTGGCGGGCTCTGTTCTGTAACTGCTCCGCCAACGTTAGCTTCTTGAAAGTTGTTGCTATGTTCCTCTTGGGGATCATATTTGAAGTGGGTTATATATCTAGTTGTGTCAAACGTTTTCATGGTTTATTCCTCCAAAGCTTATTTTGTCCTTCTTGGTGTTAAAAAATTGCCAGATTTGTGTTTTCTGGTTTACTTGTAATATGTTAGGAGCCGGTGTAGCTCATGCTCTGATGCATGTACGGCTTATGCGTGTAACTGGCATGGAGTGAGGCAGCTCAGCCGATTGCATATTTTAAAGAACTAGGCCTTCTGGCCTGACAAATTGCCAATTGCTATAGGAATGTAAACATACACCGAGACATTACTGACTTAACTATACTGAAACGAGACAGCACCCGAAAGCAATGCACCCGAACATTGCACACTAATCTTAGCCCTAGTTAGAATCTATTGATTAGGTGTTTTTGTCCAGTTTCTTTTCTACTTTGTTGTTTCATACTTTTAGCCAAAGTTTTACCAAATATTCCCACGAACCAACATGATGTTTGATTCTGGATGTCGTCCCCATTCACCCAAGAATCCTGTCACAGTCAATTCTTACAGTACTCTCCATTGACACAAATGCAGTAACTACATGAGCTACAAATAGAAGAACAACAATGTTGGTCGTAAGGGACCAGAGTAGGATCAGGAAAAAGGTTGAGAAAAATGTGTCTCTAAATAATAAAGACTGGTGGGTGTGGGTGGAGACAGATCGAGAGATGGAGATGCCTGGTTGGCCATGCTGTGCGCTCCAACCTTTTCAGCTTTTCCTTTCATCCACTTCTATTCATGAGTACACATGCATGCATGTACACATGAGGAAGTGCGAGCTCTCACACAGAGGACTGCTTTTAAAGGGGATCCATGAGAAACGTTTTTGTATTTTGCTTGAAATAATGATCCACGGTCTGTGATAGTGATTCGTTTTGCTGCTGTCTGTTAGTTGCCTGTATGAGAGAGCAGTAGCAACTATGGTGCCATGGCCTGTACTAAATACTGAAGACGGCACCATATTAAGTACTGGCTCAATAGAACTTCAAATTTCTTATACTATTCATGTATAAAAAATAAAAAGTAAGCCATTTGCAATTAAAAAAATAGTCAATGAAATCTTTCTTTTTTATATTGCTGTAAAGTCAGGGATATTATGGAATTGCCAGAGCCACCAATGCTGCAGAGTTTTTGTATTCATGCAATAACTCAAAACCTGTTTCCTTGATCATGTCAAATTGTATATCCCCTTAGACATTAGTCCGAAGAAGAATTTATTCAATTTTGGGAAAGATCCATCTTATAGTTCCGACATTAGTGGAGCTTTATTTCCAAACACTTTCAGACCCTTATTTCAAAACTGTTGGTCTGATTTAGCCCAAATTTGGTGGGTCTAAATTTAGCTCGTATGAATTGACACAAGGAAATATGTTGTTTTATTAATGAGCTCAGCAAAAAAGGAAACTTTATTTATCTTCATTTTGAGTCACTATGGGATCTTATCTTAGAGCATATCAGTAATAATAATAATAATACATTATACTTACATACGGCTTTACTTTTGTTTTTTTGAATGAGGAGAGTGAGGAGGAAGAATGGATATTGATCGATCAATTGATCGATATTGCTGACTTCATAGAAATAGGTTGGATGAGTTAATATCCGACTGTTTGAGATTATTCATGATGCACATTTAATTTTAAGAGTCCCATCAGGAGGATTGTTTTTGCAACAGGGGGTTGAGGACTTTTTACTGATATACCCTTGCGGTCGGGGACGACAGCTTAGGCATAGTTTTTTCAAATAATGTCCTTCCATCAGCACATCATTACAGCATTCACACAGGGGTGATGTTTCCGATTCACAGTACTTGTGGATCTATACTCTGTGTGAGAGAGAGAGAGAGAGCAAAGGGTCAATGAGCCACTGCATGGCTCAATAGCCACGTGAAAAAGGGAAGCTGGCTGTGGGACTCAGCTCAGCTCTGTGTTGGCATTGGCTCTGTGGGTACATAATATGCCAGACAAATTGCAGTAAAGGCTAAACTGGACTAAACTCCAAAGTTTTCAGTTTGTAAACGATAAGATGGATGTCCCTGTAGGATGTCCTCATCCTACTGGTCTGAAATCACCAGAGCTGTATCTTAAACTCTATCTAGACAGGAATTTCCTGTGTCTGAGCTTTACATCAAATTTGATGCCTCATGTAAGTCAGTCGCACGGTTGTATATCCATTATGCGGCTCCTTTGATCTAGCTGCCTTGATTCATATTTGATGATACGCCAAGCAAATCCTGGGTGAGAGGAAAAGGTTCTAGGCATATGTCCTTTGAAGGCCAAAATCATAACCAATAGCAGATCACCTGTTACAGCACATCCAAGTGGGGTTGGAGTAACTTTCTTTAACTTTAGTGGTACAGTGCACCATAAAACAATGGCTTCAAGCTCTTTCAACTGTGGCTTACTCACTCACAAAGACACAGCGTGATGGTGTGTGTGTGTGTGTTTGGTAGGGTATTCTGGTTTTGTTGCCTAAATAATTATTCCTCCAGTCCTTTCTGTAAATAATACTTCTACTTCAAAGCAGGTTATCTCGTGTACCCTCAATGTCTGTTGTTCTTTCAGTCTTGCATGGCACCATGTCCCCTTCCCTTCTCTTCTCCTCTCTTCTGCCTTCTCCTTATCGAGGCAGTAGGGGATTACAGTAGGGAGTTGACACTGACTGACAGTCTGGCAGCTTCTGCAGACTCCGCTCTTCCCCATATTGCTCCAGCCTAGTGGCAGGGATAAGCTGACAACTTGGGACAAGGCCAGATAGATTGTAATGAACAAGAGGCATGAAAGATGAATGCATGTTATTGGGGTCATGGACATATATTGCCATGCAAATGTTATTATTTTTTAATTTCCACCAATCGTTAACACATTACATTGTATTTCTAAGTGTAATTGCAGATAATCAATTTGCATAGTGATTCAAAAGCTAATTATGAGTCAGCTATAACTATTTTTACAATTTTTTTCCCAGAGTAAAGGATATTCTAGAATCGTCATTGTTGCTGCGCCCTTTTCAAATCCTTTGTGTTAATGTAATGAAAATCCAAAAATTATTTCATGGATCATTTTAAAAAATTTCAAAAAGGAAGAACTGGATGGATTGTTTTTAAAACAAACTTAAAAAAGTAAGAAATTATGAACTCTAGAAACACAGCCGAACAAAAACATCAGGAGCCGTGATAGATTTTTCTCTGTGAACAAATTAAAAAGTGCTGGAAAACATTGCAGATTCTATGGATAAATCCCACAACAAAAAACATTTAATTTCTTAGTATAACAGTTTTGGTGCACACTGCCAGACACCGATATTATTACAATTCAAGCAATAAAAATGTTCTTTTTTTAAAAAGGGGAACAATTAGTTGTTCCTTCAATACACCTTTTATATTTTCTGGTTGGTGTATTATTATTGCTCATGAACAAAGCAAAAGTGATTTAATTAAAAAAATTCATAGTATGCAATATTTCTTATTCTATAACTCGATTAATCGCCAGAATTACCTTCTTCTTATTGAAATGGTGCCTCCACTCCAATTGTTGCCCCAGCTCCATGGTTGAGGTATTTAGGTGTCAACAATGACTTAAGTCTGAATCTGAAGGATATGCATTCACAGAGTGGAATTCAATAACAGGAAAATAGCCAGTGATTAAAAACAATCACTGGAATACCAAAACCCACCCTTCTCTGAAGTTGTTGTTGGCACCAGCTTCCATTACTACTGTTTACTCTACAGGATGTTGATGCTAAGTACAATGCTTCCTCCAACATCCCATATGATTGATGTTTCCAGTGTGGCATGTGCAGTTCTAGTTTGTCCATAGCCAGTTGCTTTCGCTGTCCCCTTCAGAAAGAAACACTGCACTCAGGTCAGCATTTGTTTAGCACTTTGAGATTTGATCCAAATGTAGAGTGCGTTATAAATGAAATGTTTTGTTATTATTTTTATATATGGTCAGGATCACACATGGGGCAGACATTGGAGGACAGGTTGAGACAAGCCTTTTCAACTAAATCCCAGACGATATTTGAAACAGCTTCTGTAAGGCTGAAACTATTCCCTCTCCAACATTGCTGCGGTGTGGTTTGACTATAGAGCCAGTTCTGGGATGTAAACTTTCTGTTAGACCTTACGGCTGATAGCAGTGACTTGGCCAGTTTGTCTTTTTGACTGCATCCCTGGAAGGATGGATGGTTGTGGATTAGCCTTATCTGGCAGGACGTTCGACTGGTCTCCTGGCTGCAGTCTAGCTAACATTCTGGATGCTCGTCTGGCTGACTGACTCTTTGGCTGCTCGACTGTCTGCTAATATTTTTAGCCCTCATTTTAGATCCATGGTGCTCATGACATTGGAACAGGGACATTTGGCCTTGGCGGTGGGCGACATCAGAAAAATTGTATGCCTGGATGTTGATGTGCCCCATGGGTCCATCACCAAATACAGAATCAGGGCCTGAGTAGATAGTATCTTTTTCTTTCTGTTTTCTTGCCATCCCATTGTAGAATGTTTGCTAGTGTTATACTTTCAGAAGGTTTGTCCAGTTGCCTACTACTACTTCTTGATGAGTACCAAAGCATCCCTTGAAAGTTAGATTGTGAAAAAAGGGGTGGGCTGAGGAGAGGCAACTTAATTAGAGCTATAAATTACAGAGACATATTCCAAGATGGTGGTATTACTCCTGCTTAGAGAGTACTGACAAAAACATAGCGCAAGAAAAAATATGGTGGTACACAGATAATTGAATTCATTTTTCTTGGCTTTTGTGTGGTACAGCACTGATGCAATATTTAAAAAAATACTGCTTTAAAAAGTAGAAAAGAATCTGAGAAAAAGACATGAATGCATGCAATGTCTCATATTTCATTGTCACACCGGCTCACACATAAAATCCATGATATACAGTTATACATAGCACATATTTACAGTGACATATAACTCAGATACACATTTAGTCTTGAATACTGTAGTCTTGGTGCAGCTGTGCTTCTGCTATGCTGGTGTACACACCCATTATGGGGGCTCGCCCAGGGAAAATACCTGTGGTAGGAGAAGTAAGTTGATCTTATGGGAAATTACAAGACATCCGCATTGGATGAAATCATTTGTACATTCCACAACCTTAAGAACTCTTCTGGGAACTTTTAACTTCCATACTCAGTAGGACAAACTTTGACTCCAAGATGGTTTTTGAATCATCATCATAACCAAAATATATATATATTTTAAGACTTAAGTCAGAAGGAACTGGAGGCATAATTTCTTAAAATATACTGACAGGAAACATTTGACTTTTACTTTCTGCCTGAAGTTTGTTGATGTGATTTATGTTCTGGCAGTATACTAAGGTAACTATGATACTTTTAACTATGATGTGATATGGATCTTAGATTTACATGTAAACCCACCATTATGACCCCATTTAGTTTACCTTTTTCAATCCTTGAGGTTTGCATATTAGCTTTTGCTAATTTGGTTCTCTGGAGCCAGAAGTGACCATAATGTATGTAATCGACTCTGACAATTTGATTGAGAACCCGAAGATGTAACATGCTGGCAGAACACCCTAAATGTGTCCTGCTTTACCATCTATTCATTACCAACGCCAATGACAGTTGAAGGAGGTTCTGTGGTCGGTGCTGTTTGTTTATGTGCGCCCGTATGTTTTTAAGCAAGACAACTGAAAAAGGTTTCAACAGATATCAATGAAATTTTGTGGAAAGGTGGGCTCTGTTTAGGGGAATAGGTGTAGGGTTTATCTGGCAAATTCTTTACGCTGAAACAGGAAGTGGCTATAACTCTGCTTTCCATGGTTAAATCTGACACAAGTTTTACAACATGGATAACCTTCTCTTGTGACATCGACATGTCAATATTCAGCTTTATATATGTCATTACCCCATGTAGTAGCGACACAAAATGACTTATTTTCTTTGACTAAAATGACCTCAATTTTGTCAGAGTAGCCATAACAAATTGTTGAAGCTTTAATGTGAATATATAGAATTTATCGGAACACTGTATCTCTGGTAGCATGCCGAATGCCAATCTTTCACCATGAAAGGGGAAGTTGTAATAAATGTTGTGTGCATGATAAGCTACATAAGAAACGTCATCGTCATGCCAAGTCATTGGCATTCCTTAATCCCCCCCATCTGCTGGCATGAAGGAATAATGTAAGTTGAAGGAAGGACATTGGGTTCAGTTTTCAAACCTGAACATTTACTTTCATAAACAAGTCTTGCAACTGTCTCAGTCAAACTCCGTCTATGTGGTATTTTGTTACTCGATTCAAGTTACAAAGCCATCATTCACTACAGATAAAACAGTATGTGGTTGATTACCTAAGAACTTGTTGTGTTTTGGCTGGAATCAGTGTAGCTCTATAATCATACACATTGTCAGCTTATATCTAACCTCAACGTCGGTCAAATTTTAGTCCATTTGTCAACACTCTTGTAGATTCTGATCCTTCAGTCATAATGATGGGTGTTGCGGTGCAAGGTAATCCGTGGCGACAATGTGGGACTTAATTTTCAAAAAGTGACAATGTCTGGACATGTTTCTATTCAAGCAAACAACACCACACTGACGTAACGCGTTGTTCTCTGGTTGAGAGTGGAGGCTGCTGAATTAGCAAAAGAGCTTCAGTATTGTTTTGGGGCACCTGATTAGATACCAATATCGTTACTTTAAGTTTTTTCGATTTGGGTCATTATGAAGTCCTGGAGAATCATAATAGCAATTATGGGATGTACAGTATAAACCGATTGGAGTTATCTTTTATTGTCAGCATTTGACATTGCTTTTCTGCTTTTCTCTGCGTTTTCTCCATAAATTTCACAGCCGCGTAACAATGATTAGCAAACACAGTGAGTGTCAAAGCAGCCTTTGCTATATTGTGTGAATATTAATGTGTTCTGAAAGTGTTATTACAGTATTTTGCATGGCATTTGAAGAAATCCTGCATCAAAACACTACCTTTTTCCTATCAAAAAGTTCACCATCAATTACTTTCAAATCCCATCAATAGACGATATTTTCTGAGTTGCCTGCTTCTGTTTTAAACTCTGTACTTTTTGGGGGGAGGGCGGGTGAATAGTGTCCAGTCACATTGGTTTAATACTGCATAACATCCCATTAGCTCTGCCCCTACACTACCTCAAGCGTGTGAGCCTGAGCTAGATCGTTGAGTGCATATGCAACCTGACAGGACAACGTAGAATAGTGCTGAAAGGGTGGGGGGGTGAAGGGGAGGGAGTACAGAGGTAGCATAACCCTTTTAGGAGGCACTTCATGGATACCATTTACACTTACTCAAAGCAAGAGGACTGGCATGTGGGGAGGGGAAAGAGGTGTGTCTAAGGTTGGGAACATAAAATAAGATCCGTGTTGGTTCAAGATATTACACTTGAATCAAATGCACCTGTCAGCTCTCATCAATCGTGTAGCAAACATATACATACTGTTTACCATGAATAAAAGATAGAATATGTTGGAATTGTAATATATCAAACATAGTTCATCGTTCAAATATCAGTGAACCCCAATGTTGATTGTTTGATCGCAACTAAGTTCTCAAGTATCTGCTAAATTTATTTTCTCAAATGATTTGATTAGAAGCGGTAAATTTGCAGTTAGATGCCAGAGACACAACAGTAGTAATGGCTGGTGTTTCAAATGGAATGCATCATCCTTACATATAAACTTCCGTGTTTCCCACAGGTTGAGAATTTTCTTGCGGTGGTGCAGCACAGCGTATGTCGGATGGGTTCAGTAATAAACTAGTCAAACAAAAGTTTATCACCTACACCATTTATTGCAAATGAATAACCATCTTCTATCTTAGCTCAAGATAAATAACTATTTACATTATAAAATAAATGACCATTCGCAAACAAATAATCTCTTTAAATATCTTATTTCAATATACATTTTTAAAACTAAATAAATAGCTATTTTGTGAATGAATATACACTTGAAATAAATATAAGTCTGTGTTATTTCCTATTTCAAAATAAATATCTGTTAAGAAATAGCTATTAGATTCTCTGGGTCCATACAGAAGATTGGCAAAATATATGAAGCAGTGGATCCAACCATTCTCTATGGAGGCCCTGAAGTTGTTTGAGAAAAGAAAATTATCTTGTGCGCACATGATAATAATCTTATGCACAGAAGTATATTTTAAGTGCTCTTATTTTGAAAGATCCCTTTTTGGTTAATAAATCAATGGTATGACATTTCAAAATGAAAATTTATATTTATGTGTTCTATCCAACATTAGCATCAACTTATGCTGGATTTGTTCATCAGCGTCTGGCTGTACCAATTGGTCTTGAATGCCTGTGTGAACCTCCTCTGGCTATAAAACACTAGTGTGCTTTATGAAATGACAATTGTGAGTATTGCTTAAAAAACCATATTTTGGATTTTATCTAACTGGGTGGATCTTAATTTACCTGTGCCGGCCCCCCAAGAGGAGCCTATGTATTGTAAACACAGCACTTGTACACTGTACTGCAACATAAATCGAAGTGGAATAGAAACCACAAGTCAACAGACTCATTAACCTGCCTCAAGTTTTAAGTTCAGATCTTGACTGCACCTCATTCCTCATTAATGGTTCAAATACAAACACTTGATGTTATTGAATGCATTTATTTAAGCTCCAAATGAGTTTTTCCTACAGGAATTTACCTTGATGATTACAGAATAAGGTAGATGAGAAGGTGGCTTGCTCGGTTTTTAAGAACTTAAACTCAAACAGTAATACTACTTGAGATTTTCTTTCTGTGCATTGGTAAGACTTTCTTGAATTATGATGGTAAAACTTTCAGGAAACTTGACCTAGTCTCTGATCATGGAAATGAAAAAACGCAATGCCTCATGCAGAAAAGGGCAAAGCTGTTTTTTCTTGGCTTCTGATGAAAACCTTGGCAGCAAACACACACATTCAAACACACACAATCTTTGCTTAAGAACTACATTGACCCTGAACCATGTGAGGGATAGAATGATTCACTGTGACACTGAACATCAGCTAAGATTTGGAGGATTAGAAACAGCATCAAGTCCTGGCTGAATGTACGGCTGCAGATCATTGGGGTTCTATCAGTTACTCCAGAGCTAAGCTGTCAATGAGCAATTGATCTTTTTAATCACATCCTTCCCATGACTCAGGATTAAAGGTTCACCCCTCTTTGTTTGCTAGAAATGTATGCAGCTATGTATAGTAAGACGTGATAGGCCCTGTTAGTAACCATGCCAGAGACACATTTGTCCTTGAAACCTCAAGGTGCATAGTAGATATTTTTATTGCTCATTGGCACAAGGCGGATTCACGCTTGAGTTGTGATGAGGCGTTGCTTGCTAGTATGGGTCAGCTGTGGCTGTCTAACAGATTGGTTGTTAGTGTTCAAAGCTTGAGTTTGTATTTGCTTGTCTGCAGATGTCAAGGGAACTTGCTAAATACTTCTCAGTGTCAGAGGATCAGAATCAGAATCAGAAATACTTTATCGATCCCCGGGGAGAAATCCATTCACTACAGATTCTCCTTAAAAAACTCTTAGTGTGGAAGAGAAGGTGGGGATAAGAAATAAGAAAAACAGTATATGTATAACAAAACAGGAAGGAGAGAATATATCATAGGGTTATGTATCATACTATCAAAATATTTGTATGTATTAGAAGTATCAGGAATCACAGTGCGTCACAGTTCCCAGTAACTCATTGTTCATAAACTGAAAGCTAGGCATGAACAAGTATATTAAATTGTTTACACATATATGCAAGTGTGACTAAGTAACACATCCAATCTGCTGACTTGCAACAAGCCCGGGCTTTATCAACATGACCCGCAGGCTATCTTCACTCCATAAAAGCATCTCTTCGAAGCCATCATTTGCCCAGTTTCACCCACTTTTTCCATTTATCTGCTGTCGATGTTGAAACAGAAGAAAGCAAAGAAATAATCCAACACTAGACTTGATTTACATTTTTGAAAAGGAGTGAGAATGGATTGTATTATATTATATTATATAACACTATATTATGTTATATATTCTATTTTACATGTATGTTATGTAATATCCAGTATATGTCGACGTTATTCTTATTCTGTTATTCTTACTCTGTAACATGCTCTGCTGCTGTTACATTGCAATTTCCCCATTGTGGGACTAATAAAGGCTATCTTTATCTTTATCTTTTATGTCATATTCAATATCATTGTACATATAAAATATAATTAATAATTTACATGATAGCGATTATACCTAATTTTTATTTCTGAGTATTATATATACTGAATTTATTCAAACAACCACATATATTTACAACCATGCAACCGAGAGTCAACTATCTACAAATTGATGTTATTGTTTACATAACAATAATATAAAACTATATAATTTGAATTATCACCTAAGTCTACTTTAAGTACTGTGCAGTATGTCCACTCTACCGGACAATCTGAACCAAATTTTTTCCCGCTTCCACCAACGCAATGAACAGGCCAACGCTTATCCTATACTACCAGAGATGGACGACACCATCCAGCTGTACTGACATCCGGTCAGATTAATGCCGTGAGGGAAACAGCTGGTCCAGATGGAGTCATTGGACGGTGCTTACTTACTCAACCTATGTGAGGATGGTGCTTGTGAAATTAAGCTCCGTTTTTTAAAACTGTAATACCTCACAGACTTGTCCAAATACTGAGCAACATGTACCTCGTCAGATCACTGTTTGCTTGGATCCTGGACTTCCTTAGGAACAGACCCTTGACAATCAGGATGGTTTACCTCGTCTCATCCACATTCTGAACACCGGCACGCCACAGGGGAGGGTCCTCGGCCATCTCATGTACTCCCTGTACACCCATGACTGCTTCCCCATTCACTCCACCAACACCAAGATCAAATTTGCTGACAACACCACCAAAGTAAGACTGACCACAGATAACAATGAGTCAGCCTCCAGAGGAAGAGGTTCAGCATCTGACAGGATGGTGTTACAACAACAACCTGCAATTGAGCAGGGCTAAAACTAAGGAAATTATTGTGGTACCAAGGAGATCGAAGCGCACCGAACACTCCACCCTCTGCATATACGGAGAGGAGGTTTAAGTTTGTTGGGGTCCACATCTCGGCTGACCTCACCTGGTCCAGGAACATCGCTCACCATGTGGGGAAAGCCCAACAGAGACTGTATTTCCTTAGGAAGCTGAAACAGGCTCACCCCCTCAACACCTGCTGATAAACTTCTATGGGTCTGCCATAGAGAGCCTTGTGACCTACTGCTGCATGGTGTGGTTAGCAGCTGTACAGCAGAGGACAGGAAGGACCTGCTTCGGGTGGTGAGGGCGGAGGAGTGGGGGATTGGGACCAAATTGCCTCCCCTGAGAGACATCTACACTGGCCGTCTCCAGCGGAAACCCAGCTGTAATATTAAGAACCCCACTCAATTTGGACCTCACCTGTTCTCCCCCCGCTCCTCTGGAAACAGATACCGGACACTCAGGGCAAAATCTAACGACTGAGTAACGCTTTAATCTACAAGCTGTCGAATGCCTGCCACCACACACTCACCCAAACACACTGACCCATGAGGAACTTAGCACACCCACGGCTCGAAACTGTTCACACGAGTCCACACAGTCTGATTCATTATAGGGAACATAATGACATATCAATTTTCTCGAAGTACATTGTGACATATGTATTTTCTCTAAGTGCAATATTTTTCATTCAGCGCAACTCTTTTGCAGTATTCCGTCTATGCTATGCACCTGTGTTGTTTTCTTGTGCTCAATTTTATTTTTCGTATTTTGTATTTTGTATTTTGCATGATTATTGTATTTTATTTTATATTAAAATGGTCCGCCAGTCCCTAAAAGCCTCTGTCAACTAATTTAAAATGGGCTGTAGTGGGATTTTCCAGCAGGACAGTGATCTTAAAAACACCTCAAAATCAAGCCAAAAAGGATTCAAAGAAAAAGATGGGTCTCTTTTTTGCATCTCATTTTGCTTAATTTTTTTTAGCATTGCAGTTACGGTCACTGAACCAGTGCCATTCAGCGCCATTACAAAGCATAAGTCTTATCACATGATTGACAGCTTGTAGATTTTTGTTTTTGGTAAATTGACGAATAGGATCGACTGTGAGCAAGTTTTCATCCACACCTTTGTGGATTTCTGAGAAATACTACAACATGGAATTTGCTACATCAATAAAGTACTATGTTTTTTCTTACATATTCTTGTTATTGAATTTAAGTCAACAGGTTTCCCGGACTGAGCTGCTGTTAGTCATGGAAGAGTTTCAACTCTGTGCATGACTCAGTTTCATCTGGACTCGCCTATAGTACATTTGTTTGATTGTGTAATAAGAAGGATTTCTGATTGAGAGTTGTCTTTGTTTATATTTATGACTGCGAGAAATGTTGAACTTCAAGCGCTTGGTTCAAAATGATATGCAGATTTAATGCTGACATTCAAAGATGATCATTTTATGCCCTCAATAGCAGAAATGTTTGACAGAACACCTAAAAGGGACATATATTTAGCTTCAAGTCTGGAAGTTCCAACTGTTCTTTGTTACTCATTTAAATTGTCGGAAATCTTCTGCGCAAATTAAGTGTATTTAATGTAATCACAAACCGAATGTTGGCATGAACCCTTAGCGCTCGAGAGAAAAACAACAACGAACATTTTGTAAAAGTAGTACTGCACTGTTTTCTAAATAATGTTTGACCACATAATTTTAAATCCTGTCTCACTTATCGAAATTCTACTATTATGCATTAATTGCAATACAAGCCTCAGGACTACTGATTTGATTTTAACAAGGCCTTTCAATTCCCTGACATATTAATTTAATCTTCTGAATTAATTGTTGAATTTGCTAAGCTGAAAAGCTACTTTTGAAATGTGTAATACTATCCAGGGAATATGCAACACCTTTTGCATATAGAGCTGTGGTCGCAGACACAGATCACAAAGATTTCAAAGATGACATTAACATACTGTTTGGAAACCAAGAGCCTCCTTTAGCAGCTTGTTGACTCCCACTCTGCCCAGTTTGAGGATGTCTAAATGTGTTTTCGAACGCTGTTGTAAATTAATAATGTCTGCCGTCCTCCTGTCAAGTGTAAACAGCAGAAAAATATGACCGCGCCGTGCAGAAGAGTGAAAGTGAGGGACTGGATTAAAAATGTCTTGTTATGCCATCACTGATAACTAGCTGGTTCTTGTGCTCCCCCCCATCCACTCCTTGAGAATCTCTCCATTATTGAACCACTGTATGTGTGTGTGTGTGTGTGACTGTGCACTCTTACTGGACACACAGCTTGTCGGATGCGAGTGTGTGTTTGAGGTGGGCTGGAACTGCAGTAATATCACTGGAGCTGAAAGTATGTGCCTGCCTTTTAATCATGTATAGACACTCGGGGACATTCTTGTGTGTCTCTCTGTGAGTGTGTATGCATGTGTGTGTGTATACTCACATGTGTGAGCACTGTATCCATGCTAATCTGGGAGTGTGAGAGAGGCTTTTCGGTACAGCATGTGTCAGAGGAGAATTGCTCTCAGAACTCCCTGACTGATGACTGTACGTGTGTGTGTGTGAGTATGAGTGTGTGCGTATGTGTATGTGAGTGTGAGTGAGGGTGTGTGTTTTTGTGTGTGTGTGTTTGTGTGTGAGTGTGTGAGTGTGCTTTCTAATGCGTTTGTCTTCTTTCTACTTCTCTCTGAAGTTTCTTTGTAGCCACAATTTATTCTGAAGAATTAATTTGGATTGAACCTTGTTATGTTATCACAGATTTATAATAAAGTGTGAAATTATAATGTTTTTATATTAAATAAATAATTAGCAGAAACAATCCTTAGAAATAATCATTTAAAATCCACTGTGCGGCAAATGAGCCATGTTTAATTGGAACAAGCTACCAGTATCCACATGGCTCAAACAAGTTAAACGTTCATGAGTCTATAAAGATATTGAAGAGTTAACTGTTGTAGGTGAAAGTATATATGATTGCTGGCTATTTTATTTATTTTTTGCTTTATTTTTCTTGCTAAAGAGGAAAATGTTATGTTGTATTCAGTATTTAAAGTAAAATTTCTGACGTGCTCATTATTTTTTTTGTATTGAGTTGAATATACACTGTGTATATAGATATATGCGTGTACAAATACGTATATATATATATATATATATGTGTGTATATGTGTCACCACAACCGATTCCATAATATTGCCAACTTTTCAGGGACATGAGGAGTAGCTATCACTTATAAAAGTTAGAGGGGTCTATAACATTATTGGGTATTGGGGGTTGAAGGCAAAAGCATGAGTTGTGTATGAAAAGGGAAAACACATGCTGAATTTGTTGGTCGTAGGAATCAGAATGTTTTTAACATCTCAGTTTCATGTTGTAAGCTAAATCGGAACTAGAATTGGTTTTATGAGTGTTCCTCAAAAAGTGATGTTCGTAGTCATATTTAGTGTATTTGTCAGACCACTGTGTTTCTAACTTTGTAGTTCTGCTGTACCATTGTGGCCTACAGTGGGTTGAGAGTTCAATTCCAATGCATGGGTAAATCCTGGATGAGTGACTCCTCTTCTTGGCCACAAGAGGCTTGCAGACCTTCCCGCCCTGCTGTTTTTTGCAGCGATTTGATCAAGACATACAGAGCTGCTTTCACCGAGTCACCATAGAAACACTTTGAATGATGTATGCACCACAGGGAGTTTGCTCCAATCCTAGACTCCTTGCTGCCATGGTGTTATTACGATAACATCAAAGCTGATGTTTCAGACTTCAGACTTGAGCTTTGAACAGAAAAATAAAACATGTGCTGTCATTTTGAGTGCCGAGTTAGTCACTGCTCCAGCCTGTTTCGAGTTTGTTTTAAAATGCCTTTTTTGGCGACCGGGTCACAAGCAGACAATGAGACAAGTCGATATACTAGTACTACTACTGCTGATAATAATAATAATAATGTAAAAAGAATATAAGAATTCTAAAATCTTCCATGTTGAACAAATAATGCAGAGAGTTTGGGATAATTACCTGCCACATAAGTACTTCACTCAGTCTATGATGCTAATCCACTCCGCATGAGAGTAAACAGGAGTGGTGAACATTTAGATTCAAGGTAGATGAAGACAATATGAGAAACGTAAACGTTAGAGTGCTTTTAATCAATTATTGTACCAGGTCCCCCACTTAGTTGTATTTGAATTGTTGCCATCTCCACTTTAGTTGATGGGTTGGCTCATTGCAGGAACATACTGAAGGAGCGAGTACTGAAGCGTCATAATATGTACTATGAGTGCATGTGTGTGTGTGTGTGTGTGTGTGTGTGTGTGTGTGTGTGTGTGTGTGTGTGTGTGTGTGAGTGTGTGTGTGTGTGTGTGTGTGTGTGTGTTTGTATGTGCGCGATATAAATCTCTCAGAAATTGTTCACTTCATTAATTTTTGGCATAAAATACACCTTATATCTCCATATTGTATATAATATGAGTCTGGGCAGACATGGAGGGATACTGGGTTGGCCGATGCATCGAAGTATTAGTTGTTGATTTTAGTTGTACGAGTGTCAGTCCCTGATGTGACATGCCTCTCACATGACTTGACAAAGCAATGTTAAGTCACAACAGCCAACTATGCTTACCAGACAAGTTATTCAAATGAATTACATTCTTTGTAATAACCCTGCTCAACTCTTTGATTTAGCTCATTTTGAATCACTATTCCTTATTGAAAACTGTGTGCCACTTTATTGAACCTGTTAATAATATTATCCAGTAGGTGTGTTTGTGACACTTTTGTATTATCCGAGTTAAACCTTTACGAATTGCAATGTTGATCGCCTATTTACATGACTTGTGATCTTTTCCGACCCGTTGTATACATGCATATGCTTTTCTAATTGGGAACACTTTTATGCATATGTGCCCGGAGACGATCCACACTCCCGTTCATAAGGTGGAGATAATGCTTCGATGAGCTTGATGCCAACTGCAAACATGCGCCCAGAAGAAAAATGCTACAAAAAGTTAAACTTTCAAAGTTGCGATGAGTAAATGACTCTCCGATGTAGACCGGTACTGTTATGAAGTAATCACGTCGCTGGGCATGTGCGGATACAACTCAGACCGAAAGCTTTCCAATACAGCGTTTACATGCAGCAACCGGCTATCGGGAAGGCTTCCCGAAAGGACTAAGACTACTTCTTGCAAAGGATTGAAAACTCATTAAGAAAGGCCTGTTTACATGCAGCATTTTCTTTCCGATTAAGCATCTTTTCCGAATCTAATCATAATTAGGCTATCCATATAAACCCACCTTTCGGCAGTACGTAGATGCTGAAATCCAAGGGGCCAAGGATGGAGCCCGGGGGGACACCATATGTCTTAGGGGCCACCGAGGAGGACGAATTAACCCTGGCTATTGAAAAACTCCTATCCGTTTAGTAGAAATTTATTTGGGGCATATTAAGACATGAGAGGACTTAATAAACAGAATGATGTAACTTGAAACAACCAAAGAAGTCTAATAAGGGTGTTATATTTTTCTTAAAACATTTGCTACTAAAAGGTTGAGCTAATTTCATTTTTTCAATTTCACCATTTCTTGCCGAGGACTTTAAACGGTTAGTTTTAATTCAAATTGTTTGTGGTATAGGAGTACTTCAATGAATATAAAAACCTTATTAACCTTAGAGTTCAGCATATTTTATTTGCCTTAAAGACAGAAAATTTATTTCATTGTTTTCTACATACCAAAACTAAAATTATGACATAATAACTGTAGCGTTATTTTTGTTCCTCATTCCTGAGCACGCAGTAGGACTTTGTGCTTAAGGAAAAATATTTTTTGGAAGACTGCATTTTCATCCGAGATATCTGAGATATCACATATTAAGTGTTCTTCAGTGCTTAAAAGACCTCTGTTTGTATTTTAGTATTTGTCCAAGTCTTTATTAATTACTGTGTTTAAATCATCTCCCAAAAATAATTTTAAAGCTATTCATTTCACTAATAAAAGTATATAGAGAGGAGAGAAATGACCTTATCACAAGAATTTGATGCATGTACTGTTATTATTATTATATAAAGGTTTTGACATAGTCAATCTTTCCCTCCTAGTACCGTACTTTTTTGATGAAATTTTACTATGTGTCCTGTTGTATATATGGATTTCCTTAAATAATGCAATATCTACTCTAAAAGAAAAATCTACTCAAGTGTTCTCTATGTAAGAACAGACAGCTTTACATAATGTTTATCTAATGTGATAAACCATATGTTTATCACATTAGATAAACATTACAATATGTGTGCATTGAATAATCAATATACTGTAAGGAAGCTAGAAAATAACAGTAAGAAGAGCAGACATACAAGAAAAAGAACATATTGTTGTGGAGTCCGACCCTTTGTAGCACTGATTCCTCACACCTGTACCCCAAATAAATAAGGTGTGCTACTATAACCAAAATCAAAGAGTCAGATAATTCTAAATGAACCTATAATGACTCCTTTTGCTTCCCTTCATTTCTATTAAGCCCTGACACCGGTGGAATTACACCGATGCACTGGATCAGAGTTTTACGTCTTTGTCGTAATATTAACATTGAGCAATGTTACCTTTCACAGTGTAACGCTTCAGTGAATGGACATTGCTGTTTTTCGGTTTTTACCTCAACATTTATTTTTTCAATGCACAGTACTTTTTGAAGACGAAAAGCGAAGCAGTGAAGCGAAGCCTCTTTGTGGTTAAAAAAAAAAATCTAAACTTAAATTAGTTAATATAGTCTTTCCTTTTTAGATTCTCACTAGCAATTCATCAATCAATGACTAATCATTAACATTGCTACAGTGCAAAAATCTGCACAAAGAAATACACACAGCACTAGCCGTCAAGGTTAAACAAAGATAACTGGACTTTATTTGGGTTAAGGGCAGTGCAGGTTGTTTAAAGTCAGTCTGACATTAACACACACACACACACACACACACACACACACACACACACACACACAGACACACACACACACACACTCTTACACAAAGACACGCGCACGCACGCACAGACACGTGCACACACGCACGCACACACGCCACATCCACTCTGCCTTGGTCAATAGATCTTTCATCGGGATCTCGAGGGACAGCTGGTGGGCTAGGGTGAGCACCTGCACTTTGTGCGTGTGTATGCACTTTTATGCATGTGGTTATGTACAGTGGAGGTGGGAGGGGGGTAACTGCAGTGGTCTGGCCCCGTGTCTGTATGAATACGTGTATGTGTGTTTGTGTATTCATGTGAACACCTGTGCTGACAGCAGGAGCCTGTCACAGCCGTGGTGCTTCATGAAACACGTTGAGAACACCCTTAGGTTCCGTTAGGAACCCATAGTAATTGATATCTTCTAAAGATAGATCTGGTCACCAATATATTCCGACATGGATGTTAAAGTATTGGAGAGACATGATTGATACAAACATGAGGACAAAAGTTCAATTGAGTGGAACAACAGGCTTCTTATGAACCCATGACTCATATTTGAGTCACTTACTAACTATTTGCAAATGCATTTGGTGTCATTTTATATAAGTAAAAATGACACAAAAGTAAGACCTCCTTAACGCTGGCTCAGGAGGTCGTCCACTTAGCTTAAGGTTGGTGGTTCAATCCCTCCCTTTTGGCCATGCAGAAGTTTCATGCTCGAGCAAAATACTCAACTCCAAGTTGCTCCCAATGGTGGATGATTCCATCGGTCTGTGAATGGCGGCCTCTGTCATCACTATATGAATGTTTTTGTGAATGGGTGAAGGCTGGCATGTTGTTAAGTGCGTTGAGGGGTGTCGAGCAGACTAGAATAGCCCTATATAAGTATTGTCCCTTTACCAAATTGCCCATAGAAGTGAATGAGTGTCTTTTCTGTCTGGGTGTCGACGCTGTTGTCACGTATTTCTGCAAGGTGTCACATCAGAGCTTGCCACCACAATTACTGAATTTTCCTGAAATCTGACTTCTACAAAGATTCAAGCCATGAAATAGAATTAGTTCTCTCCTCACTTAAAAGCAGTAAAGAAAAAGATGGCAGGTTGACTCGTCATTTAACACGTCCTGAAAGGAGAATAACTGCGGGGGCGAGTGAGACTACACGTTTTTGTCAAGGACTAAAATTAAATCTCATGAAACCCTGCTCTTACAGCCAGAGCTTGTGCTTCCTTGCTTCAGTACTAAAGTTTGCAATCTTTGTATAAAACATTTCTATCTGCTTGCCACTAGTTGTCGGTATGAAAAGAGGCAATTTTGTTTAATTCAGTCGTCCTCAGGGCGGGATGTGTGTAGTTAAGGGCAGGTGTGTCCATGTACAGTATCGATATGAAAGTTTTGTTTTTCGTGCCGAGACATCAATATTTGCCGTCCTCTACTGTCCATACGGTTCATCGAAAATCTCATGCATTTCAAAAATTTTAGTCCTTCTGATCTAAACATGTTAATTACCAAATTTGAAGTCAATTAGGTTAAAGCTCTAGAATGAGATAGTTAAATACAGACTTTAGAAAGAAAAAAGGCTGTATTTCAAACATTCAATTCAAAATCGTCTTCCTGTTAGGTGGAGAGCTTCACTCCAAAAAGCTTTTTGGTAGACCCTGAGCTGATAAATATGTCTACCTTATTTTATTATTTTCGGTGAAACGGGGTCCAGGGGCTGCTATTCGAAGTGGCAGTAGTGTGTGCATCTAGCTCTGCCTAGTGGACACATGTGATATTTTGCAGCCAAAATCCCTGTCTGGGGTCAAAATCTCATTTTTGCTACATTCAACTGTGTCAAACGGAGAGTCTTCCTGGTCCTATCCCGCAGAATCTATGTAGAATAACATGAACAGTTTTTGCAGGAACAATGTTAATGAAGCTGGAAAAAAAATATTCAAGGTCTTACCTGTCCACCAGCAACAATGTTTTGCAAATACACCAAGTAGTTGTAGAGTTTATTTTGGGTACGTAATTTAGGTGAGGCATAACTTAAAAATAACAATGAGCAGAACAGGTTAAACAGCTACTTCCTATTCTCTTCGTGTGTAGTTTGGTAGTTTTGTCTATTGGCCCAAAATGTATCATGCATATTAAAGTAAAGAAGAAGAATTCCACTTTGTGAAAAAAGGACACTGAGAGCACTCCGTATTCAGGTTTTTTTTTGAGGTGATGTTCCTTGTGAGTGTTTCTGTGCTGCATTTTGAGTGTCCCCACATCAAAAGCAGATAATTGTTACTATGCATGCAATGTCAGCGTAGACGTCTTTGGAAAATATGTATATTCGTAGAACGCTTCTTGAACATGTTTCTGTGTTAAGTAGTGCACGCTATTCAAGATGTGTGCGTGTGTTTTTCCCACACTCCCAGCATATTCCCCTTATACCAGTGTTGGATTTTAGGGAGTGGATTAAAGCCAGGCTCCCTGCCACACTGGCGTCTGCAGGCCTTCTCTGCACCTCCACTATGAACTGTTGAGTAATTCCCTCAGGTGGCAGTTAGAGCTCTGATATTCACTCAGTCAGTTCTTTTATAGGTCCACACACACGTGTTCAGGGGTACATACATGCTGGCGCACAGAGAGGTAATGCATTTTATTACTATTTCACTTTTCTACGATTACTCTTTTGCTCTTTTAAACACTTTAACTTTCCGCAGCACATACTGTTGTGTTTGTGTGTGCCTATGTGTGTGTTTATTTTTTCCACCTCGCTCACATCTGTGTCACGTGTCATGGTGATGTTATGTTGTGATGTGTCGCCTTGGAGAATACTCATATCAGGGAGGAGGGATGAAGAATGGAAAGATGAGAGCAGAGACAAAGTCAAAAGAAAAGTGAGGAAAGGAAGACAGATAGATTTTCTTCATTTTAAGGTTGTGGCATCATCCACGTATTGTGTTTTTCTAATAGCGTTATCTGTAGTACTAATCTTTGTCTTGGGCACAAATTTTCTAGTTTTCAGAATTAAACTCAGTCCAGTTACTTTGAGAGTTTGTCATTAAGTTCATCTTGTCAGCTCTTGTATTATGCAATGATATTAAATGGTTGTTATTATTATATTTTATAAGTAATAAGTAGATAATAAGTAGAATTATTTGTGGTGATGCTAATTTAAAATTTCTTTCAACCTCAAGTCCTGCAGCATAGTTGCCACACAGCAGGTCCAACTGTGTTTGCACTGTATGATTGGTCAACTGCGTACGTGAGTCCACCTTATCTAAGCTGTAAAGATTCTACTGCTGTGTCGCGGTCTTCACTATCTAGGCTGATAGAAATGCTATTGTGCATAGTGAGGGAATAGTAGTGCTGTGTTTGTTTTATCAGCAGGATCAGGCACGGTCATCAGGTCTTCATCAGCACATTGAGGAAGTTTTCCAGAGTTCTGAACTTTGACCTGCAGAGATAGTGCAAAAGGGTTAGTGAAGGAGTAAGTTGCACAACGAGAAGGTAGTTCATGTTTCTCTTTGTTGGCCACTGTGTCCTTTTGCTGAGCTTTACTAACATAGGAGGTTATAAGCAGTTTTATATTTATTTAATTTGGAAAATTACAAGGCCGGTTTATATCTAAGCATTTATGTGAGTCAATAAAACAGGAAATAGATATGCAGATGTGGGGAATTACTGCAAATAGCGTGGTTAGCCATAATTGTTGAGTTGTATTGTATAATGTTAATTATTTAATGTCCTGCTGAACAACACTTACATTAAGTTTCTGAAGTATTTTCGTTAGGGTTGTTAGGCCATGAAAAAGTTTTTAATAAAATAAATTACATGCTTTGTAATGACCCTTTAACGTCCTGCCCAGCTGTTTGGTTAAGCTCATTTTGAGTGACTATTTCTTTTTTCAAATGTGTGCCATTTGACTTAACCTATTCATAATATTACCAGGTGGCAGCATGTATGTGCTACAGAGTAAGGGGCCAAGGATGGAGCCCTGGGGGACACCACAGGCCAATAAGGGCGACTGAGGAGGAGGCATTATCCATGGCTATTGAGAAAGTCCTATTTGAAATATGATTTCTTTAGATATAAAAGCGTGTGTGGACCTATGAACAGCATTACGTACCTTGATACAACCGAAAGAATCTAATAAGGGTCAAATAGTTTTATAAATACATGTTCGACCAAAAGGTGGTTGTCCCAACGATTTGTCATTTTATTGTACATTTAAGGCGTCCAGGATAATATATTAATATATATTATTTTTTTTATGTTGTGGACTTAAAGGGTTAAAGTAAATTAGTTGAGTTAATATTTTTTCTCATCCTGTCCTTATTGCATTTCACACCTTTACCCTTGATGTGTTATTCACCAGCAGTCATCACAAATGTGAGATGTACATTAATTTGTTGCTCCTTTGGGTGAATTGCTCCCAAGAAAATGCATCACATTTAGTTCATGCAGAGTGTTAATGATCATTTTATGCAAGCTTTGCTGTTATATGAAGAGGTGCTTACATTTCTTGTGCATGTCTTTGGTGGGTCTCTGATAATGTGGGAGATAATTATTCACTTGCACATAGGGACGTAGGCTGGTGCTCAACTAAACCGCCTATTACTGGGCAGTTGCTTGCTTGTCTTGCTGTGTGGAGCCAGTGAACCCAGTGCCAGCAGTGCAATCCAATTGTAATGCTGCACTTCCCTCAGTCCCCGGGTGCCAAAAAGTATGACGCATTTTAAAACAGAAAAATATCTTGTTTGTGTTGGAAAAATAGTCAAGTAAAATTCAGTTTCAGTGAAGTCTCCTTCAGAGGAAAGCTTGCCTTTTGGTGCTTTTTTCCCCTTCTTTTTTCGTACATTCCATTGGTTCATTGGTTTATTTATTCATTTCTTTTTTATTTACAGTCATGAAAGAGGGCAACATAAGGACTGGACATGCTCGCGGCGCCAAATAAGTCCACAAGAAAAACAAGCATTTAAGACCTGCCTTGTCTCCTGGAGAAAAAGAAATAAAGAAAAAAAATGTTTATATATATATATATATATATATATATATATATATATATATATATATATATATATATATACACATAAATATAGAACTGTTTATTTTCATTTTCAGGGCAAACATCTCATCCATTACATTTTTGTTTAATAGTCTTGTATCAAGGGGGTAAATTAAATACATTCAAATGGTACATGAAGTAATGAAATCAAATAAAAAGTAAAGAAATAATTAAATATAAAAAAAAAAATATATATATATATATATATATATATATGCTTATAGATAAATATATTTATATATAAATAAATATATATGTTTATAGATAAATATATTTATATAAAAATATACTTTTCTATAATTATATTAATATTTAGATAATTCATTTTATTTTAATTTATACATATTAATAAAGAATATATTTAAATAAGCAGATAAAAAACAACCGAAAAAAAGAAGCTTCAAATATGGAAGAATGCATAGTTGAAACCTGTAGAGAAGAAACACCTTGCCATCGAAGTTAGGGGTTAATCCTGCGAGAGATAATGGTTTCGGTGCTCCTTCTTGTTGTTCCTCTGTGTGTGTGTGAGCGTGTGTGTGTGTACAGTGTACACGCGTGTACACTGTACACGCATGTACACCCCACCCGGTGTGACGAAGGGATGTAATCAGGCCACCAATAGCACAGCAGGCTCTGAGGGCATGGCTTTAATAGGTGCCCATGGAAATGCTCACACGCCCTCACACAGACACACAAACCACAAACAACCACAAACAACCAGTGAAGCCTAGCCTTCAGGGTAGGTGCGTGCGTAAAACAGTCCGTATCTTTGCACACTGTTCACAATATTCAGACACATTTTCTATTAAGCAGACATACAAGGTAAATCCAATGCTGTCTCTGAAATGATTTAAACTGTGTGTATCAATCGACGATTTTATTGATTTATGCGAGAGTTGCAACATGTTGATGCAACTGGAATATATTTTGGAAAGTGGGATGAGAAGTAATGACTTTATTGGTGGTTGGAAATCTTTTTTCAAGCGGGCAACAGCGTCCTGACTAGTTGTGGTGCAGAAGCTTGTAGTTAATATGTTAGATGAACCTTCTTGTTCACTTTCATCAATATTTCTCTTTTAAAGACTGATTTATGCGTTCCCCACACACTTCATGTAACCCTCCTGTGTCAGTGTGGGGGCTCAACTGATAGTGCCTCCATTTAAGAATATTAGCAGTTATATATCAGTTGGGGATATTATTGGATCGTCATAGCTGCTTCTGCCGCCACAAAATAGTCGTGTTAACACCAATACTCAAAAACTATGTCATGGATCGTTTTCAATTGCATATTTGTGAAACTAGGGGGAGCTTTAACTCAAAAAGTGTTCAGGCCATAATTTCTCGGTTGTTGGTCTGATATGGTCCCAATTTCATGCATATGAATTGACTCGAGAATTTCTAACTTAAAAGTATTGCATTTTACTCTTATATTTCATATATTACTCAATACGAAATTTACAATAAATAATAAATAAATCTATTGCATATGATTTAACTCTAGGAATTTTACCAGTATATAATATTTTATTCTAAAAGTCCATATTTTACTCTGTAGGGGGAGGAATTCTTTATTATTATTATTATTATTTTTCAAAAAAACACTGTTTGTTGGACATAATTTACTAACTGTCAGATCTTTTACATATATCATATCATTTTCATATTTTTACCTAAGACAGGGAGCTTTTGTATGAAAAACAGTTTTTCAGACGAAACTTCGCAATTTTGAGGAGCTTGATAAGGGAGATCGCCTGTACAGAACATCGGCTTTGGGGGAATTACTTGTTAGACAGATGTGGATTCCTCTTCTCTGTCACACAAAAAGTTCACAACTCCCATTTCCATGTCACAACTTTTCTTTTAAGGTTTAATTTCAGTCATAAAAAACAGCCTCCCAGTGCTTGTGGCTAAGATCGAGGTCTTACTGTACTGATGTTTATTAGATGATGTTTAAGCTCAAAAAACTCAACATAAAATGTCTAGATGTGTCAGACTCACCTTCCTGAACAGTCCACCCACTCTAAATGTATGTTATTTCTGCTAACGCTGTGCTATTACCGTTTTCCTTCTGGCCTCCTCCCGTTTGTTTGTAACTGTGACACGACTCCAAACACAGTGTTTATTTATTTATATGTGAAAACCGGGTGTTTTACAGGTTTCACATTGCCTGCATGCTCCTGCGCCGTCAGTGGGGTTTGGGTGCGCTGTGTACAAACAAGAAAAACTCTGCTTTGGTATCAGTTTCTGTCCCCAGGGCCACATTGTCACATGATCAACTGACCTGATTTATGCTGCAAAGATAATGTCTTGTTTCAGGGTTCAACTTAAGCTCAGCTCCGGCCCATGACATTGAGACATATCTTTGTATCTATGGTAACAGCCTCCAGGCGCTGAATGGCTGCATGGAACATTTTCCCTTTGCTTCTGCATCATATTAGGCACCTTCCCACATTTACTCACCCATTCAGAGAGCACTCTGCAACACTTTCAAATGGCTACAACTGGCTGATTCTTGTCATAATGGTCTTCTTCTCACGGCTACTCTGTGGCGGCATGAAGTAGATTTGGATAAAGTTTTTTGTATATTTAGTTGTAAATAGTTGAATGGATCTTTAAGTCTGTAAACTATGAACCACCGAAACAACATTTATTCCCTTGCATCAACTATATATATTTTTATTTTTTTGTTCCGTTTCTTTGATAGACATTTATATTTATTAAAAAAAAGTATTTTACTGCACATAGCAACTACCAGCTTTAACACTTTAACTCTGGCAGGCAATAAGAAAAAAATATTTTAAAAAAATTACCAAAGCAAGCAATGTCTTCTTGCACAGAAGCATTAGTTTCATGGCTAGCTTTCAGCGTTATAGCTCTGGGTTTACGGAGGGTATTTGGTCAGAGTGAAAAATTTCCAATGAAAAACGAGCCTAGATAATGAAAGAGACCTAAATGCCTCAAAATGTTTTTACTCAAACAGAAAAGGGAGAACACACGCCTCTAACCAGAGTCTCATGCGAGTAAACAAAACGTGGTTGTCATGCCAATGGGGTGTTAGTGTATAAATAGAATGGGTGTTTGCTCTTCGGAGAGAGAGAGAGAGCGAGAGAGAGAGAGAGAGAGAGTACTAGTACCAGACTGGATGTTTGTTTTACGCTTGGGTCTCCATCTGAATGTAATCAATATGCTTTCAAAAGCAACATGTTGCCTTCATTAATGATTACACACATATATAATCCGTATATTGATGTGTTCATGTAAAAAGAAAAAAAAGAAAAGTCTTTCTTTTCTTTTCTGTCTGTCCATCTGTAGCCCCAACATTATAACCGATAAATGGTATTAATGTTGCGTGATCGGTAAAAGCACGTGTCATAATCCATCCAGGTCTCCTCAGAAACCACTGGAAAAATGAATTGAAATGTGTAAAGTAAAATCAAAGTGTTCATTGGACCTCTAAGGGTTTGCATCTCATAATTGGCTTCTTCAGTTTGCTCCCGGGAAAGGTTATTAAGCACATTTGAACTCAAGGTTGACTTTCATATCAGTTTGCTCACATTCAACTACGGTACATCAGCACACATCGATTATTTCCAATATTGGTTAACTGCCCTGCTGACAGTGGAGAACTAAAGGGAAAACTAAATAACTTGAGGATGTCAACATTTAAGTGAGCCACTTTATATCAGCTGGCCTGTTTGCTGCTTCTCTGCAAGACTGCCATTAAAACTGATAGCAAATTAGTTTGTGGGAAATAACATTGGATTTGAATTGCATTGCTGGTGATTAGGTTACAAGGCAGTGATAATGGAAATAGAGCAAACAAGAGTAATATTTATGTCAGAAAAAATCCTATTTTCTGCAGACGTGTAGAGTAAAATTAAAGAAGAAGGTGACAGTCTTTCCATCTTTGTTTGTCTCCAGGGAATGGTGACAGCGCCTTCACACAGACAGACGTGTACAAAGGGCGCAGGCATCCAGAACACTTTCCTCCCATTGGTACACAGATCCATACTTCACAGCAGGAACAGCAGCCTCAGCTGGTTATCAGGTCTCAACTGAGCTCAGGCTCCACCTACTCCGCTCAAGCAATCCTGCCTCCTCTGCTCAGGTAAGACAAGAAGCAAAAAGATGAGCAACCATAAAAGATGTATTTGATTTTAGCAAGACCTCTAAAGCTAAGCTAATATCAAATCCATCTGCTGATAGAAAGTATTAATGAATTTAATTGAATGAATTGAACTTTTTGGTTTGAAATCTCCTGAAATGTAATCAGTGAATTTATATATACCTGAAATATATATACCCATGGATCATCTTCATCTTTTACACCCGCTCACCTTAGTGTGAAGAAGAACTGGAGTGATTTTCGGAAAGATCAGTTGTAAATTTCGGACACTATGGGGGAGCTTTTTCTCCAAGGCATAATTTCTCAAACATTGGTCCGATTTTGTCCAAATTTGGTGTATATGAAACACGGGATGGTCTATCTTATAAACATCGTGTTTTACTTCAATATTTCATTTTACTCATTAGGGGGGGTTACGGAAAAAAGTTTCTTACCGACATTACTTAACTAAAAACTAAATAACTGTTGGTCCAATCTAGTCCAAATTCAATGCATCTGATTAAACTCAATGAGCTTCATCTTGTTCAGCTATTTTACTCCAAAAGTTCACATTTTACTCAATAGGGGGGACAATTTTTTTAGAAACGAAAAACACTGTTTTCCACACACATCTCAAAAACGATGTCATGGATTGTTTTCAAATTTCCGACCAGTGTAGACTTTAGTTAGAGGAAGAATTGGATTGATTGTGGGAAACATTTGACATGTATTTCTGACTTTAGGGGGAGCTTTTTGTTTTCATTAAATCCTCTCATTAGTTGCCTCTGCTCAGTTTGAGAGGTGAAACAACATGAGAGGATATCCTGAGGCTGTCTGCAGAAATACTGTTACAAATCTCTCTTCAAATATTATTAAAATGCTCCAACTGTGTGTTAGTTTGCTTTCATGTAAATGAATAATAGGTTATGGAATATTCACATTCGGGCTATTATTACTCTGTTATTCAAGAGAGAAGATTGTTTCTTCAGGCTGTAGCTCAATATTTTTTTAAAACCTAAAATCATCAGCTCAGGATAACCCTGTCACCTGTGCACCATTTGTCCTTCTTAGACCGCTGTGGGAGGTTCTAACCATTGCAGATCACTGCCATTATCTGTCAGGGGTTATAATGTTATGGCTGATCAGGGTGTATATGTTTTATGTGTTTATGTGGTCAGTCCTTTTATCGTCCTCTCCCCAGCAGTGTGTCGAAGCACCAGTTCTCTCCTCTGAGAGAGAATAGAGAGGCTTACAGTGAGTAGACTTGAAGCTGGCTCTCATTGAACTCCTCTCTTCTGTCCTAAGACTGGGACCAGTATCACATCTCATGCATCCTGCTGCTGACTCTGCTGAGTGTCTCCTTATGAAGTGTTTTTTTTATCCAAATATATCAAGATAGAAATACACACAACCACAACCAAAATGGCAACATTTTCCTCATAATTTTCACTGAACACTTTCAGATGTTTAAGTGTTTGTACAATAAAGTCCCCAAGACAGTCTTTGCAGTCTCACCCCAGTCCAGCATTGAACCCATTGACTTTTCACTCAACCGTTTCAAGTTTTTAACCTTTCAGCAATGTAGAGTTATGTTTACTCAGAGATTAAGTAAGACTTCAAGTGCTCGGGGACTTGCTTCATGACAAATAAACACGTTTTGAAATGCATAGTAATGTCATTATTCTATCCTTGAAAAGTCAGGCATATTATGGAATAATCATCGCCGCCGGGTCCGCAGATCTTTCCTGTTAACCTGACAACTCAAAAACTGACTCATGGATTTTTTTTTTTACCAATAACCTTAATGTGAGGAAGAACTGGATTGATTTTGGGAAAGGTCAGTAACATAATTCGGAAAAGTTCTTGGTCCGTAATTTCTCAAATGTTGATCTGATTCTGGTCTAATAATGCATATTTAAGTCACAAGGAAGATTTTGTTTTACAAAAAAACTAATATTTGGGATATAATTGCTTAACCGCTGGTCCGATTTACTACAAATTCAGGGAATTTAAATTGAATTTGAATCTTGTATACATCGTATTTTACTTTCATAGTTCATATTTTACTAATGAGAGGTATTTTACAAATGTTTTTTGAACATAGCTTCCTAACACTTTGCCGGATTTAATCCAAAATGAATCGCCTAAAGAAGATCAATCGATTAGCTATTAGCTATATAAAATATTTCATTGAATAGTTTATATTTTGCTCACTAGGGGCAACTGTTTTTATGAAAAACACTGTTTTTTAGACAAACTTCACATTTAATTTTGAGGAGTTCAAACGGGGGGATTACATATACAACGCAGAGGATTGGGGGCTTTCCAGAGATATACCCTTGCTTTTGGGGATGACAATACAGTCCTAGTTAATGTAGCATTTTGTCATATGACGTTTGATATAACGTCACCAAAATTTACCTCTGGGTAATATTTCACGCAAAGCTGTCCATTAGATTTTACATAATCTTGCTAACAAACAGACAAACCAAGACAAAAACTTAAAGGATATATTCCCATAAAAATGCATGAACATTGTGTTTCTCTACAGCTTCACCCTCCTCTGCCCCCATCTCCATCTATCGTCCTTTCTTTCCCCATCACTCACTCCTTCTCCCTGCTGTTTTCCCCCCTCTTCTCTTTTGTTTGCTGTCGACAGTTGTCTGTCTCCGAGCAGAAATCTTCAGAAATAAACAGATGGAAGGCTGACAGTCTTGACGCCTAAACAATCATGCTAGGCAGCAAGTCTAGGCGATCAACATGCGCTCATAAAGCGGCTGCAGTCAGGGAAAACATACAGAATGTCAGTCATCTAGATAGAGCATGGAACTATTTTTGTCAAGCTGCCAGCTGAGGAAGAGGAGTCTGAATTGGATTTGCCATGTGTACTGAGGTGTTTGACTTATATCACCTTCCTTATTCAGCATTGAATATGAGAACAACACTGTGCTGCTACACAGCTGACATTAAAAGTCATGAAATATTCGCTTCTTATGAATGTAATTATAGTGAAGGTTTCTCCGTGACTGCTCAAAGTCATGCGTTCTCATTCAAACCCATCTTGAATGTACTTTAGTTTGAAAATATAATTATTTTGCACAGACTCGACATTTGACATTTGTTATAAAACAATTTTTATGAGACTTTCTTCTAACAATGACTGTACTTTTGAGAATCGTATAATGGTGTTGCTGTTGTTGACTCTTCCAATGTCAACAATTAAATCTCAAGACAAAACTCTCAAGGTAGAAGATAAAATGTTACTGCGAGTCAGAACTCTGCTGCAAATCACCATGTTTGACAGTGAGATGCTATTGGATTGAGTTTGCTTAATTCCTCTGGACAAGATGGAATCAGATGATCCGCTTCGGCGACCCTCAAAGGTTACGACTGATAGATGAAGTAAAAGACTGTACATGCATATTGCACTTATTGCACTTGTTACAGTGTTGCACATATTTTCACCACTGTACACCAATCTGCCATTACAATATAAGCACTGAAAGCTGAAGTCGGAGTTACGTCTTGTAACATGTTGTCCTTGAAGATGATGTTTTGGAATAAAGAAAAATGGGGAAGCATAAGGATGTGAGTGACTTGACGGGGTTCAATTTCTGACGACTGGATGACTGGATAGGAGCATCTCTAGAGCTGCAGGTGTTGTTGGCTGGTCCCATTCTGTAGTGGTCAGTACCTCCCAAAGTGCTCAAAGGGAGGACAACAGGGGAACCAGCTACAGGTCATGGGACGCCCAACAGAGGGGCCACTCTAGCACACCTGAAAAATAAAACCTGAAACACCTGTATGAAAAATTCTCCATGTTGACTCTGATAAAGGTGCATTGCAGAGATGGATTATGGCTGCAATTCTGCTTTATTGGAGCCTACAGGTAAATGCGGGGTCAGGGGGTGGGACTTAAACCCATACTGCAATACTTGCACAGGGCAGCAGAGGCATTCACAGCTGGAGGGACACATGAGAAGTCCAAGCATCTAAAATGGATCCTAGATTTATTGTGCGTTTATGGCCATTCAAGAACATGTTAGTAGGTGTGCAGCACTGCAGGTGGAGGTGACTCTCTGAACCGAGGTGCAGGCATATCGCTCAACATACAGTATAGATAGAATATTGATTGGTTGATAGAATATCTATATCTATCTATTTGTATTTTTTTTAGTTCACTTTTACTCTCATTATCTTCTCGTTGTATATTTATATTTTAGTGTTTTCCCCTTAGTTCTGAATGGATTTTTTAATCCTTCATAGTTAGTGTTTTTCCCCCCTCTAGTTTATACTCTTGTATATTGTATATTTTTGTAGTGTGGTGTTTATTGACTGTAAAATGTATGTGTGTTTCAACCCGCTTCTGTGAGGAGTAAGCATAAAGAAAATAAATATAGTATATCTACTGTAAGTCTTAAGTATTCAGCTAAACCAATATTAAGGCTAAGCTGTACATTTAATCATGTCTTTAAATTTTCCTGCCTAGAAAAAAAAGAAGAGATATCATGGTGACTCTAAAGAAAAAAAAAGTAATTTGGTACTAATCACAGACTTAATTAATTCCAATTGATTAATTATGCAGTAAGGTAAACATACAAAAATGTCATATTTTTTCACAAAATGTTATGCATTCCTATTTATATGGAGCTAAAATATATTTTTCTATATTTATTTATTCATTATAATTATTCAGCAGTTTATTGCAGAGTCAGTAAAACGACCCTCCAAGCCACACTTAACTGTGGCGATGCAGAGAGTCAACAGAATACTGCAAGACAGATCTGTGGTAGTTAATATGCCGAGAGAAAAAGTAGCCATTCTGGTTTATATCAACTCTTTTATGTGATCAATTTTCCGTTTTACTTTTTATATGACATTAATTCTTTTCAGTAATGGATTTTTCCTTTCATTTGAAACTAAAAGGTTCACTCCCACTCTCTCCTGCTTAGACTCAATGCAGCCTGAAGCAACGGCTCACAGTAATCTCAAAGATGTCAAATAACCAATTAACCCAGCAATAGTCTCTAATAAAGCTTGACGGGAACCTTAAGATGCCCAGAAGTGCCAAAAGAGCACCGGTCCACATTCTCAGTCTACAGTCGACTGAATCAGTGGCTGTTGTTCAACAATAGACCAATAGATCACCACAGGATAAAAGCAAACATTTATCAGGTTTGTTTAGGAAGGGGGCTCAAACAACCATGATTGAGTTCATCCTATGAAAGGATAGCATGAAAGCATGCTACACAAAGAGGGCATTTCATTTTAAATTCACATAACGTTCTTTAATGAGAGGGTGAAATTACAGAAGAGGATTAGGGCCACATGTGGCAATTTGAAAGTCTTCTGACTTTAAACTTAGAATAAAAAAAAATAAAATCATACAGCGATATTTTGAAAATAAAGTCAAATTCTGCCAGAATACTGAGATTACAGTCAGAATTTGAAGTTTAAAGTCAGAAGACTGAGATTAAAGTCAGAATTCCAAAAAATATCACACCGCCATATTCTCAGAATTCTGATTTAAAACTTTTTAAGCCATAATTTCGTTGGTCCAATATAATCCAAATTTGGTGCATATGATTCAATCTTATATTCATCACATTTGACTCTAATTGTTCATATTTTACTCAGTAGAGTGGCTTTTTGGCAAAATACACTTTTTTTGGAACATCATTTTTTATCTGTTGTTCCAATTTAGTCCAATTTAACTCATACGAACTGCCTCAAGGCGATCTTATTGTCATAGTTTACTGTAATGGTTCATCTTTCACTCACTTTATTTTCCAGTATTTTTTTTTGGACGATAGCGTCGGCCTAGTTTCACTGTTGTTTTGGTCAGTGTAAATAAGCAAAGGCGGCGTAGAGATGAGGCTCAACTGTCTCATTAGTCTGTGAGGGCGGTATTAAGAAAAGACATGAAAAAAGAAAGACAGTTAATGAATGCATTAATAAATGAATTAGGTTGTGTAATATAATACATTTAAATATGATAAATTAAATAGCCCAGTGAATAACCAAATTTAAAAAAAAATCTATAATAAAAAATATCAACAACAACAAAGCAAAAATAAAAAACAGTCACTTTGCATCACATGTCCAAAAGGGAATGGGAAGAAATATAAACTTATCTTATACCCCAAACTTTTCTCGATAATGACACAATGTGTGGGTTATTGGAATGGACCAAAATAATTTGCACCTTGATATAAGAAACAAGGTTCTGGTCACAGACAAGGATGATATTTTAATAATAATAATAATAATAATAACACATTTAATTTATAATTGAATCAAGATTTGATCAACAACTCTCTTTTTCCTTCCCTGTCTTATTTTGGCTTTTTCCTCGTCCTGCCCTTCCAGCATCACCAACTTCCCTTTAGCTTGTCCCCCAGCCTCGCATTTGTCTTTACAGTTATGCCACCTGTCTCCAAAAACATGCTTGCTGTCATAAACACAACACACACACACTCATGCACACACACACACACACACACACACACTCACACACGCACACACACACACACTGCGCACTAAGCATTCAGTTAATTATATTGCTGGTGAGTTCATCCAAACTGTTATTATTTTGAGTTATTAAGTCAAAAAGAAAGAAATGGGGAGGAGGTGAATGGAATGAATTAGTGAGACTTATCCTCGGTTCTGTAAGGGGAGATCTGACCTCTGTCTTTATATCGGGCCGGCACTAGATAATGCAACGACAGAATTTATAATTTATAATGTCTCAGCTAAGGTCCTTCAGATTTTAATATCATATCATGCCTCCTTTGTAAAGACATTTAATAAGAGGTTTTCTTGAAGGTCCACGTCTGGGTCAGCCTGAATACAGTAAAATACCTGAGAGTCTGGCTGTAAACACTGAGCTGGCATTGAATGTGCCTTAATGTATCTGAAAAAATACACAGGACCTTCAAGCGGAGCAAAACGGAACCATACTGCATTAATGATTGCATCAGAAACAATGAAGCCTAATTCATTCAAATGCCTATCTATTTTCTTTGCTTTTAATTGTAGTTTTAGTTGAATTGATTCTAATTATTTCTAAATAATCAACGTATGTAGTCATGGTTGGACTTTTTTTTTTTTTAGATTGTTTCTGCTCTATTTTCAAGGTTCCATTCGCATGTATTATATTTATTTCCTGGGAAACTTGCTGTTTTTGTAGAATTGCCGTAGAACATTCATGTTAACGCGATAACTCAAAAACGGATCACGATATACACAAGATATATTTTATTCTAATAATTCGGATTTTACCCACTAGGGGGCGCTTTTTTAGTCCAAATTGGGTCCATATGAATCGACTCAAGGAGATTTTTGTTATTTATTTTTTTTACGAAAAACAGTTTTTCAAACAAATAGATTTCAACTATGGGGCATTGCTTGTACAATGCATAGGATTGTGGGCTTTTCGGGAATATACCCTTGCTGTCGGGAACAACAACGTACGCCTGGTTGGTTTTACACAGTAATGGGAGAAAGTGTTGGGCCCCATCCTGGTTACTTCTACTTTTCGTGAATCTATTACTAAATAGTTTTGTTTTTCTTCAAACCAAATTTAAAATAAAACAATGGAAACATGAGTAAATGCAAAATATAAGTTTTTAAATGACCACTGTTTTGATTTAACCAAAAAGGAAGGGGAACCAAGGGGAACCAAAAAGGAAGGGGAATAGCAACTGGTTCTGTGTGAATAAGTATTTAACCCTTTCTAACCCTTTCTGCAGAAACTAAATCCAGAAACTAACACATTGCATTAATAAATTAAATAGTTGAGGCTGCAGGAGAGACCCAGGCCTGGTCACTACCAGCTCTCTCCAATTACATCATCACTTACATTTTTAGAACCATGAATATTTTACGATGGCTGGAGTTGGTAGTACGATTTCCTCACAGCAAGGTGTTTAGGGAGGTAGCAGAGTTCTGGGTTTCAGATACAACACAGTCTCACAGGGATTTGTTGTAAAGCTGTCTACAGTTGGGACAAATGTCCTACTATAGTGCTCGGTCTTACACGGTTGGTGACGCGGTGCTATGTTGTAATCAACCAAAACATGAAATGAGTATAGAAAGAAAGAAAAATGGTGGCACTAACAAACAAAATAAACAGCCGTACCAGTAGATTGATCTCAGTTTCACCAATATGTCTTTATTCCAACTCCATGCTAACGTTTCGACTCTCACGCCTTTTTCTGAGCAAGGTGAAGATATTGGGGAGATCAAACAATTTCTTAACAAGTGATACACAATTGGCCTTTGATGTCACTGTGTGAGAAAAAAATGATCCAGGGATCAAAAGATAAAAGTAAATCGAGATTGGGTAATATAAGAGGAGAAGAGCTTGTACAGGAAGTCAGAAAACATCCAAGGAATAGCAGGACTCTAACCTCAATAATGTCCGAGATGCCACTATTTCAAAGAAACTGGGCAAAAATGACCTCCATGACGGGAGATGAAATCCACTGATTGTACAAAAGAACATTAAGACTCATTTGAATTTTACTATAACAGACCTTGACAACACCTGGAGCGTTTAGGAGAATATTCTCTGGACTGATAACCTGAAGGTTTTACCATTTGGAATATATCTGGCATATTCCAAATGCAGCACCCCACAAAAAAACATTGTATCAGTGATAAAGATGGCAGTGCAGTGTTGTGAGGAGGCTCTGCTTCTTCTCCGGATAATTCTGAAGGAGAATGTTAGGTCATCAGGCTGAAAGTTGAAGCTCGACTTTAAATGGGTTATTCAGCAATACAAAGATCACAAGTTTAAGAGCAAGGTGACCTCTGAAAGTGTCAGAATGAATTACATAAAGGTTTTGGAGTGGCCTAGTCCAAGTCTGGAGCTGAAACCCTATTGAGATGATGAAATTCTGCTCTCCACCAGATGATTCTGAGGGAGAATGTCAGTAATTCTGCACTGTGTGTGCATGTTTGTTTGGCCTTTACCGGTCCTTTATTAACCTCTGTTCTATATAAGTACTCTATTTTCCATCTTTTAGAGCTCAGTTTTCTTCGTTTGCTGCTTTTGTTGTGTTTTCCGTTTTTTGTTCTCTACTTATTTCTCTTGGGTTAGCCTCAGTCTGGTTTTGTCTGCATTCAGTTTTTTTGGTGAGGCTTTTCTTTCGTAATCTGCCTGCTTGTACGTACATCATCCATGCTTTTCTGCAAAAATAACGCCTGATTAACACACTTGTGGTGAAAACAGAACATTCTAAACAACTGTGAAAGGAAATCCTGGAAAAAAAATGTACACTTGTTCTGAGAAACTACAATCAATTAAGACAGATGAGAGGGAAAAGAAATTAAAAAAATAATAATACACGTAGTAGTAAGTTGGATGCAAGTATTAGAAAATAGAAAGTACATTTTAATTAACTGTCTAGGTGCATTTAATTCCCCCAGCCGCTCAACATGTGTCAGTGCCTTTGCATTAAAAACAAGAAAACACACTTAATGTGAACTACAACTGTAGGATATTCATGCACCTTACTGTCAGGAGCAGCTACTCCTACTACAATCAATTATGTCCAATAATGCTGTTACTATAAACCTCTACATCAGGTCCTAATGTTCCCTCCTGATCCTGCCTGTTTACAGAGGCGGGATATTGAACTCAGGCTTCCATACATCCGGGAGTAGCTTGGAGCTGATCAGAATGCCTGTGTTTGCCTTAATCAGCCACGGCGCTCCATTACTCTGCCGTGTGTCTCTATCTGCAGCCCTTCATTTGTGTTGCGACATGTGTGCTAAAATGGCATATTCCTTCATCTACAGCAGGCGTGTCAAAGTCAATCTCAGAGGGGGTCAAAATTAAAGATGGAGATCACATTGAGAGCCGAAAACGAACCGAACCTCAAATTAGCGATATTTAATCTGAGGTATTATGACAATTTTATTCTTATTTTATTTACTCATTTTATAGAATTCTGTTCAAGCTACCGGAAAAGAAGATACTCAAATTACAGATTAAATGCGAAACAGATAAGCGTAACTCATTTTTATCTCTCCCTCCCTATCAGTATAGTTTCACTGATAATTTTAAATAAAAACTTTTTATTCAAAGGCATCAACAACAGCCAGGAAACTAAATTCATCAAATTACCTCTAAAAACAATCTTTTTTATTTTTTATGAACAGTATCAACAAAAAGGATCTGTACAGTTCTTACAGTTGTAGTTCACATTATGTGTGTTTTCTTGTTTTTAATGCAACAGCACTGACACACGTTGAACGGCTGGAGGACTTAAATGCAACTAGACAGTTAATTAAAACGTACTTTCTATTTTCTAATACTTGCAGGCGACTTACTACTACGTTTATTATTTACGTTTTTATTTCTTTTCCCTCTCATCTGTCTTTCTCAATAATCATAGAACGATATTCTGGAAATAAAGTCAAATTCTGCCAGAATACTGAGATTACTCTCAGAATATGAAGTTTAAAGTCAGAACACTGAGATTAAAGTCAGAATTCTAAAAAGCCATATCATACAGCCATAACACACGCCCACTCAGCATAATCGCCTGGATTGGCCATAAATGTATTAGAGCGACTGGATAAACACTGATATTTGACAACAGAAGACCAGGGAGAAGCGCTGGTGCTCTTGATTGACATTCCGGCTATTACAGTGCTTTGTGGGATTTGTAGTACCTGTGGTGTTTGTGCTGCGAGACAGCAGGCCATTATAAAAATTAGAAATTGTCTCGCGGCCCGGATATAATAATTGTGTTTAACACATTATCTACAGGTATCTGCTTTTGTGTGTGTGTGTGTGTGTGTGTGTGTGTGTGTGTGTGTGTGTGTGAGAGAGAGAGTGTGCAGACATATGTGCTAGTATGTCAGATACACAGGCTTCAGTAGTTTCTGTTGGTGCACCATAACACACTGTAATGCCTGGGTGAAATGTGAAATGTCATGTGGAGCTGTGGAGCATCGACTGGAATTCCGCCATCAGCATGGAAAACATGTTGCTGTAGGACGTTGCTAATGAGCCAAACATGTGCTGCAACATTGTGTGAGTCCGAACAAAAGTGTGAGTGTGTGCTGTATGTCACCGTGACGAAGTGTATCGTCTACTCTTAAACTGACATTTAAAAGGTAGCAAGAGTGTGCATTTTAAGAACAAAAAAGCGGGTGTGTAATTCTACCTCGAGTGCCTTCCATTCGTCATAGGAGTTTACTTTCCTGCTCTCGGCTAAATTAATCCATTGTCATTCTTACTCTGACCCACTTCTCTTCATTTTTTATTTATTTACTCGATTACATTGTGCTTTCTAGCATCAAGCAATAAGTAAGGATGACTGTATTCATGTCTGGCACGGCTATAATGTCTCCTAACAGACCGGAGCCATCTGATTGCATTAGATGTTATTCCTTCAGGGTATTCCCTGCCTCCTGCCCACGCTGTCATTGTTTCACATAATGCTTTTGTGCGCTCTTTGTTTCCGCTTCGACATATTAATAGTAAGAATTTGCCGCTTGATTTGTAAGCAGGTTTTTGATATTTGCATGTCAGATTAATGCTTGATGCATTTTAATTTCAACAAGAGTCAACAATATTTTAAGCCGTGGCTGATTTTGAGGTTTGACTGGTCAAGTTAATTGCTATTATTGAAAATGTGTGTCTTAGGGTAGCTGAAGTATATTACAAATGTGCTACGGGCATAATAATAATAATATACCACTGGATTGTCTTTGGTTATCGTGTGGGTGCTCTGGGTGTTCATGAGAGAAAGCAATAAAGGTTGAAAAAATTAAGTTGTGCATTAGATTTACTAACAGCCATATGGGGCTTTTTCCTTCACACATCGCTCCCTCGCTCTCTCTCGTCTTCTTTGTCTTCTTTCTTTCCCAGCAGCCACTTTAAGAGCCAATGTTTCGATTGAGGTAAAATGATTATAGTAATGGATGCCCCTCCCCCTTCCCCCTATCCAACTTTTCTCCTGCTCGTGTTCACAATCATTACTCTGTACAATAAGTTTTGTGCATTAGTGCGGCCCCGGGAATGCCCTTGCTCTCAGCGGCTTAATGCAATCACACCTCCAGTATAAGTGCTCTGAAAGAGAGAGGCAATGGAGGAGAGAGAAGATAAAGTGTAGGAAGATACTAGAGGGGATTGGTGGGTGGCAATAGTCAGGAGGGATTACCTCAAAGATGCTATTTACCTGGGGACAGGATAGAGTAGTCATGCAAATTAGATAATGTACAGATTCTCCTGTCGGTCGAGGTTGGTGTGTAGTTTCTAGAGACCAACATCTTCTATTCAGCGGAACCTTGATATCTTTGAATTGCTTATGAACACTTTCTTTGGAGGTGTTGAATTCAGATTAGCAACATTTTTATGACTTTTTATGTGATAAACAGAGAGGCCGATTGGGATGTTTTAATGATGAAGTGTCACTTCTCTGATCAACGATTCTCGTCCATTTACACTGTACTCTCCACATATCCCTTAAGTCTTAATATTTGCACCTTGTTACTTCTGCTAATTTCATTTCTTTTTTCAATTTCCCCCTAAATTTGCAATTTTCATAGGGCTCTATGAAAAAAGAAAAAAAACACCATTTGTCTTTATTGTATACTGTAATATATACCAGGCTTACCTACTACCATGAGATTGATCTGTTAGGGAGTTAGATGAACGGACCTCACCATTATCCATCTAAACTATGGTCCTCTTCCCAATCCCTTTATGAGTGAGGGGTATGGACTGAGAGCCCATATAGCTAAACTAGTTTTCCTCCACGTTGGGGAAAGGAGTGATCTCTGGGCTAATATAAGTAGAAGGCCTGTAGACTCGTGAAGGGTGCCAACAATGGCAGCTAGGCTTTGGTTGAAAGATTTAAATGGAATAATCCAGGATTATAGCCTGCCGATATTTATCACAGATATGAGAGATTCTCTGTGAAGGAGTAACAAGAGTTACTTTGAAAAGTTTTACACTGCTAAAAAAGCAATACTATCTTCAAAAAATCTGCTTTTCCTCAGAAATTATAAATAGAAAAGCCGATTAGTTACCTTTGATCGCCGAAGCAAGAGCCCAACAAATATTTCTTTGTGACAAAATCAGCCTGTTTTCAAATTTGAGAAACTGAAATAATCTAATATTGGATATTTTTCCCCAACAAATGTTTGTCGCATTATTTTTTCTGATGAATAGATTCATTGATTTATTATTACTTTCAGGCTTAGTCCACATGTATAAGAAGATTTAGTAAAAGGAGATTTTTCGCTTTTCATTTTGGAAAGTAGTCGCGTCATTCGCACTAATGATGGCTGTCAAGACTTTGCCAAGCCAAGGGGCAATATAGCTATAACTCTAATTTCATGTTGACCAAATCAGAAGTCCGAAAAAACATCCAAGTAGCATTTAGACGGCTTTTTCCTCATTAAAATGTAAGGGTAAACTTAATTCAAGGTGCAAATGCATAGAAAGTCCCCCTAGCAAGGCTGAAAAAAAGCATTATTTTGCCATAACTAGAACTAATATATTGTAAACAAACAAATTTCTGGCACATTCTGTGACGTCACACCAAGGCGGTAACGATGCACACGTTGACATTTCATGCCGAAAGCCTCGGATATTAGCCCGTTAACCCGTCCAAATCTGTGGACCTCAAACAGAGACTCTACAAGTCTTCAGCATCGGAAGACTTTTTCAAAGGTTCATACCGTTCATACATGTGGACCTAGAGCTAAACGCAGGGGAAAATACAGGTATTTAAAAGTACAGAGAACACATCAGTGTCCTTGACTTTCTGCCCAAATGACAGTTCACAGTATATCAGTTCTGTTGTGGTTCACTTGCTAGAGTAAATTATTTTGCCTAATGGAAAGTTGAAACAATAGATGAAGATCAAAAAGTCTCCCAGTCTTTTACATACACGTTTAAATGAGATACATAATAAATAAAATATCTGTAGTGAACTGAATTCCCCAGACCTTTCTTGAATGCATTCTCACAGCACACAAGCAATAATTCAGTGATGTGGTGCTACAATCTGGTGAGACTTTACACGGCACCGCGATAGCCTGAGATAGGGAATGTACTGCACACATCACACAGCAGTCTCCATCTCTGTACATCACTGAAGGCTGTGTTGAGGGATATTACGTACAAAGCAAGAACGAAAGAAATCTCAAAATATCACATTCATAAATATGTGCACAATAGAAGAGGTTTGGACATGAATCAAAAGCACATTTAAATAATACTCAGACTGCCTGGGTACTTTCGTTCATCTGAGATAGATCTTAAATGGCATTCGAAAAATGTTTTAATCCCAAGACCAATGGAAGATACAGTTTAAATGGTGATGAACCAATAATTACATTAGCTAGGTATATCTTCACTGCATCAAGGGAGATTCTCAGGTCTTTATTGTGCTCAGATAACATGCAGGGTCTTCTCACCATGAAAGAACCTCCAAAGAACTGGGGTGCCATCTGGCTTCGTCATGTGATGTTGCTGATATGGTGAAGTTAAGTAGAACTGAAAAAACTATCACAAATATCGATCATTACCGGCTTCATACATCATCAACATTTGTCTCACAAGTCCCTTGTATTTGTATATTTTTTTTATATATATTTATATTTTATATATATATATATTTTTATGTATATGTGTAGGAATGTATATGTCTAAGCATATACAATGTATATATATATTTTTTAATACTTTCTAGTTTTCCTTTCATCAGTTTTACATGTGTGTGGAGGGTAAAGGAAGACTTTCATTGCGCAGGGAAACTTGTTTTAACTCTGCTTAAGTTCAATAAACGTTTTGACTTTCATCATGCCACAACAGAAGTATATGACTTATGGTCTACATTTTTATTTATTTTTCATTTACGCAAAATGTATTATGAGAGTGTTGCATATCATCCTCATCACCTTTGGGTATATGAGCAACTAGGGTGGTAATGGCCGGCAGTAAGATTGTTCTATATTTTCGTCTTTACTGGGGATCCATCATGCCCTTTTCCTGTGTGTCTGGTTTGAGGTATGAAAATGTCAAATCAAGCCATGGTTCTGAGCAAACTGAACAGACACCTGACATAAAATCCTCTGTCACTAGGCAGCAAGAGAGTGGAGTGTTCTATGTCAACACAGCTGACAAGGAATGATGAAGTGTGTGTGACATGATTGAAGGCCAGAATCCAGTGGCCAAGATCGTAGCTAAGGCTAAGAAGCCAGGCAAGAAACCAATTGAAGCAATTGTCCACAAATTGATAAACCCATACGTAGATAATGCAAGTTTTTACTGTCGGACCCTGCATTTAAAAGGGGCATCAATGACATTTCTGCAGAGCTTGAAAACAATGTTTTGGAGAAAAAATTGGTTGAGTTGGATCATCATCAATAACAAATACAGGGGGTGAGTGGAGGGCTGTGGATCCAGAGCTCAGGGTCTACCGATCATCCATCTATCCATCCATCCTCCCTCACAGGCTCAGGTTTCCCACTGATAGTAAGTCACATTTATCCCCCTCTCACCCGCCCTTCTCACAAAAACCACTTACAAACATTTTAGACTGGGGTGACTCGGGATTTTGCACACTTTTCGCAGGTAGCGTGACTGAAAATAGGTTAGAAAATGCTGCTCTAGAATAACCTCTCCGCTGTTTGAAGGCACCAGCAGCTGTGTGAATACAGGGCGCGTGTGTGTGTGCATATGTGGAGGTGTGTGAATGTGTTTGACAGCAGGGATTACATAACCGAGACGCCTGCTGCTGCAGGTCACCATGAATGACAGGGACACACACACACATGCACACACTCCTGCACACACATGCACACACACACACACACACACACACACACACACACACACACACACACACATGCAAACACACACGAGCCATGGAGTTGCCATCTTTGTAAGTATTTTATACTGTGTCAGTAGTATTTTTGTTCCGGAGCACTCAGAAGCTGAACACACTGAGCCGTGTAAACGTGATAATAGTTCTAATGCCAATATACAATGCAGAGAGAGCGACTCCCTGTCCTTCCACTTTACCAGCTGTATCAGTGATTCTACATCACTCCTTCAAAAGAAGGCCATGACTGATGGGTGGCGTCAACACTGCCCAAACGCACTAACATAGAAGAAGAACCATTCTTATGAGTGGACTAGCATCAGTGCATGTCGTGCCATACGTGGAGGACACATTGGTCCAGTTTGGCTACTGATTATATTCTAAATGTAACTGGAGTTTGTGAATTATTGAAATGCCTGTCCTCCTCATCTGCTCCCACTCCGTCTTTTCTCTCCTCCCTCTTTGGAGCTCATTTTCTCACAAACTCTCATATCTTCCGTCAGCCCTCCCTTCCTGCCTCATTTCTCTTTCTGTCCCCTCTCTGAAGATAAGGAGGGTGAGCTTTATTTCTGAACCAGCAGTTCATTGTGTGTACTTTAGTGTGATTTGAGGGATGTTGCTTGTTATCCTTGGGGACAGTTTTGGCTCGTATTACAGCTTCCTATTACTGCTCCTAAGATCTCCTGTGCATTGAGACAGCCATTATTTACTATCTAGTGTTGTCTGAACTCCCAGTCCCTCATATGTCTTTTTATACATTTCCACACTGCTATGCTCATATTCAGAGATACACCTTCAATTTTTTCCCCAACAGTCTTTGGGGATAAACTCTGTATCTATACTGTTATTACACATTTCTTCACATTTAATCTGAACTGATTATTGCTATTGATTATTATTAGAAATAAATTTTTTGTGATTCTTTAATACTTTGAAATGTTGCTCCTCAATCCTGTTCTAATGACTGTTAAACATGCAGTCTTATACCCACCACCAAACAGACAGGACTGAGGTAGGAATATGACATAATTTATTACGCACTGAACCTGAAGGAAATAGTGAGAAAATACTAAAACCGCTCACCCCTGTCACCCCGTCATTTTCGACCCAAAGCTTATCTCTAACGGTGTTGGTGTCCATGATTTTCTCGACTTATTACCTAGAGTTCTGGATAATACATACCATAGTTGGGCTTTTTGCTCATATAAATATTCATTCATTCATTATCCGTGACTGCTTATCCTGTTCAGGGTCACGGGGGCTGGAGCTATATCACAGCTGACATTGAGGAGAAGGCGGGGTGCACCCAGGATGAATCTGCCGCTCATCACAGGGCTGACAAAAAGACGGACAACCACTCACACTCACACACACATTCACTTTGACAATTTTGCGTCGCCAAACTCACATATATTGCCTGTTATTTGTACTGTGGGAGGAAGCCGGTTTTCCCGGGGAGAACTGACATATTGATTAAGGACCCAAAAGCGTGCTCATGAAGAAACACCTGGGTTTGAATATAGTTCTAATATATGTTGAAGTGAGGCACGGTGGAAACACCTGATTGTATCATTTCTATGTGCTGACTGGAATCAGCAAGAAATTAAATAACGGTAATAAACTGATAGTAACAAGCTATTAAAATGTATGTAGTATCAACTAAAATGTTTATTAAAGGAATAGATGTTTCTGACATTGTTTACGACAGCAGAGAAGGACTTGCTGGCCCTGACGGACCAACGCTGTTATGACATTAAGCTAATATGATTAGGTGATGAATTGGTTCATTTATCAACAGATGATTAATCAGCAGCACTTTCATCTCTCTACCACTGCTTTCTCCGTCCTCTCTGCCGTTGGTATGTGCTGTCATTGGTCCAGTTATTTATGAGGCCCCTCCCTGGTATTTTTTCCATTGGCACAGGCGCTACCGTTACATTTTTTATCTAATCAAATCAATCCAGGGCAGCTCTCTATTTCTTGCTTTTTCGTGTTTTCTTTTCTTGCCCTTTTGCTCCCTCCCTCCCAGTAATTACAGTCAGATATTTGTTCCCATAACCTTTTCAGACCCATGTGTGTGTCTGTGTGTGTTTCTGTACGGAAGGTTTAAACAAGTGAGGGATCATCATGCATACAGGCCTTATGCACACAGCTACTTCTGCAGTTTAGGCCTTTTCTATGCTGGCCCCAGGGATTTGTGCTGGAGCTATTTCCTGTTTGGGGCGAGGGAAAGAGGGGAAGCAGTGAGGATGAAATATGATGTAACAAAAGCAGTTGTCGTCCTGAGTGTGTCTCTCAGGCTTGTGTGTTATACAAAGTGAGAGGCTTAGTTGTCTTCAGACAAATCCACTTCCCCGCCATTTCATCCATATATTAAAATAAATGTATGCAGTTGTCACTTGACTACCACTGTGTGATTGAACAACTGAAGTCAGTAAATTTAGTGTTCAAACTGAAATTTGTCCACAGCAGAGAACTGACAAAGCTACTCAGATGTATATTTTTTGTAAAATAAGAGAGGGTTGTTTTTAATTCCAAAAATACCAATATTTATGCGCTCGCCGCTGATCCTTTGTGTTAAAGCGATAACTCAAATATTATTTCATGGATCATTTTCAGATTTTATACCCCCATAGACCTTAGTGTGTGGGGATTGACTTTGGGAAAGGTTAGTTGCATTTTTCTGCAGTTAGAGGGAGCTTTATCTCCAAAAGTTTTTGGGGACAAGATTTTTCAAACATTGGACCGGTTTAAAACAGATTTGGTGTATTCGAATGGAACTGATGATATATATCTTATATATGTCATATTTTACTCTAATCTTTAATATTTTACTCACTGGTGTGAGCTTTTTCTTTTTTTTTTTTTTTTTTTACAACATAACTTATTTTAACTGTTGTTCCGATTTGGACTAAACGTACCTCATGTGAACCGCCTTGAGGAGCAATAACCAGAATTTGTCATATTTTACCGTCCTTTTTAAAAAAATTTTAATTAGCCTTTTTCTTTGTGCAAAAAAGACAAAAGAGAAAACAGTTTTTTGGACCATTACTTCCCTATTGCTACAACGTAGGGGATGTTTTTAAAAAAATGTTTTGTGAAGATAATGTTGTATACCAATACTATCTTGGACGACGGTGTAGGCTTATATTGATACCAGAAATTAGGCCTATTTGACATTATTGGTGTAAATAATAAATATCTACACTTATTGTTTTTATGTCGTCTCATTATAGGAATTTCTTATTTTTGACTATTGTCAAGTTCTCCGAGGTTTGCCTTTTGTTTATGCATTTCCGCGTTTCTCTATTTGTGAAAACAAATATAAAGCCCACACTTTTAGCAATTCTATTTTCAAATGGCCTAGAAGAACATTGTAACTATCTCTGTTCATGTTTGCAATCATTGTTGTAAATATGTAACGTTATCTCTAATGGTGTGCTGAGATTTGTGAATGTTTACAGGAATCTTCAAATATGTATCCAGAATTAGTGAGTGCGTGAAATATACAAATTGTTTGCAAGTGTAATGAGTTTTAAAGATTTAAATGTGCACAAATCTGTAAATGTGTTGACAAACTGGTAAATTTCCCTTTGATATGAACATCTGTAGTATTTTTAACCAAGAGCTTGAAACACAGACAAGTAATCAGTTACAGCTCAGTTGTACCTCTTTTTCCTAGAGGACGTTCACTCATCTTCTGACATGTCAGAGATCAGAAATGATGTGAGGGGATTTGTCTGTAAGGCGATTGTTTGCACGCCTTAGTAGCTTTAAAGCCTTCATGCCACTAAGAACACAATGGAGTCTGCTGCTGTTTTTAGAAAAAATAATCTTTATATTTCTCACCCTATTTCCTGATGTCTTTTTCCAAGATCTATAATCTGTGTGACTGTCTCTGACTATGCCTTCATCACTTATGCTATCTATTTATTCCTCCTCAGTGATGATGAGGAATGAATGGAAACAGGCTAATGATGACAGAGTGAAAGACAGTTGTATGGATTAAAAACTCTTGGATGTAATGTACTGGTTAAATTATGTAAATGAAAGCTTAGTAAAATAGGTTGAATGATGCATGGTGTCATAAATTAGCGCTTTTTCGTCACAACAAGAGGATTCCGGGGTTTGAATCCATCTCGGACTTTTATTCTTCTTTCTCAATTTATTTTATTGAGCACTTCATGTCATCACATTTGTGCATTTATATAAATTCCAGGCACATTTCCTCTTTTTTTTTTCTTTTACAGTTGTGCATGGATAATAATTAATTAAAAATAATGTAATAATCCAGAGCTGTATCAGAATATCTTCATGTAAAGCAGAGAAAGTGCACTTATCAAACGGTATCCTTTATCCCATTCCACCTCTGCAGCAAGAACCCCCTTGACATATTTCGCCTAATCCCCACCCGTTATTCCTCCTTCCGTCTCCTGTGACCAGTCACTCTGCAGCCATATCAATTTTACTCTGTTCTAAGGAATGAATGGTTACTGGACTTATAGTTGCAAGTTGTGAAATCAGGGGTTTCCAGGTGTCGTCAAATGGCACAAGTCTGACTTACACAGCAGACCAAGCCATACCCTAACCAGTTGAAGTGTGTTAGTCATGTCATTCAGACACATTTTACAACAACGATTAGCTGTGTTTTTCCAAACCATACTGATAAATCTTTTTTGCCGTTATGAGGCAGTATCAAAGAAAGCTTTGCTGTAATTTTTTACTTTCCTACATCTCTCAGGTGAATTAAGAATAATGAGCATGGGATCTGCTTTGACTGAAATGTTTATTTCCTCTGACATGTTAAAAATATCAATCTAGAAGAGTTGGATCATGGAGTGTAAGACGAAGCTTTGAAGGAGGGTTTCAACTGGGGTGGGAAATTTGTCACACATACACTTCTGTGTATATAACGTGCAGCTTCTCCTTGGAGTAGGGAAGCCTATGCATTATTTTCAAATGGACGAGACAGTGTCGTGCATTGGTATGTGAATGATGGCGTCAATGGTTACTGCTACTGATGAACATGTGGCGCTTTGCATGGCGGCTACTATCATCACTGTATGAACGTTTGTTTGAATGGGTGAAAGAGGGCTCACAGTGTAAAGCACTTTGAGTTGTCTTGCAGACTAGTAGAGCGCTATATAAGTACATTCCATTCTTTGAGCCCCGGGGCCTTTTGTGTTCTATCCAAGTTCTCCGGCTTCCTTCCACAGTCCAAAAACATGCAATGCAGGTGAACTGGTGACCTGCACTGTCCATTGCTATGCATGTATGTGAGTGTGAATGTTTATTTCAATGACAAATCTGTGATGTACCCCCAACTATACTCACATACACCCTTTGGCCTTTTGTAACTGAAAACATGAAACTGGCTTTCATTCTACTGTTATGAAAGCTGAAATAGATGGTGGAGGCTTTAACTGCACTGATGGCTAAGGGTTTACTCCCAACTAGCTACGGAAAACCCCAAACTCCCATAAACATTTACAAACTAGAGAAAGCACCCAGAGAGCACAAACTTCTGCCAAGGGCCCAAAACCAACCTCTGAACCAACCTGCTTTGTTTCTTCCTCTCTTGAACAGACATTGTTGCATCATTTCCTGTCCCTGTCCAGTATAAAACATCATAGGAACAAGGCACAACAGTACAAAGTCTAATTCTACTGAAAACTCCAATAAACTCTGTGAATATTTCTCAACTACTCTGTAGTCATCTCCTGCGACTTCCACTTCAGCATCTCTGTTTAGCCCACTGAGTCCCCAGCTCCAGCCCCAGCCCCAAAATATAATCAAAGGAATCAAAGGAAAAGAGGCACGAATAATGGACACAGTTTCAAGGGTGCCCCTCACCACATTGCAACATCATTACCCCAAAGGGATTGTGTACATGTAATACATGTAATGTCCCAAAAATGTAATCATCTCTAGGATATGCCAAATCCTACTTCTGAGTAAAATTTCATGCAAATCCGTCCTTTGGTTTTTTCTGTTATCTTTTTCACAGACAAACAGACAAACCAACACTCTTGAAAACATTACCTCTTCCCTTGACGTAGATGAGAACAGAAAACCATGCAATATTACAAATGATATGCAATATTTAGGAACTAAATATTACCAAACTAAATACTAAATACTAAATACTAAACTAAATGAGTTTGGTGATAGTTTAAGAGAAAATCTGGGACTCACTGTCACAGGATGCAGGATGTGAGCTCCAGTGACTTCCTATAAAAGTGTGAAATCATTTGCTAAAAACAGATTCAATTTAGCACCTGCTCGCAGTGCGGATCTTACACATTCACCTTGGGACAATAGCTACAGCATCAGGCACACATTCGGCTATACGCACATGCAAAGAGGCTTCATTCAAGCCAAAGTGAACTAAAATGTCAGCTGAGCAGAAAATTTTCTTTGAAATTAAAGGCATAAATTTGCAGGTAGCACTTAGCATATATTTGTTACCAGTAAAAGCCTTATTATATTGTATGTATTATGTATTTAAAAAGAGGCAGTAACAGTTTACATTTACTGTTTCTTAACTTGAGACACAGTAGGATGTTTTAAATGATAACTTCTATATATTTATCACTTTATTGTTGCCGCAATTATTACATAACTTTTGTATGATTTGTAATAGAAAACCTTTTTTGCTTCTGGTTGACCGATTAGTTCAAGATCATATGCAGCAGGAAAGACGTATAATGGGTGTTCGGTAATTAAATAGCATATGTCATGTGTTTTACAGTTCAGTTGACATGCTTTGTTTCACACTTTGCTTGATTCTGATCTATCAAGAGGCAACACTGGTTGCTTTAAATAGACAAGAAAGAGATGCTTTCCCTCCCCATAGCAACAGCTGACTGGTGAGCACTAAGTTGGAGTTCATAGAGGATTTTTACTCTGTGTTTGAATGCATGTGCTGCATGTCCTCCTCTGAAAAGTCTCTCTTTCCGGACAAAGAGATAGAGACAATGTTTGTGTGGTTGAGTTCATATTTGTTGAAACTAACAAAGACGAATGAAGCATTCAGAGAATGTGGCTCCTGCGTGTGATGAAGAAACCCATGTAGTGTAACAGCAATAGATTCATCAGTTGGAAAATATGCACTCTGTAACCTTCCCTTAATTCATCGTCTATATGAACTCAATGACTGGACGACTGATGATTCTTTATCTATTTGTAGCTCCATGGAACACACACGGAAAACAACAACGCAAAAGCATGTGCGCTGACTTCAGACGTACAAACACACTGTGTGGTGTCAGGCACGGCAGGGGTTGCAACTCTCCAGATGGCGGGAGCCGCCCACACACTGCCAGTTGTTATACAATCTGTATTGGATAACAGCAGATAGCAACAGACTCTCTCCTTGTTCACGGAGAAGCAACATGCAAGCGCATCCAGTCATTCACTAGATTCAGGTGGTAAACACATTCAGGCGCTTATGCACAATGTAAGCCGCCCAGCAAAGCAGCTTGTGACCCAAGGCCAGATATTTGTTCAGTAGGCCAGCCCCTATCCTATGACGTCATACGGATACTCATTCGGTTTTCTAGTTGTTAGTCAGCTCAATCAGTCGTCAAGACAGCTGTAGAGTAAGCAGGCAGACAGCCAGTGAGGCAGATAATCAATTTGTCTTCTTGCCAGTCTTACAGTGTACTCAGTATTATGACCTAGTACTTAATTTTTCTATTTCTTAAGCCATCAGTAAAGCTTTTGTGTGGTTTGAACCAGCAAATATCCTGTCATTAATATTCTTACAAGCAAAAACTTGAATAGAGGTTGACCTTCAAATAGTGTCTCATCAGGTCAAAGCGTACGCCTGGAATGAAAGTGCAGAAGGTCTCTGCATGACACAGACATACAGAAGAAGTATGGGGCCAGCTGATGTTCTCTTTTGCTCTGTTGTTGGCGCTTGTTTGTTTATTACTGTGCAATTGACTCTGCTTTGCAAATTGGCACATCTTTTATTTGATTTTCTGTCTGTGCGTATTTCTCTGAATCATTATACTCCATTTTACTCCGTCTTTCCTTTATTGCTCGTTCGGGTCTTCAGACATCCTTAGAACCCTGCCGCGCTAATCGGGTTTACATGAGCACGATTTTTATTTCCATTAAAATCATTACTATGGAAGATTTTTTTAACATGAGGAGTGATCTCATGGGATCTGGTGTTCACATGCATGAATATGTTCCACTGGAATAGCTGTTTGACAGGCGCATACACATACACAAATGTATGTTGTGCTTTATCAGAAGATGGGCGTGTATCACATGATCAGGGCAGGTTTAAAAAAAAAATTGTGATAATTTAATGAGAAACAACTTAATATTAATGCGGGCTAAGTCCTACAGGAATTGATTAAAGGTGGAAAGCGTGTAACAGAAAACCTTATCGGTACCTTAGAGTGGTATCACTTTGACTTACATTTCATCATTAGACTTTTAACTAACATTAAGTTAATTAACGAGGCCGTCTTGTCTTGTAGATTTACCACAAACGCTACGTTAGAATCAACTTGGTGAAGTACAATTCTGCAGCATTTTGATTCATAACATAAATTAAGGGTGGCCTTATGGGTATTATTTTCCTGTTATTTAGGGCATTATGGGAGCTGTAGTTTGATGTAGCACATGAGCGCACGCTGGAGAACCTTAAAGTATATGTTTGTTGTCACTTGGAGCCACGCAGTAGTAAGGCTGTATATTTATCCTGGCTTATCCAGGCAATAGCTAAGTTAGCTATGTTAACCTAGCTAAATTAGAATTAAGCTAAGCCAATCACATAGAACAGGATAAAACAGGATTGGTAGTTTCTTATACTCCAAATTTCTGTTTTCAGGTCACTTAACTTTCTTTTTCTCAGTCTACCCCATTATTTATTAATTGTTTCACAAAGGCTACTCATCTCTCTCACTCATAGCTGCATTAACCCTTTACTGCCTATATATATCTATCTGGGTTACACAAGGACAGGGCACGGCTCTTTGTAATTTCTCATTTCATTAACAAAGTGCAGAATGACGTAAAGTGAATGGTAATATCATAAAGAATTGAGAATAGTGATCTTAGTTGTAAGCAAAATAAAAAATCACGATTCTTGTTTTAGCCAGGATTGATTGGCCCCAACCAGTAGTAACATTAAAAGCAGAAACTCCTCATTGCACGATTCATCCTGAAAACCCAGACCCAAACCAAGGTCAGTCACATTCCTCTGTGGTTTCCCTCCAATGATCTCATTCATTGCCTCATAAAAAAAAAGAAGTCGTTAGTCTGATCCACTAAATTGTTGCGGGATTTATCCCTATAATCGGCATCTTCAAAGTTTTCCAGCGGTTTTTGATTTGTTTACCGCTAAGGTCTATGACGGCTCCCTTCTTACTTTCCCACATGGTTTAATTCTTTTAATTGTGGTGGTCTTGTTCATTAAGTGCCTTCTGTACGAAAGTCAAGAGAGTCACGAGGCACACGCTGTGCATGTGCAGATAGCATGCAACCAGGACATAATCCGTTCCAAGATTTACAAGGTGTGGTTGCTACCTCATCAGTTTATGAAAAGATTTATACTACCCCTCTGTAACCTAATGGAATATCAATTGGTTTGGGCTTTTGAATTCCAAAAGGGTCATTCATATAGAGGATTTAATTTTGATAAGACTTTCGGGGTCCATGTAATCCCAGCGTCTTTTATTATTATTATTATTATTATTATTATTATTATTATTATTATTATTATTATTATTATTATTATTGTTATTGTTATTGTTATTGTTGTTGTTATTTACCTTTATTTCGACAGGGTCATCCATTGAGACCGGAGTCTCCTTTTCAAAGGTGCCATTGGTTACATACAATAATTTCAAATCATGAGACAATTATCTATGTTCATGAAACAATAAAAAAGAATGAAAGAATGGATAAGTATTAAAACATCAGCCATCAATACCAGCATATATATCAATCAATAATTCCATTAAAAGATATTAAAATGAGCTAATGAGCTAGCATTTGCATTCCTCTAAGTCAAACAAGTGCATTTAATTTAGCTGCCTCCTGGATCTTATTCCAGGCTCTCGGCACGTAGCAGCTAAAAGCCTTTTTTCCTACTTCTGTACGAACAGGAGGAACCTTTCGCTGCCCAGTTGTTTTATTGTGTTTTCAACTTCACCTTCATCCTCTGTCTCACTCAATTTCTCTCTGCCACTCTTTATTTCCCTTTACCCCTCTTTAGATTTCCTCCATTTCTTTCTCCCGTTCTCTCTCTCCCTTCCAATTACCCTGTTTCTCGTTCACTCTCCTCTACATTCATATCGAACAGGTACTGTAAAATCTCTGAGTGTCAGCCAGGATGCCCCTCCATTCATATGACCTCATGACAGTATGCACACACTGACTACTACACTCACGCACACACTCACACAGCTACATTTAGCTTGTGTTTTGGTACTGTCTGTATTTGTGTCTGTGTGTTTTTCGTGAGCAAGCCCAGAACACCATGTAATGATATTATGATAAAACTGAGCAGAGCAAACTAGATTCCCCCTCACTCAGGCACCTCACACACACACACACACACACACACACACACACACACACACACACACACACACACACACACACACACACACACACGCACGCACATACACAAACACACAAACACATATTTTTCTTATCCAGAAAATGATAGGGAATCAGTATTATTATATCCCCAAAAAGTCTGGGATGTAATGGAATCATCATCATCGCAGAGTCTGTTATTATTTAATGGACCATTTTCACATTTAATCCCCCCTAGACCTTATTGCGAGGGATAACTGGAGGCCATAACTTCCCAACTGTTAGTCTGATTTAGTCCACATGTGTGGCATATGAATCACCTGGAGGACATTTATTTTGTGTGAATCATATTTTTTTTTACCCACTAGTGGAGCTTTTGTATAAAAATTTTGTTTTTCAGACATAACTTCCTAACTGTTCACTTCATATAAGCCATCTAAAAGAAACTTTACTTTAACTATCCATTACTTTCCAACCATCTGTCCGATGTGTCCAAATCTGCTCATATGACGCTACACAAATATATACATATAAATATATGTATGTGAACATATTGTTGATTCTTAGAAATAGGTTGGTTGAGTCAATATTGAAAGTTTGAGATTATTAATGAGTCACATTTAATTTGAGAAGTTCGATCACGAGAATTAATTGTTCAACGCAGGGACTTGGGGGATTTTGGGAAATTTGCCCTTGCTGTCATGGACGATAGCATAGTCCTACTTCTTTTTCTTTTGTGAATATTACTAAAGCCATGATCTATCAGAACTCGTACAATGGGAACAACGTGTTGAACCCATCAAGTCAAGCCAATCGGTGGCAGAGTAGAGCGGGTCTTGGTGATGAATAATCACTTGGAGGAGGTTTATTCCCTCAGAGTGCCCATGTATGTTTATTCATATCTGTGTGTGTGTGCACAAAGGATTGTTCCAAAAAGTTTGAACAGATTTCAGTTACAATTTGTGGAAAGGTGGGTTTAGTCTGCCTCTTATTGTCTTGGCAGGAAGATGATGTCATTTATAGTCAGAGTTGTTTCAGAGAGGCACTAAATGAGAAATATCAACATCATGCCTGTCCAATCAGAGACTGAGTAGGGTGGGTCATGGTGTCACCGTAGTAGGAAATGGAGAGATGAAGAGATTTTACTGGGCGTTCAGGACATGCTTGACTTCTATTTAGAGAAAGAGAGACTGCATAGGTAACATAATGTTCATGAACTCAATAAATATGCCCACTCAGACACACACAAAGACACAAACACAAATTCACACTCTAAGATCTCATGCAACGAGCCATAATGACCAATGATGTAACGATGTTATCCTCCCTCTCTCTCTTTCACCATTTCTCTATCTCTCTATCCAATGCATTGCACATAATGACACTTCAGTCTTTCAGAGCACCCCACAGACCTTCAGCACAACCACGCAATATTTTCTGACAAACAAGGGATTAACCTCATGAGATTTTCTTCACTCAAAGGGTAGTCATAGTAAATTAAGTCTCTTCCCAAGAATGTGGCTTTACATGCAGAACAGTTGGGATTTGAATGTGTGCTTGTGGTTATGCATGTATACAGACTTAATAATTTCCCTGTCACAGCAGACCCTCTGACTGGTGAGAGCAGGAAAAGCATTAGGAACAGTATATCTCTATGGATGGGTGATTTAATTCTGAGCTTCTGTGTGACGAAATGTTGTTTTTCTGTCTTCCAGACAATCTTGGCTTAGAAATGTAGTACTGCTCAGTCTTTCCTGCTCATTATTTATATACATTTTTACAGTATCAATCAAACACAGACATACACTGATATTTTTGATCTACTGGTATTTCTTTTTCTTTTATGAATTAAGTCACACATTCTAGACAGGTGGCTAAATTTCATTTATTCAGTTTCAGGGTGCTGCTATTGTGGATGACGGCCCACATTCCCTCTATCATAGTTTATAAAAGGCCCTTATATAGAAAACCGTCTTTGTCAATGCTATAACATATCATTCAATGAGAAGTTAAAAAGAACACTGTGAAAGATTGCTTTAAGTTGCTGCACTTCAACAGAATGGAAACATGAATCATTTGATTAATTACACAAGTGCTTTTTTGCTGTGAAAAGTCAAGTTTATGTTAAAAAGAATATTCTGTATGTATACATACTCTTTTTCTTAATGCAGTTATAAACTTTACAGAAAATCACACAATGAGAGGTACTCACACACACACCTCTGAACTGTTCTCTGAAGTCAAATAATAACATATATTTAGTGTTGAGATGTCAGTATCAACCAGCTTGATTGCCCATAAGCAATTCAGTTTGTTCTTACAGTTCGCCAGTCATATAATAGTCTTAAAAGGGTTATAGATTGATTAACGAGAAGACCACCACAGGTGTATTCATCATTCACTGCGGTGTTATCAGAGTCAGGTGATTGCTCTGTTTAGTTTCAGGAAGTAGAAAGAACAACTCGTTAGATAAATCTCAATCGGTCTCATAATGTGCCGTCATTTATTTATTTACTTACCATTTATTTTACCCACACCTCTTTTAATTTATTTATTTTTATTACTGAAGAACTTGTCCGGATCAGTCACCTGGCAGAAAGCTTTATTTTCCCCATTGATGGCACTTTTTGGTTTTCCTTTTTTGTGGTGCCAGAAATCTTGTAAAAAAAACAACTATATTTGACCTATTTGTGTGTCTAACAAAAATAATGTGGAATTTTGGCCCATTCGTCTTTGGAAATTAGCTTGAGTTCAAACCCATTGGAGGGTTTTACTATTTTAAGGTCATGCGACAGAATGTCAATTGGCCCGATATTTAACAAGGCCACTCTGAAGTTTTAATTTCATTCCTTTTGAGCCATTCAGAGATGGACTTCTGCAAGGGATAATGATCTTGCTGCTAGACCTAGTAGCGTTTGATCACTCCATCACACACTGATGACCCGACATTCTTCTTCATTCTTCTTCAATATTTTCTTCAATTCTGACATATCATCCTGGTCCTGAAGCAGTAAAGGATGCTTCCAACATTTCACTTCATTCCAGTGGATGAATATCCTTCCAAAAGCTCTGAGGGTCACTTCGCTGTAACTCAGATGATCCTTAAGTAGTGGCGTTTGCCTCGCCACTCGCCAATGAATGCAAAGATTCTTTTGAACAGTGGGGACAAAAACTCCTTTTTATTGGGTCAGTTAGAAGATTTGAAATAAAAGTGCATTAGATACATACAAAAATAGAAGAAGAGATGAGCATATACATTTTTTTAACAGTACTGCAGTTAAAAACATAAATAAAAAAAATAAAAAAAACGCCCTTGTATTACAATAAAACCCAGTAACCTCATTAAACAAAAGTGTTTGTATGGCGTCGTCACCATCGAAATGCTACTATTCATCAAACGCTCCGTCAGTTCTCCAATGGAGTTTTAACTGTAGCTCTGGATAAAACATCCTTGAGGGGGCTCAGTACTGTTCAACCGGCACGGTTGTGTAGTGGACGATGGGGAAGAAAAGGTCGGATGAGATTAGGAAGGTCAAATAAAGAGGAAGAAAGATACACACAGTCTAAATGAATAGATACTTTATTCAAGTTCTCTGAATTTGAAGTGCCCAGGCAGCATATTGGGTTCAGGGTCTTCCTTGAGGACCTACTACATGTAGCTACCTTCCGATATTCTGATTTGGAGTAAACCTCAATACAGTAGTAGACAGATAAACTGTTTCACAAACGACAATGAAAATGGCAGTGAGGAAAACAAGAGACTTTTTGTGAGAAGCAAGATGGAGACAAAAACTAAATGTGTGTCGGTGACAGAACCGAAGAGAAACAGAGTTAACAAGGCGTGGATGATTTTTATTTTTTTTACATCACACAGCCCCAATAACAACCACAAATAATGAGTCAAACTTTATCAGCCGTGCGGATTGCTCGTAAAGTCACAAACACATATTTTCCTGCTGCAGAGGAAGATTCATCTTCTGTGTTGTGAGAGAAAATGCTCTCAAAAGTTGAGATTTTTTTTGGTCAAAATAAAATTCATAATATATGAATATATTAGGAAAGACGACACTGGCTTCTGCTTGTCAATGTCATGTCACATGTCACCCTCGGTATATACAGGAAAACTGACTGGATTGATTCCACTATCAGATCCAGAAACTTCTAGATGACAGATCTTTACTGTTTGAGTCAGTACAACTTGCTGTTAACGTATAATCTTGTTATGGACGACATTAATCATCTTTTTAGCTACATTTCAGTCTATGCTTACTCCTAGTCAAAAAATCTATTCATTTTGCTGCTGAATGCATCGCTGTGTATGCCATAACATTAAAACCACTTGCCTAATATGTTGAAGTACCCCTTTTTGTGTGTTCTGAGACCCTTCAATCCGAATCCGTGGAAACTTCTGCAACAGTTTAAGCTGCAGTAGCTTTTCTGTGGAATTCTAGTGGGACACTAGTGGAACACATGTTAGCCTTTGCTCCTCGTGTACATCAATAAACCATGTTGCCAGTTCTTTAGATCATTTGGTAGGTACAAACCACTGCGGACTAGGAACACCCAGTAAGACCAGCAGCTCTGGACATGCTCTGACCCAGTCGTCTAGTCATCACAGTTTTGCCCTTGTCTCTCACATACTTACTCTCACATACTTAAGCTCAGACATTTATCCTACTTCCGACACTTCAAGGACAAAATCTACATCTGCTCCCAAATGCATCCCACCCACTGACACATACTGTAAGATCAATCATATTCTGATTTCACCTGTCAGTGTTTGTCTTGCTCTAGCTGATTGGTGTGTGCTCCCCAGCTTATCTCCTTATTCTTTCTGTTTGTCTCATTCTGACCATTTGGCTCACAGAGGGTTTATGATAGATTTTTGTGCTGAAAAGATTAGACCTCAATCATCACTTTGATATATTCTATTTATATCTGGTCTGAGGCTCTATCCACTTTGATTTTTGCATAATCCACATATTGTGTACTGGTTTTGCAAACATATCTGACTACTATTACCCCTGCAGCTGTTCTCCCGATGCAGTTTGTCTAATTTCCTCCCCTCTCCTTTTTTTGTCATCTGTTATTTTCTCTGTCTAACTCAGCCTCTTTCTTTCCTTTCATCTGTCAGTCTGAGTTTCCAGTGTATTATTACTGCGGTTCAGAGGAGGGTAGCACAGAGCTTTTCCCCCACTAGAGTGTACTAGTGTGGTTTTGTGTGTGTGTGTGTGGGTGTGTGTGCGTGTGTGTGTGTCCCATCAGTGTTGGTAGCAGTGCCTCAAGAGTGTTGCATTAGTCTTTGAACATCTTAGAATAAAAGAGAGAGAGAGAGAGACACCCACACACAGGTTCCTTTTTTCTTATATTGTACTCTCCTTCAACTCCAATCTTCTTTGTATTTCATCTCTTTCTTTTACTCATTCTCTCTGTTGTCACTCCACCCTCTTCTGCTATTGCATTTATTGTATCTTTTTTTTCTATCCGTCTTAGGTTCAAACGTATTCTGTTTTCATTCTTCAGCAGTGCAGCGTGTTTCTGTCCGTTATTAAATAACTTTGATGTTCTTATTCTATGCTAAGCTGAAAATGAGTTGGATTACCATTCACACTATTTTTTGATAAAATGTGAGCCACCAAACATCTAATAATCCTAATTCTATAGGGTTCAGTTCTTATCACATCACCCAAATGCAAACACGGTAAAAAAGATATGTGAACAAATGTAGGTTTCAGTAAAAGAAAGCTCAGATCTACAAAAGTTGGCGCCGAGAACATTCTTCTCTCAGCTCTTTCAATCTTACCCTAACCTCTACATCTTCCTCCGTCACACCAACCAACTGCATGATCTCTTACACCACATCCAGAAACCTCCACTTTGGTCTTCCCCTCTCTCTCCTGCCAGGCAGCTCCCTTTCCAGCATCCTTCTATAAATAGATCCACTATCCCTCCTTTTCACCTCTCCAGACCCTCTCAATATTGCCTCTCTTATTTTGTCTCCAAGACGTCTAACCTCGGTTGTCCCTCTTATGTGCCCCTTATAATCCTGACCATCCTTATCACTCACGAAGAACATTTGAACATCTTTAACTCTCTCACCTCCAGCTCTGCCTCCTGTGTTTTGCCCATTGCCACCTTCTCTAAACCATCGAGAAGAGCTGCTTCACTACACTCTTGTAAACTTTTCCCTTCAATCTTGCTGCTACTCTTCTCTCACAGAAAACTCCTGACACTCTTGTCCACCCACTCCACCCTGCCTGCCATCTTCACCTCTGTTTCCATACTCTTAGTTGCTCTGAACAGTACCTTACTTACATAAACTCCAGACCTTCTTCACCTCTACTCCTTGCATCCCTCACCATTCCACTTGCCTCCCTTTCATTGACACACATGTATTCTGTCTTTCTGCAACTGACCTTCATTACTCTTCTCTCCTGAGCATACCTCCACCTCTCCAGGTTTTCTTCCACCTGCTTCCCACTCTCACTACAGATCACAATGTCATCAGGAAACATCATAAGACATGGAGTCTCCTGCATGACCCATTAGCCAGCCTGTCCATCATTATAGCAAACAAAAAGGGGCTCAAAACTAGTCCTTGGTGCAGTCCCACCTCCAAGTTGGACCCACTTCTACTGCACAACGCACTGCTGTCATACTGCTTTCATACATATCCTGTACCACTTTAACTTACTTCTCTGTCATCCCAGACTCTCTAATGCAATACCACAATTCATCCCTCAGCACTCTTATATGTATGCTTTCTCTAAATCCACAAAGACACATTGCAATCCTTCTGGTCTTCTCTGTACTTCTCCGTCAGCACTATCAATGCAATCATCGCATCTGTAGTGCTTTTCTTGGCATAAAACCATACAGCTGCTTATAAATCATCCGTGCTTTTCTCAACCTAGTTTCCACTACTCTTTCCCAGATCCTCATTGTGTGGCTCATAATCTATATTATACCTCTGTAGCTGCTAAGGCTCTGCTCATCATCTTTGCTCTAGAAAACAAGCACCAGTACACTTTTCCTCCATTCCTCAGGCATCCTGTCACTCTCCAAGGTAGTGTTGAACAATCTAGTTAAAAATTCTTTCCTAGACAGCTCCCTAACTCCAATGGTCTGTCATCAAGACCAGCTGTCCTTCCGTTCTTCATCCTCTTAATATATAACTGTACAAATTATATTGATAACGAAGACAAAACACACAAAAACTCAAGCCAAAGGAAAAACAAAAATCACAACAGGAACCAAAACTTACACACAAAACGACTCGGAGAAACACAGGTAGCAGGACAGAGTGAAACAGGTTTCCTAAGGGAGGTAAGACGGGGATACTGGAGGGACCTCAGAGGAACTGACAAAGACAGAGAGAAGGACACTGACAAAAAAAAAAACGAGTAACGAGACAACAGGGGACAGGGGATGTCCGGAGACAGGTGAGAACACACAACTATTAGGGAGGAGGCAGGACTCACGCACACACATCCACACACAGACGCACACAGAGGCGAAAAAGGAAAACAGAGAGAAACTAAAGGAAGGTTTAATCTTCCAAATAAAACAGGAAACACAACCTATAACTGCAATAATTTATTACTATAAAGAAAATAGATCAAGAATAGAACCATGACATTATTTACATTCTATCTGACACATTTACGTAGAAGTAAAAGATCAAATGAGTGATCCGTCTCACAAGGGCATGAGTACAATAACACAATTTTAGCCACATGCTACTAACCATCACAATGTTATCATAACGTCATCGTCGTCTTTTGTCTTCAAACACAGATGATGATAAGAAGAGCGCAGCATTTCTATTTGACAGATATCTCTGTTAAAAGCCAACAAAATTAGTGTTTACAGTGCTGTTAATAGAGCTGCGTCGATAGAGGGCCTCCAGCCGTGGGTGGGTGCTTCTTAACTCACAGGCACTTTCCATTGTCACTGATAATTGTTTAGTTTTTATCGTCAAGTTAAAAGTAATTTAGAGAATGTCACTGTTTTGTTTTTCTAGCCCTTTTATCACTTCCGCTGAAGATAAGACAGAAAAAAAAATTCAAATTATTACACTAACGAAAAGGTGGCGATGTTCTGGATAATTTTCTACCCACATGGAGTGTGATGAAGAACTGGATTGATTTTCGGAAAGGTCAGTTGTAATTTGTAATAATAGTTCGTATTTCACTCACCAGGGGAAGCATTTTTTTTTTTTACTTAAAAATCATTTTTTCAGATATAATTTTGTTCAAAATTAGTGGAGAAAAAGGATGCATAAGAATATTTCTTTATTTCAATTCCCCCAAGAACACTCTTATAGTGCAAAGAAAATCTTATATGCAAACAGGAACTAGTGGATACAAATGGAAGGACTTCGACCATAAAATGCCCCACAAAAACCAGCAAATCCTCTTTTCACAAACCACAAAGAGAAATGCACTTCAGTAATAATATTTAATGATTCTCTACCAAACTGATGATAAAAGTAGGAGCTGGAGTCCAGGAAGCCATGGCTGCAGATGAAATGTGAAAACACAGTGAATAAGCAGACATGAGAGAGAGCAACATGTTTTACACATCTGTGAGAATACATCTGATATAATTACAAAAATCCATCAGAAGTTGTTGTTGTATTATATCATGTCAATATAATACACTTTAATTCTGATAATGTGCATCTTTTATCATTTTTAATCTCATCCTCACAATAATCAATGAAAATGAGGGAAGCAAAGACAATTTGATGGAGAAAAGGAAGAACACTATGGGAAAAAATGGAAAATCTGCAGCCAGCTTATCCTTAAGTAATATTATGAAATAATTATTTAATTTTGTTTTTTCACACACCTCACACATTGTGTGATCAAGTCGCCCAGTAGATAATAATGACTGTTCTGATGTCAGTGACCAGTCACCTACAGTATGATGCAGCATGAAAAACATTGATTACACAGCAGGTTTCCTACTTAGTAGTCAAGATGAGAACCAGACCGACTAGTTCTGTGTGTGTATGTGTCTGTGCGTGTGTGTGTTTCTCTGTGTGTATTTGACACAAATGTCTCTTTGAAACAGGCCGATCCTTCCATCTTGTAAACTGCTGGATTGAAATCACACACAGCCGCCGACACACACAGACACACACACACACACTATCTCAACTCATGCGCTTTTTGGACCTTGGGCTACTGGTAGCTTTGTGTATATGTGCCGGTCTGAGTATGTGTTTGTCTGTTTGTGTAGAGTTGTCATTCTGTGATGAAATTCCTGCAGGTGAGGATCTTATTTCCCTGTGATTCCATGACATCACCTAACGTTCCTCAGAAATTCCACAATATAATTATATGGTGTTATATACTATTTCATGGATCATTTTCAAAACTTAATATCCACATAAACCTTAGTGCGAGGAAGAACCGGATTAATTTTCGGAATGGTCGGTTGTATATTTTCGACACTAGGGGGAGCTTTCTCTCCAAAAGTTTTCAGGCCGTCATTTCTCAACCGTTGGTCCAATTTAGTCCAAGAGGTAGTGCATAGGAATTAACTCAAGGAGATCTATCTTTTATAGATCATACATTACTCTGATAGTTTTTATTTTACTCTCTAGAATGAGCTTTCTTACGAAATACATTGTGTTTCAGACCCAGCTTCCAAACTGTTAGTCCTATTTAGTCCAAATTGCGGTGCACATGATTCGACTTGAGGAGATCTATACTGTATATATCATATTTCACTCCCAACCAATGGGGAGATTTTTTATGAAAAACACTCGTTTTCATGCACAACTTCACCTTTATTTTAAGGAGGTCAATCAGGTTGATTACAACACGGGGGATCGGGGGATTTACGGTAATATAAAACGGGTAGAGCAGCGAACACCTGGTTTGTAGTTGATGTTGATTACACTTACAACTACAATTGAATAAAGTTGTGATTATTATTTTTTTTTACAAATGTAAGCAAGCGCTAAGTATATGTTACACCTTCTCTATACTACCACACGTTCACTGACATAATCACTCTAGAGAAAGAAATTACTTTAGGATGTCACACAAACTGCCTCTCGGTTACGCACACATTCTACTGGTCCAGTTGTGCCTCTGCCAGCCTCCAGGGCAGAAGGCCAGCGGACGAGGTGAGTGGCAAGAACTTTAACTGGCAAATCATTAGCCAATTATAAACAGTCAGCTTGTGTGCGCTTGTGTTTGTGTGTATGTGTGTGTGTGTGTGCGCGTTTGTTTTTTGGTTTGTGTATCCTTGTTTGGCTGCCAGGAAGAAGTTGGCACACAAGACAGGCTTCCTATTTACTCAGTATGGTGTTGAAACACACAAACTTACACATTAACAGACACACACACACATACACACACACACACACACACACACACACACACACACACACACATACACATACACACACAACCTTGGATTCATTTTACCCCATTGTTTCCATATAGGGCAAATGAATTCAGGTCCTCTCTTTATGTTTGCATGCATGCCATTGTGCACTCCACCCAACAAGTTGTTGTCCCTGTCGGGACACTCTGTCCTGCATACAAACACAACAACAGGGGAATTTTCACAAACTATATTTAAAGCGACTGCTACCGCCTCAAACTGACACGTCAGCTAATCCGACAAACGTAACATAAATACATTTTTCATACAGACATGAATGTCCTACCCACAGGTGACTAATTAAGCAGCTATTACTATTCAGAACTAAGATTTTCTTATATCCCAATACTGTGTCACAGTGCTTTAATCAAAGTATTAGTCAAGAAAAAGAAGGGTTACTTTCTGCTTAGCTGATTTGCATTTTCTTCTTTAATTGACCATGTTACAAGAGGATGGTAAAAAAATAATTGCCGTAAAGTCTTCAAACACTTGTCATGCGCCTTCTTACCGTGAACTAATCAGAATTTCAGCTAGAATACCTCTTTTAATGAAGCCTGTTAAATCTGCTGACATTTTCAATCAATAAAGAGACATTTAATCGGAAGAAAAAACTCTGGACATGTCATCATGCTGAAGATGTGCTGGACATTTTCACCGGATAGCTTTATAAGGACTTCATTGCAACCTCTGTTGTCATAATAATAATAAAAATAATCTATCTTTTATTTATCACATGTCACACAGTAAATACTTAGAGTAAAATGTTGTGAAATTTGTCTCTGCATTTATTTCATCCCTTTGGGAGCAGTAGGCTGCCCCTGTGAAGTGCCCAGGGAGCCGAGGTTTCAGGGTCTTGCTCAAGGATCTACGGCTTGATGCATTAGGGGCTGGGCTTGAACCTTACTCTCCCGGTTGAGGGATAACTGCTCTACCCACTGAGCTAAAGCTGCCCCTAGAATAATCACATCTGTGAATTAATCATTATTAAATTAATCAAAATAATATTCTGCTTCTTCCTCACTTTCTTTGGATGTTTGCATTCAATCCGTATTTACTTGATGACTGCTGGAGCGACAGCTTTTATGCATTTTATTGCGTGCAAATAGTTTCACATGCACTGAGTGTGTGACAAGTATGACTGCCACACGTGAGTGTCGGTGGGCTGTAGATTTCACTCAGCTAGCTTGAACTGGTAGCATAGCTGGTTAGGTTATGGTTTGATTGCAATTATAGCCGATTGTAACTGCACTTTGAGACCGAAAGGTTATGAAGCAGAGAATGGCTATTAATGGTGCTTGATTGGACAAAGTCAAGAGAAAGTTTCCCAAACCTGGAAATGTTAAGCTTAATGTTATGTTTGTTATTGCCGGTTGATTTATATCTGCATCCTGGCATGTGATCTTTCTCCCTTCTTCTGTTCCTTCCTACAAACTTCCTCAAAAAAGTGGATATTACGAATAGTTTGTCCTTTATGGCCACTGCCGCACACACACACACACACTTTAAGGGAAAACAGATAGTAGACAAAAGATGGCTATGACTAAAGGACTTTGGTCGTTTCAGACATGTGAGCACCAAAGAAAACATTCCTCACTGTTTGAGCACCTTGAACCTCTCAAAGAGCTGAGTCGTTACTTGCGGTATGGCAGGTATGTGGAGTCAAGGAAAATGGAGTTGTGGTTGTAGAGAACATTTGCCTTACATTACAGAGATGGTTTGTCACTCTGATGCACCCACACACACCCACACACACACATACATAAACAAAAACGACTCGTTGCATTCTTTTGTCTCAACAAACCAAACAGATGTCAGACACTACGTCAGCTCTGGAATCATTCTGTGTGTGTGTGTGTGTGTGTGTGTCTGCGTTTGTGTGTGTGTATGTGTGTGTGTGTGTGTGTGTGTGTGTGTGTGTGTGTGTGTGTGTGTGTGTGTGTGTGTGCGTGAGAGTGAGTGAGTGAGTGTGTGAGGGTGTGTGTGTGTGTGTGTGTGTGTGAGTTTGTGGGTGTGAGTGTGTGCCTGTCATTGTTTCTCTATGATGAATAATGAACAGTATACTACAGGATATGCAGTTGGTGTAAGCAAGTGGAAAGAGAAACTGAACACTGGAGTCGTTGAGCTGTTCCCACACATTACATCTCTCTGTTAAAGTTTGTTTAGAAAAAAACTAGATTAATAATTAATGTGATTTGAAAGGCATTCATCTATTGCCATGTTTTTATAGGACTGCACAATATAAACTCAAAACTGACTGCTGACTGACTGCAGTTGCTGCCAGTGCTAATTAAAGCACTGAAATAATTAATAATAAACATACATTGATATTTTCTGCAAGATATATTAGAGTTGGCAAAATCCTGGCATTTAGGTTTGACTCGTTGAAATGAAGGGGGCTACCAGTCCGATTCATGCTGGCAAATACTAAATTTGAAATAAATATAGAATAGTTATGCCCAAACGGAAATACTTAGATGAAATTAAATGATGTTAAGGTGGCTCAAATGGGAGGTTTTTATTTCCGTATCAGGCAGCAAGAATGTTGTTGAACGACATGTTTGAATGATTGTGTCTAGCTTGACGTCACACATCCTGTGACACAACTCTTGCACAGACAACATGACAACATCGATGCTGAAACTATGTTGTTTTCACAGGCTGTATATAAAATATGAACAAAGTAAACCGAGGAGAACATTATAAATATGAACTCTATAGACAAGAGGAGGTACAGAAATATATGGGTTACATATTAATAATGTGTTATAGTGCAAAGATAAAATTACCAGTGGTCTACTGGGGGCAGTTTTGTTTGCAAGATTAAAGAAAACGTAATGGAAAGATTTGCATGACATTTTACCCAGAGGTAGTGTTTGTATTATCCCAGAGAAGATTATATTTTGGTGACGTTTTGTGTGTCGCAAGTAAAATAACGTAAGCAGGTTGGAGCAGTGAACCAACTTACTGTATTGAAACTCTGGCAGTTTTGGTTTGGTGTCTTTAAATGAATTTAAGAGATATAGTGTTTCAAGTATATCCAAACATCCTCTTTGCACATGTGTAAAACAATGACAGCTGGGATTATTGTATTCTCATGATTTTTCATCATACAAGGAAGTGGAAAATGAGGGTTGGCGCGTCGGAGGAGGTGGAGCTGGGGGCTTAGTGTGCTGAGAATAAGGAGAGAGGAAACAACAAAGTATTTGAAAGATACTGAGAGAGTTTGTTTGAATTTTCTTAGATTTAGATAAAAACTCATAAATGAAGTCATGAACCTGCGTGAATTGTTCCTAAATAAAGCGATAAAATTGATTCTGATCACACTAATGCTTCTAAGAAACTGTCAGAAATGACTATCAAGACGGTGCACTCAGACAGACAAATGACCAAATAGTGCAACCTCATCCAGCCACCGTGACACAACACCACTTGCACACAACAGACTCCACTTCTGTCCTACGGTGACCCACTCACTTTTTCTCCTGAACACTCAGCCAGCTTTCAGCTGTGTTGGCAAACACTCATGGGTTCTGTTGATGACAATCTCAGATAGAAACATTCAACACTGCTCTGAGAGGTAGAGTCACACATGGCCGGCGCTTTGAACATTCTTGCAGTTGTTTGTTTGAAGGTGAGTGCACTTATTCTAAGTCACTTTGAATGTAAGTGTCTGTCACATGAATATAATGGCACACACAAACACACAAACACACAAACACACAAACACACAAACACACTCACACACGTACACTATTTATTGGAGGTTCTGGTCAGTCCACTGCACTTTACAATTCAATCAGCCATTTAGTTAATTTGGTTTACAGTCAGGCATTCCTTGCCTGATTTTTCTCCCTCTCTGCTTGTGTATGGTTATGTGTGTATGGTTATGTGTGTGCGTGTGTGTGTGTGTGTGTGTGTGTGTGTGTGTGTAAAATGTTCTAATCAGAATTAAAAGCATTTCTATTGCTGTTATATCAACACAGTGTTTTAAGGTCATGCTACGTTTACCCTAGATTCATTATGTCCTCTGTAGTAGTGGTGTTGCTAACCATAAGCAGCATGTAATTTATTGTCCTTACAGAATTATCTTCATGATATTTAAAACTTTTTAGGATACTGTCGAGGAGCTGTAGACAAGTTAACATAAGAATGCCGCTATCGTACTAGTGTGCATCACATTGTGTTTTTCTTCATAGATAAATTGGTTAAATCACAATCAGCCTAGAAGTGTGTTCCCCCTCTCTCAGTGGTTAAAATCAAAACTTTGTTTGGTTTGTTAAACTAAGAGTATCTTCTTTTAGTTAATGGCTCCTCTGAGCAATCATTCCATGTTTGCTATGGTGGCATGGAACTAAACTTGACATCTTTTAAGATTTACAGAGTTTCCTTGTATTTTCCCCAAGAGATGGTGGAATTATGGAATTAAACTCTCACTCTGTGTCCTGCTCTGGCCTCCCTCTCCTCCTCCTCCTCCCTTTTTTTGCTGACATGTTTTAGCTTTCCATACTCCCAACTGTGCCTCTCTGACGGTGACATTCTTGTCCTCCCAGCGACTTTCTAGTTGTCTCTTTTCTGCCACCATCTGTCTCCTCCTGTTTCATTGCCTTCCTTTTACTTTTACTCTTCCTCTCTTCTCTGCTTTACCTTGTTTTCCTCAATACTCTCATACCCTGTCTTCCTGTCTCTCCTACCTTGTATCTCCCTTTGGATTTTTTGATATTTCTCTCTCAATGTTGCCATCTCCTCTTATCCCCATCCCCCTTACTCCCTCACTTTTTTAAAACCAGATGATGGCTACTTTGTGGGTGGGTGTCTGCTTGCTTAAGTCCTCACTATAAATCTGTTTCTCCCTTACATGGCCACATTACAAACATATTCAGTGTGCTCACAGCCTGCTGCAGTCTGTGAGCAGCCAGATCCATGTGTGTCATTAGATGTTAAACTCACCGGATGCTATACTCTTATAAAAAGACTTACGACTACCCTTCAAGAAAAACCCTTCTTTCTTTCATCCATCAGCCTAGCTGTCCTTTCTATTATTATCTCACTCCCACCATAGCACTCAGTTACCTGTAGAATAGAGTTATTATATAAACACTGATCAGCGCTAACAATATAACCACTAACAATAATAATAATAACGGAAATTAAAAACAAAAGACCAAAGGATGCTTTACACAGTTGGGCACAAAAGAAAAATTATAACAATAATGAAGACAAGAGCTGAATATAATAACGGCAGTGGATGGGAGAGTTGACATTGTTAGCTGGGGTTGTAGGCTTTGGTGAATCTGTGGTATTTGAGGTGTTTTTTGAAAATGTCCAGAGATTCCAGAGGGTGGGAACTGAAACACTGAAGGCTCTATCAACAGAAGTTTGCAGTTTGGTGTGTGGGGTAGAGAGCAAACCCATGTCTGAGGACCGCAGCTTCCGGGACTGAGTATAGGGACGGAAGAGGTCCGTTCGACCTACTCTTTGGCAAATGGCCTGGTGGAGGTGCAGTGGGAGGATTTTGAAATCAATGCAAGACTTGATTGTGAGTAACCAAGGGTGGATGAGGGTTGGGGTGATGTACTACCAGGGCTTTGTGCAGGTGAGAACCCTGGGAGCTCTGCACAAAAGTTCTGCACATCCTGAAGCCTGTCAAGGGCTTTGCTGGAAACCTACTCTTCCTGCTTTACTCTCTCCTGATGTCTGAGCTCTGTATCTTATCTGTGAGGCTGAGCCCAGCCACCCGTGTGAGGGAAGCTCATTTCAGCCCCTCGTATCCTCCACCTCATTCTTTTGGTTACTACCCACAGCTCATTACAGTAAATGGGGGTTGCAATTCTGATACAGTTTAAAAAAAAGGAGGAACCCACAAAATGTTAGACATGTTGTTCTAAGGTTACGGCTGATGGGTTTAATGCATTGATTGATCATTTTATGTGGCAAACAAACAAAACTAGCCACACACTTTGATTCCCCTCACTGTTCTCCTTAGGCTGCAACAAAAACAACCTTCCAAGCAGCTCAACACCAACCCAAATCTTTCCTCGTATGTTAGAAGTGGGTCAGTAGGATGTTGTGACATCCCACACACCTTCATACACACAAACACAGACTTCAGATGAGTAACAGCAGGGAATATGTCTTTCGTATTCCCATAATATCCCCATCATTCCCCCACAATCTACCTAATTAGTCCCACCGAGTGTGTTCTGTCTGTCGACGATCACGCTGTTTGTGTTTTATGCTAGTGTGTGGGTGTCTGCTGCAGTCAGCTTGTTGCACTTGAGCTGTATTTTAAAAGGCACTGGAGAGTTTTTTCCCATGTAGCCGACAAGTTCTTGCATTGCAGTTTTTAAAATAATAAAACACTTGGTAGACAGCAGGAAATGAACGTTTCAGAGTGAAATGTCAAAAAAAAAAAAAAAGACAAAGGTTAAGCATGCTGAAATAATTGGTTTCAGTGAAATCGTTGTATGTCTACTTCCCCTCGGTACTTTCTGTGAAATTGTAGTTCGACAGAGTACAGATCAATAAACTTATCTTATCTGATCTTATCTGATCTTATCTTATCTTATCTTCTTATCTCATCTTGCCATGTCATCTGCCTCTTTGTCTCTCAAACCAACCGACTGTATTTCCTCTCCATCTACTTCACTACCAAGGAACATCTTAACATCTTCAACTCTGCCTCCTGTCTTTTAGTCAGCGCCACCATCTCTATACCTAGCAGCAGACCTGCTCTTAGTACCATCTTCTAAACTTCTACCTACACTCCTGCTGCTACTCCTCTGTCAAAGATAACTCCGGATACTCTTCTCCACCTACTTACTCTCCTCGACCTACTTCACCCTGCCTGTACTCTCATTTCACCTCTTTTCCACACTCCTTGTTGCTCTGAAGAGTTGACCCAAATACTTAAACTCCTCCTCATCGTTCAACCTGCCTCCCTTTCACACACATGTACTCTTTATTGCTGTTTTCCCACCTCTCCAGGTTCACTTCCACCTGCTCCCTGCTCTCACTACGGATCACAATGTCAACCATGAACATCGTCTGACCGCATCTGCTAGCCTTTCTGTCAACATAGCAAACAAGAAGGAGCTTAGAGTAGATCCTTGGTGCAGTCCCACCTCACCTTGAACTCCTCCGTCACTCCTACTGCAATCCTCACCTCTGTCATACTGCTCTGTACATATTCTGGATCACTCTAACATACTTAATTGTCACGCTAGACTTCCTCATGCAATCCAACTATTCCACCTTTACCACTCTGTCATACACTTTCTCAAGATCCACAAAGACGCAATGCAAATCCTTCTTTCCTCCTTCATACTTCTCCATCAGCAATCTCAAAGCAAACATCTCACCTGTAGTGATTTCTGTGTCAGGAATGGCATTTTACATAAAACTTATGTCTGATCATTAAGCGAAATATTTGACAACCTTTTATTGTTGTTTATTCTTATTTTTCGCAATTGTATGTGTTCTAATCTAACAGTGTGTTATAAAATAGCTACTATGTTCAGTAATTGCACATTTTCCTACATTAAATTGGACATTTGTTCTTTTCATTCAGAGTCACCACACTTCATCTTGGAATAGTCTGGAACCCTCTCCATGGGCCGTACCATCTGCTGACAAACCAGGGGGTCTAGACGAGCTGTGTTGAATGAGGTGAGACTATCCCTGCCGTTAACATGTGCCATGCTTGCATCATTACACATGTATTCTTTTTTTGTTTAGCTATATGGCCACTTTCAGCCAATGTTGATCAGATATATGTTGGGATTGATGAGCGAGAAAAACACTGTATCACTGCAACCAACCTTAAAGCTGCAAGTCCGATTGTCGTGTTTAATTTGGTACTTTTAGGTCTGATATCAGGGACTTCATTGAGACTTTAGTTTCCTCTATAGCCCCGGTCTCTTGCTGATAAACCTGTCATCCCTGTCACAGTACAGATGCAATTTAGCTGTTTTGGATTTGATTTTATTGTGAGTAAGTCGGCTGTTGGTTTCCTCTCTAGTGTCGTGGCGCATCATAAATGTGTGGCTTTGTCCAAAATCGTGGCTTCCTCTTCTAATCCTCCTCCTCTGTGAAGGAGAATGAGTTTGAGCGTAGCCCATTTAGCAAAATGATTCCTCTGTATAAAGATTAAACATCAGTGAGAAGGATGAGACAGCATCTTTATTTACTGAAATGAAGCCAGTGGGTCTTGGCTAACCTCCCTTTATTTCCTGTTACCCAATGTTGGGATTGGAGGAGAAGCCTTCTCAGATTAATTGGACGCTAATCATCCAAGTGACCGTGAGTTTGTTTATGAAACAGCATTGGAGCTGCCGGCTGGAGCAGTAATATATTTTCTTAGATAACACCTCTAGGAACCAGTCAGTGAGGGGTCTTTCTGTGAGAACGGAGGCTTTATTGGCAGTGATGAAAGTGCTAAAAACGACCTATAAATAATGTCTCTGTTCTTCGTGAGGAGGGGACAATCTATTGTATTTTATCTCTCTGTGGGTTTAGCTCTCTAATTCAATAATGAATCTCCACAAACAAATAGACCCTCTTTAGATTACTATCTAACCACAACAAACGGGCCTCTGGTTATCTGTGATTGTACAAAAATGTGGCCAGTTTCCGCTGTATTGTCAATCTTCTCCCACAGGAGAACTTCTATTTCACTTTCTCTCGTTCTAGGGGGGAGTAGGATCGCAGTGTGAACTTCAGAATAGCATTTGAAGCTAGCAAACATTTCAGACCAGCAAACACTTTAGGTCTAGGATTTGAACTTGGACCTTCATTAAGAGTCTTTACACATAAATTAATACTTGAATTTGTGTTGCATATACTATGTGCATATATGTGTGCTAATTATGTCATTTATCTAATTTTCTATCTTTTTAATGCTTTTTTTTTATCTTGCACCGGCAAGGATAGCCATCCAATTTTGTTGTACTCAGACAATTTTGAATTTGCTGAAGCTAAAACAAATTGGCAGTTTAAGTCTCAAGTCAGCTCTAATACACAATTAATAAGATTCACAAACTAATCAAACTACAAAGACTTTTAATTTTATGAACAATAGAAGCACCAACACTAAAAAGTAATACTGGACTGGCCACGAAACTGACTAAAATCCACTTGCTAAGTCAATATTTTGCATAATTTCTTGGTTGAAGTCTTTTGAAATGTTGATTTTTTTTTTTGGAATGAGACTGGTCATTCATATTTTAACACTGTCTGTTATTAAGGGAGAGGTTGTGTATAAATGCTTAATTTTTTATATATGACGTTTGAATATTTCTCAAACAGCATCTCTCTGCCTTTGCAGAAGGAACCATCTCACCGGGTTATTGTTTGGTTGCCTCCACTTTTGGTTCCCTGCCATGGGAGAGAGGGTGAACTCTGGTCCTTATCTCAAACAGACTTTTGGTTTAACTGTAGGCTAACACACACACACGCACACACTACATAGAGAGAGAGAGATAAAGAGAGACTTGTTCGCCCCACAGGGAGCAAACAGTTTGGAGAGAGAGCCGCAGCATCCCTGCTGGTCTCCGTTTCTATGTTGTATGTTTCTCTCCCTCTGTTCTGTGTCACCTAACATTCCTCTTTCAGTCTGCCACTGAGTTCATTGCAGTTTTAGTAATCAGTGAAGCTTTATTAGTGTGATATTTCCATCTCAAACATTCTGCCAGAATCTCACCAGAAAGTGATTCCTCACTGTTTCAGTGTCTTTATCAGCAGAAAGACAAGGTTTCCATTTTCAGTGTGATGATTCAGAAAACAATCTTCTTTCTCATTCACCATACTGTGTGAGGTGTGTGATGCTGTGCTACCCTCCTTCATACCATCACACTCTTTCTTTCCGGGTCCAAATAGTGCTTCTGCGTGGAGGGGAGAGGGAGGAAGGGAGAAAGCGAGAGACGATGCTATTCTTTGCTTGTTGGGGAAGTCTTGGCTCGCTGGCGTATGGGAAAAGTGCTGTTGGCAAGTCCTGAACCCAATAATTCCTTAATGCTGTTCTCTTGAAACACTCGCACACACAGATAAATACACAAACGCCATAAAACTGGACAGTGTGTGGAAGTATTTTTGAAATTGGTGTTGCAGTCAAGACTGATATAAAGGGCTGAGTTATTCCTATTTGTTTCAAAGCTGTAAAACTACGACATAACCCACTTTGGGCATCGACAATTCAACGCTGGTCGTGGTTTAGAGCAAAATGGGTGGTGTTTTAGATTTCCCTCATCCGTTTGGACATGAAGGAAAAAGAATGGGAGCCATCTGCTTGCAACCAATCTTGTTTTACAGCTTATATTAGAAAGGATATTTTTGAAAACACTGAGGTGAAAAATAGACCATGAGCAGCACTGCAGTTTATTTTTGATCAGCATTAGAATTTATGTTTACGTCTCTGAAAAGTCGAGGATATTAGGAAGTCATTATTGCCGCCGCTTTTGCATCCGCAGATAACTCAAAAACTATCATTTTCAATTTCAAACCAACAACAACCTTCATGCGAGGAAGAAGTGGATTTATTTTTGGAAGGTTCAGTTGTATAAATATACAAGGGGAGCTTTATTTCCTAAAGGCTTTAATTTTTCAGCCATTGGTTGAGAAATGTGTTGTATTTGTTTTCTGTTTGATGAATCTACTTGAGATTTATCTTGCATATAATAATATATACTCTAAATTTCTGACCGAAATTTCTAACTGTTGGTCAGAATGTTTTTCAAAATTTTAATCACATGAATCGACCCAATAAGCTCTATCTCATCATATTTGACTTACTATGTTTTCACAATGTTTTTCACACCTAACTACACATTCAATTTGAGGGGTTCAAGCAGGTGGATTGCTTGTACAAAGCAGGGCATTGGGGACTTTTTCGGGGATCTACCCTTGCAGTCGGGACGGTAGCATAGGCCTAGTTTAGTCATTGTTTTAAAATATGGATGCCTCATCTGGAAAAGAAAACATCTTTCTTCATATTTGAATATAATTCATAATATATAATAATAATAATATAATATCTCCATTTAATTTGATCTATGTGGTGATAGTCCAATCCCTCAACCAGAGAGAGGAGAGACGAGATCTCACTCCATCCGACTACCCTATTCTTTCTTTCCATGTAAGAGGTCATAAAACTATGCAAAATATAATGTGTAGTTCAGTGCTTCGTTGATAAATTGATTGTGTTGAAATCTCTTTCTTTCTCTCTCTCTCTCTCTCTCTCTCTCTCTCTCTCTCTCTCTTTAACACACACACAAATATCTACAAATGTCATGCTCACCAACACACCCTGACGAGAACAAGATATGCAGTCTCAAAAGAGAGATTTCTCATAGTACTACAGTATGGCCCGAGGCCCAAAACCAGAGTGTCACTGTCAGTCACCACTCCCTTTCTCTATTCCTTACCCAGACCCATGCACACACACAAACACAGACAAACACACACAGACACACACACACACACACATACACACACACCACCACTCTATCCTTGAATCAATTGCCTTAGGAGTGGGAGGTTGTCTGCATGACTGCTTTCAGCTAATATCGCTCTCGCTCTCTCACGCTCTCTCTCATTCTCTCTCCCTCTCTCTTTCTCTCCCTCTCTCTCTTTGTTTCCATCTCATTGCAGTGCCATTACAAGGTGACATCACTGTCTCTTTTTTTTTGCCACTTCTCCATCATTTATTTTTTAATTATCTTTCTCTCTCCCTCCTGCCCTCCTACCCTTAATCCTCCCTGTCTGTCTCTTTTGATTCCTTAAAGGCAAAAATTGGGTTTGGCGTTGAAAGTGTGTCAGGGTGAAAAGGAAGTGTACAGACTCGTATGTGAGTATGTTGTAAACCAGTTCTTATTTTTCTGACGGTTGACAGGAGAAGACAAAATCTAAATGGCAGGCTTTTTTTTTTAACCCAAATTCCATTGGGGTCACTGATTAATCGCAAGGAAATCAAGATCTCCATTTGATACCTCAATGCATTTACATTTCTATCGGGAGCATGAAAGCACCTAAGAACTAGAGAGAGAGTTTCAGTACATGATGCAGGGCAGCAGAAACCATTCTAAGCAAATTCTCCATTCTTTTGAATACTAACCCAAAACTTCTGTAACTTGTTATTCGGACAGTTACTGCGGCTCATTTTACTTTATTAAGAGCTGTGCAATTACGATACAAATAATGAGGAGATTAAGTTTGCCAGATAGTTAGTAAGATTGGGCAGGCACAATTTTGTTTTCTATCAGCTATATCAGTATCAGAATGTACCAATCGTCCAAAAAGAAAATTGCAGAGACATTTATTGCATCATTTTTATTCACGTTTGAATTTTTTTGCTCAAGTGCAAAACATTTTTCTGGTATCACTTTACAACTAGAACAGGTTTATAATAAGGTAATAAATTAATTAATTATAAGTCATTAGTTAACGTTTATAAATTTCTTATAACATAGCTCTGAATTTATCAATGTGGATCACTATTTAATATCAAGTTAGCTGTACAGATAAGTGTGATCACTATCTGGCAGGCATCAGTTCTCTGATATTCTTATATCCAACAAGTAATTGCAGGCCTGAATCAGGTATGATGTTATTTTCTATTAGGCCTTCATAGAAAGCATTTCTATTTTTGTATATTCTATATTGGTTAGTTATTTTGCCTTGGTTATTGAGAATAAAGGCAGTAAATTCTGTGTCTGTCTTCAAAGTCAAGATATTGAATTCACTGAGAGTCTAATAAAGGCCATTTCCACTCCCTTGATGTGCAAAAACAAATATGATTTGTTTGTTAGCGCCCAAATACTTCCATGCTTTCTTCAAGTGAATGGACAAAGGGCCTTGCTACTTTTTCTGCTCTATGCATGAGCTTTCAAATAGATGCAGAGCAAGAACAGAGGTCTGAAGAGCACCCGCCTCAAAGCATAAATATATTAACCCCTTAAGAGTATGGTATTTCTTTTCATGAATCTGAAAGGGACATTATCGTGTGTGTTTAGATATTTTATGTTATATCTTTAGATGGTTTGCAAATTGACCATGTGAGTTATTGTGCTATTTTCTCCTCTGGGAGCCCAACTGCAATCAGCAAGATTATATGCCTTTGATTGCAGGGAGTGAGCAGGCACGCATGTGGTTCTGTGCGTTTAATCAGAGTCTTGTTGTTTATGATGCAGCTTTCGGCCTCAAGAGCAGACTCACTGCTGGGCAGCGTGCAGACATCTGTGGAGCGTGTGTGGCTGTGAAAAGTCTTTGTTTAGATGATGTCTGAGTTGTGCATGGTTCCATAGTTTACTACTACTACGGCTACCACCGCTGTCTGTCCTGTTGAGTCTCAGGGGTTTCGGATGTGTGTTTTTGTTGAATCTGCATGTTCAGCCAGTGCTGCTGCCTGTCCGACATTTCTGCCAGTGTGTCTTTGAAAAGGTGGATGTCATTATTCACAGACTAGCACACACGCTGTTAGCCATAGGTTTTTTTTTCATAGATGTGGACACAGGCAGGCGCCATCAGGGGAAAACACGGCATTTTGTTATTGTTCTTCCAATCTGACATACATACGTGTGCATTTTTCTAGCAAATACAGCTCCATCAGTCGACATTCATTCAGTGCGTATAAACGTTTGTCTCCACAGTTCAGTGCAGTGCTTCCACGCCACACATTTCAGCCCATCCTCAGCAGAACCTCAGCCCAGAAATAATCAGGCTCCCGTTATCTGAGTCTAATAAGCTACGAGAATTTCTCACCATCTCATAGTCACATGAGAACTAAGTGAGATCACAAAGCCGAGGTAATATAATAAATAATAATACATTTCATTTATAACGCACTTTACATTTGGATCAAATCTCAAAGTACTACAAAGTAAAAGCAGATAAAAGCATCAGTAAAAAATAAAACAATAACTATATAAAAACATGACAAAAAGCAGCAATGTTAATTCAAGTTATAAGTTTTGCTAAAAAGGAAAGTTTAAAGTCCTTTTTTAAATGTGTCAGTCGTCTGTGGAGCCCTCAGATGGTTAGGGACGGCATTCCACAGGCGAGGGGCAGCAGAACAGAAGGCCCGATCACCCATGGTGCTGAGCTTAGTCCGGGGAAGGAGGAGGCGGAATGAGTGGGTAGAACAGAGGGATCGTGTTGAGGTCAGTGGGGTGAGTAGTTCTTTTAGGTAGGGGGGTGCGTTACCAGGGATGCACTGGTGAGTGAGGAGAGAGATCTTATAATCAAGGGTTAGGGTTAGGGTTAGGTCCTAGGTGGAGATGGGAAGCCAATGAAGGGAATGAAGAACGAGGGTGATGTGTTCGTGTTTATGAACTCTCACCAGGATCCTTGCAGCACTGTTTTGAACATACTGAAGATTCTTTGAAGACTTTTATCAGGGATCCCAATGAGAAGTAAGTTACAGTAATCCAGTCTGGAGGAGACAAACACGTGGACCAACTTTCAGCATCACTCAAGGTGAGTGAAGAACGGAGTTAGGAAATATTTCTGAGATGATGAAAGGAGATTTTGCAGATGTGTTTGATGTGGGATTCACAAGTGAGTTGAGGGTCAAATCTTACGCCGAAGTTGGTGACTTATGAAGAGAAGGGAATGTCGTGACCAGAGAAGGTAATACTGGTTATGGAGGAAGACTGGGTCGGATGTGGGGTGCCAATTAAAATTGCTTCGGTTTCGGAGTTGTTCAATTGGAGAAAGTTGTTTTTCATCCACACCTTACGGAGAGTTGACAGGGGAGATGATGATGACGATGAGGATGGGGAGGCTCCCGAGGAACATGTGTCAGTTTTTATGTAGATTTGCGTGTCATCAGCATAGCAATGGAATGATAGTCCATATTGACTGATGACATGGCCAAGGTGGAACATGTACGGTATGAAAAGAATGGATCTGTGACCTTGAACTTCCAAGGGAAATGTATTCTGTTATGTCGGTGAAGTAGGATTGAAACCAGTTTAGGGCGGTGGCAGTGAGTCCAGTGGTGTGATGTAGGCGGTGTAGGAGTACTCCATGGTCAACTGTGTCGAAGGCAGCAGACAAATCAAGGAGAATCAGGAGGGACGGTGAACCGGCATCTGCTGCCATCTGTAGGTCATTTGTGACTCTAAGGAGACCCGTTTCTGTGCTGTGGGCGGAGCGGAAACCAGACTGAAAGGTTTCAAAGAAGTTGTTGTATTTAGGTGTGAGAACCTTAATGAGGATATGATCTGAATGATCTATGCTAATTAACTTTTTTGTGTAATTATTGAAAATCCTTTTTATCAGTCAATGTTCTGTGCCAGTAACTTGCACCTTATGTATTGGGTATATGAGTATTCATTTTATGACAAACGCCCAATCCACTGCATTTTTCAAGCAATCCCCCTGACTGAAATCCTCAAATTGAAGTAAAGTTATCTCCATAAAATTAGATTTTTGTATGTAAAAAAAAACAAAAAAACTTCCTCTCGGGAAAGAAATATGATATAATAGGGTAAACTATGTTATATGCAAGATAAAAACACCCCCTAGTGGGTTAAATATGAGTTATTAGATTAAATACAATAAAGATTTATCTCCTTGAGTCCATTAGTATGAACCGTATTTGGACTAAATCGGACCAACGGTTAGGCAGTTATATTTGAAAAATATGATTTTCTTCTTCTTCTACTTTTTCTTCTTCTTAGTCTTTCAGCTGTTCCCCTATCTAAGTTAAATATGTTATACGAGATAAATCATCTTGAGTTAAACTTATGCACTAATTTGGACTAAATTGGACCAACGGTTGGGAAGTAACTGTGTCTTTTGTACAAAAGTGCCATCTATTTATTTAATATGAACTATTTGAGTAAAATACATCCTCTTTCAATATTTTTGTTACATTCCTTCTGGTGAAAAAAGTGATGGTGTGTGAGTGGGTGGGTATGAATGAATGAGTGGATGGACGGTGTAATGATGAATGGATTTTGAGTTTTCTGTCGCCTTTTCTCTTTAACTTATTATCTGCTCTTTATTCCCCCCTCCTTAAATTTACTATATTTGTGTGTTTATGTCTTGAAAGTGCCTGTTGGATGTTTGCCTGCATATTTATACATCTGAGTGTCTGTTTTGAGCGCGGACGCTTGTGTGTGTGTGGGTGTGTGTGAGTGTGTGTGGGTGTGTGTGGGTGTGTGTGAATGTGCATATGTGGAAGCCAGAGAGTGAGATTATGGTTCTGCATGTGCATGTCGGAAGGGATGTTTTTATATATTTAGACATGTGTGCATCTCTGTTTGTGTGTGTGTGTGAGTGTGTGTGTGTGTGTGTGTGTGTGTGTGTGTGTGTGTGTGTGTGTGTGTGTGTGTGTGTGTGTGTGTGTGTGTGTGTGTGATTTGGATTATACAGCAATAGAGGAGCTTAGCAGTGATTTGCCCATCCATTCCAGTCCATCCCTAATCCTGCACACACACACACAAACACACACATGGCTCTCTAAGTGTGACTAGCAAGGATCTAATAGTGTGAGTGTGGATTAGTATGTTTGTGAATGGGACGTGGTTCGGACTGAACCGGCACGCCGTAATGCCAACAGGTGAACACAGCACAGGCAGCGAGACGATGGTAGAGCCAGAGGGATGAAGGGGTCCAGAAAGTGAAATATATTTATAGAGTGTGTAGAGGGCACTGTTGACACGATTATGTAATGTTTACTAAAGGTTATGAATAATGGATTATAAAAAGAACAAGGGTGTGATGCGATTGAGGGCTTCGGCAAAAGCGGCCTCGTTGATCGTTTGTGTATTGCTGTGAGGCCATTATGCTACACACAGATGGTAAGACGTAGATAAACAAGACAGTTGAGACTTTCACTGAGAGAGATGAAGGGGAGGGTGGGAGATGTGCGGCTATAGTGATTGAAAGAAGGGGGTTGGAAGGTGGAGGGAGGGGCCTCCTTGTTGTCTGACTGCACTGTGTGTGAAGTCTGCGGGGGCGAGCGAGAGCGTTAGTAGGTGTTGGATGAGAGAGAGAGCAGGGATGTCTGTGATATGTATGTATTGTACTGTAGGGTGTGTGTTTGTGCGGGTACATGTGTATAAATAAAATCTTTTCATCAGTTTCCTCAGTGACTGTCTCTCCCCTCCTCCAAAAGGCACATGAAATGAAGAAGACGAGAGTAGCACAGATTTTATTGATTCCCTGCACTTAGCCAAACACTGACTCCTGTTATGAGGTGATAAACGGCTGATCGGTTTGTTTTGAATAACGCAATGCTTGTATCTTGTTTCAGTTGTACATTATGCACTTTTATCACGCTGACGAGACATTTCTTAACAGATGGAGAAGTGACAGAATGTGTTGTTTTTAATTTCTGTTTATAGGGTCTGCAAAAGGTTGGTTTAACATGCCTGCATGTAAAGAAGCCTGCCAGCACACTTCCATGTGTTATCTCTACATGGAGCTCTGTTGAATAACTGACTAGTCATATATTTGTGCACAGGCAAATCTTTTTATGTTCTACTAAGAAGAAAATAGGAAGAAGTTCATGCAAAATAAGTCTGCCCAGTTTTAGTAACTTGTTCTTTCATAGATGTATCCTCTGTGTGCTGATGCACCTTTGCACTCGCTCACCTCCCGTCTCCCGCTTACTCAACATCTGTGTTCTGCTGGCGCTCATCTCTGCCTGCACACTCACTCAACTATATATGGCGTTACAACGGGCAGGTGTGAACAAATCCACTCTGGTGACACTTTGTCATCTTCATCTGCCATGTTTAAGCTACAGTGGACGGAACTTATGAAATCACAGAAGGACCTATGTTTTGTCATACAATTATATGTCTGAAAAAGAAGAAGAACGTATTAAAATTGTAGAGGAGGTGTGCAGTAAGAGTGACGGATGGGTTCAAGGTGGAGGTGGGACCGCATCAAAGATCGGCTCTAAGCTCTTTCTATTTGCTACAGTTTCCGGATGTGATGAGAGAGGACATGTAGTTGGTTGGTGAAACAGAGGAAGATGCAGGGGTAAGGGCAAGATGAAAACAAATGATCCGCTGCTTGTATAATGCGGGGTACTGGGGGCTTTGGGGGGGTCTGGGGGACTACCCTTGCCGTCAGGGAGGCTGTTACCTAGTTCTTTCTAGAATTCTCCAATCTAAATTACATGTTAGTTTTACAGATTCGTTATGAAAATCCTTACAATTTTCCAGGAATCTATAAGAAAAAAAAACACATTCAGAAAAGTTTGACTGAAAATCCTGAAAGCATCAAATATTAATTAAATGGACAAACAAAGGTAAACCAGCAGTATTTCTGCTGGGCCTTTGAAATGCAGATAATGCAGATGTCTCGCTTTTCACTTTTGCAGAATTAAACAGACCAACATAAATGAATTATGATTAACTGCAACAGAAATGACTGTGAAACTTTACAGAAGCTCTTTTCTTTGTCATTATGTCTCTCTGACCTGTTTTTCAGTAAAATCCCTTTCTTTAATAATCAATAGGGATATATAAAGAAAGATGGCAGATACTTACTTTTTTTTCTTCTTTTTTTTGTTGCTGTATATACAAGACAATCTGCTTAAAAGAAATGCCCTGATTACCGATAGAATCAGAATCAGATTCCGCTTTATTGGGCCAGGTATGTGTTTGCATACAGGGAATTTGACTCCATGCTCCCTGGTGCTTAGATAAGAAACAACTAGGAACAATAACAGCATGCATTACGGTCTATATTCACATCAAGTACTGGGAAAGATTAGTGCAGGTGGTGCAAAAGGAACGCAAAAGGTAATTAAGTAAGAGAATATATATGGTCCAATATTTAGTTAGAGCAGAATGTGAATGAATGACCATGATGACCATAGAAAGTGACGGGGCCTATTTTATAGACATAATAGTGTGCATTTTTTTATAGTATGTCTACAGAAGCACGTCTAACAATCGAAACCTTTTATTTCTTCTAGAAAATGGTTTAATTTCTAAACAGGAAGGGGCAGCTGCATCTTTTGTCGCATTTGGCTGTAGAAGAGAAACAACTATATCTTTATTATCAGATAAAAACAACTAAAAACAGACCAAAAACTGATGTTTTTCTTTAGAAAGTGGACAGAACCCTGCAACATGCAATGTCCAAGAAGAGAAGCATTATCATCAGAATTTCATCAGAATCATAGTTCTTATCCCTCAATTCCCCATTTTCAATCCTCTGAGTCTCTCAGGGCACGCTCTGTATGTTCTTATAAACCTCCTTCAAAGCAAACTCAGATGCCTGTCCGGTTCTACAATAGTTAAACACTGCATGAAAATCCAGTGATGAGCAGCAGGATTGATGTAAAGCTGACAGGAAGATCAGCCAGCACAAACAGGATGTGTTTTTTGGGTGCATGTTTAGCCCCTCAGAGTCTTTTGGGAATGGTCACAGTCCCGTGTGAGTGTGTTAACATCTTCAGAGCGCTCACTTCTACCCTGTGCGTGCTCTTCTCTTAGCATTGAAGAGCATATTTCATCTATATTTACTTTCAAATGGACTTTTAACTAGGTCATCCAACTAAAGGAAGGGGTGGTGCGGTGATCAGTGGGGACATCTAGTGGTTGAAGGTTGGAAGTGTGGCATTTGACTGTAACACTGTAGTTAGATGTTATGTATGATGTTGTTGCATATTTGATTATTATGCATTATTTACGTGATATAAACAGCTGTAGGAGTGAATTTAAATACATGAGAGACGATATAGATATGGTGTTGATTAATTTTAATTACTCCTATTCATAAAACTGATAACCCAAACTTGTTGGATGTAAGAATTTGTTTATTGTTCCCTCTCTGTTTATATAATTTTAAATTGTATATCTGTCATCTACATTTTATGGGTCATGGTTTATCAATAAAGTGAGATTTATTTATTTTTAAATGCTGCCTGTTTATCATGTTTTAGCCTTCAATACATGAATTTCCATGTATGTACATGTTGTCACTCTTTCATGTATTCGCTTTAGCTCTAATCTCTACTGCTCCCTCCCTCCATCCCTTTATCTCTCCCCCCACTCCCTCTCTTACTCTGCCCTTCTCAGTAAAACAACCTCTCTCTCTCTCTCGCTCCTATCTCTCCCTCTCTCTCTATGTCTCTCTCTCCATCGCTCTCTTGTTCTCTTTCGCTGCTTGTAAGCGGTATCTGGGCGTGCAGCCAGCTGGCGTGTGTGTGTTTTTTGAATGAATACCTGATGAGGTTGGCTGAGAGAACTGTGGGAGGGGCCAGTGTGTGTGTGTGTGTGCGTGCATGAGTGTGTGTTTGTGTGTGGGTGTGTGTAGGGCAGACAGTGTGAGATCCCTGGCTTGCAATCAGCCCCTTGCATAATACACGTTGGTGCTCTGCATGCGGGACTCCCTCCCTGTGGGCGTTGCATGTGTGTTACAATTTTGTGTGTTTGTGTGTCTGCCTGTGAACGTGGGTGTGTGACATCACCTGAGTGCTCAGTTGTAGTGAGGGAGCTTCCTGACTCACTTTCAAGATAAAAGAGAGGACTCTTTCCTGTGTGTGTTTGTGGCTGAGAAAGGAGCAGTCTGTAGCAAGAACAACTAGGTACGTAGCGAACAAGCTGAATCTGCTCGTGATTTTCAGCTTTAGCGGGCAGAGAGGGAGACACAGGGAGAGATTCAGGGTGTTGTATAAGGGATACGGTAGACGAGGAGGAGGAGGAGAGACAAGTTAAGAAACTACAGGAATGACAGAGGGAGAGCGAACATGCTGCAGAAGTGTTCTGCTCCTGCTAACCTGGTGAGTACACTTCAGACTCTTTGAGATGGCTCTGAATGAAGAGTGTGGGAAGGAAAAAACGAAATGTGTGTGCGTGTGCGTGTGTGTGTGCCCTCTACACTTGTCTTGTGTATCACAGTATATAATTTCTAAGAGTGTGCTGCATTTGCCCCAGTTTTTCCTGTAATCATAGCTGCTTGTTCCTCCGATCCGGCCATCATCCTGAAGTTTTTCTCCTCCCTGCGTCTCTCCTTTCTTCTATTCGCTTCTCCACACCTTAATCTCATTGCTCTCTTCTCTCTTGTCTGTCCCCTGACTTTCTCTCTGTCTGTCTACTCCCGCCTTCAACCTTCGAACTGTAGGTTTGTTAAGGGGTATGCAAATCCAAATGATGTTTGTTTTCTGGAAGAGACTCTCTCCTCTTCTCACAGTCATTTCTTTCTCTCATCGCTGTCTCTCTTTGTTTGTATAACTCTTTCCCCTCTCTCTCTCTCTCTCGCTCTCTCCATCACCCCTCCTTCCTCTCTTCCCCTGCTTCTCTAACTCTGTCTCCATCTGTCCTCCATTACTCGCTCACTATCTGACCATACTCTCATCTGTGTGTGTGTTTGTTGTTGTTTGTGTGAAATCAGTAGTGGAGAGTGGCAGCCTTGTCAGAGTTCCAAGTCTGGCTTGTATCCCTGTAATGTGCACAGTCATGTGCAAGTTACACACACACAGATGCAAATACATAGCTAAACAAAATTTAAAAAAACAAAACACATAGACCGAAGGCTACAGAGGACGAAGAGGAAGAAATATAGAAGTAGAGAAAGACGGAGAAGTGTAAGAGTGTAGCAGTGCTTTACTTTCAAGTTCAACTATATTTAGGAGTGAGATAATACATCACGTTGGACTTATCCCTTTGATCATGATTATGATTATTACTGGGCAATCTCACGCAACGCACACACGCTCACACACACAAATGCACACATGCTCATACACACACACACACAAACACAGACTGAAATGTAAAAGACATATTTAGGAGAGAGAAAATATCACCCATCAGACACGGCCATGGCCAGAGGACTTGTGTTTTCAGGTTGTCCATTTCTTTGTCCATGAAGATGTCCATCCATTCATTCATTCATCCATTCATTCATCCATTCATCCATCCATCCATCCATCCATCCATCCATCCATCCATCCATCCATCCATCCATAATCATTAAAATCATGTGATAATGAAAATATTCATACTTTCCCTAGCGTACTTTATAAAGAAATCATAGGGAGATACAATAAATTCTGTGAGTGTTCTTTAAACCACTAAGTTGAAAAGAAATTCTAAAACTGATTTTGTGATTGTTACAAATAGAATAGTGACACTAGTGTTGGCCACGCAGGAGCCCATTACCAGGAGCATTTATGAATTATAGATTATCAAGTAGATTGCGTCATGTGAAGTGTACGGTCTAATACGGAACACTTTATCGTTTTTAAAAATAGCAGATAAAACTATGTTGCTTCTGTTTCCCTACAGCAGTAACATTGTCTAATCACTCATGAAGCCTCTTGTGATTTTATATGTAGGGGGGTGGGGGTTTGGGTCATCACTGTGAAGGAAAGAGAGGTTGGGATACACACTTGAACTGTTTTGACCAAAGAAGGACTATAGTATAGTGCATGTGTAAATGATTTTTTTAGTGTGTGTATGTTGAGAGTGAGAGAGAGGGCGAGAGAGAATGAAGGAGAGCGAAACGGCGGTAGAGAATGAGGGAGGGGGAGAGAGAGAGAGAATGAGGGAGGGAGAGAGAGAGAGAGAATGAGGGAGCGAGAGAGAGAGAGAGAGCAAGAGAGAGCAAGAGAGAGCGAGAGAGAGAGAGCACATTGGGGACAGACTGCTTGGGTTACAAGTCATCTGATATCCACCTACACAACATAGACACACAGACACACACACACACACACTGCAAACTCAGCAAGATTCCGGTGACATAGCTTTTCAGTGATTGTGTGTTGGAGTGTCAGTTTCTTTGAACCAATACTCTCTCTTTTTGTAATGTAGGTCAGTTGAGCTTGCACCAGTTTATCTCTCCCATGTGTCCCAAGCCTTTCCTCACTCTCACACCCTCCTAACTTTCCTGCCTCCTTATCCCTTCTTCTAATTCCGTGGTCGACCCACCTCACACTCTTACTTCATTAATTGTTGCTGTAGGTTGTTTCCCCTCAAGATAACAAACTTTAACGGCCGGCGTGCTGTAAGGGTTAATCAGGACGGAATGTAGCGCCATCTGTGCTGAAGAGTTTACAGCTAGAATGAATTCTTTTCTCTATCCTCTTCTCCCGCACTCTCAGCAGACTGTTTGTGTTTCTCTTACCCTTTCCCTAACAGTGCCGGGCAAAGTAGAAGAGAAAGGTTTAAATATTCAAGCTTTTTTTTTAGCATCACAGCAGTGGCGGCCCGTGGGTTTTCCACCTGGGCCTTCAGTGCCATTCTCCCGTAATTAGGCTGGCCTCAAATACCTTCACAGTGATTCTGCAGATACAGGCTGCTTTAGTTTTATATAACCAGCACATATTCAAAGAGACAGTGAAATTTATCTAGTGTAATAAGTAGTTAAATCAAGGTTCAGCATCTTTATACCACCACCAAGAAAAGTCTGAATCTGGACCTCATTCACACAACAGCACCAGCAACTTGCTGAACAGTCTTCAGCAAGAAATGATCAACAGCTATTTAAGATACTTAACAATTAGACTCAACAAAGATGTTCCTCATCGTAGAAAACACAGGTGTGTACCAGTTCCATCGTAAATTCATCATTTATTAGATAAAGTTTATTAGATTAATTAACTATGGCAATTGAAAAAAGTCTTATTCTATAAGTACAATTTTTTATGGAATTTGAAAGCTTGGGAGGATTCCCTTCACAGAATTATGTACCTTGATTCAAGCACAAACAAAATCTAATGAGGGTAGAATAGTTTCCTAAAATCATTCTTAATTAAAACTGACTATTTTCCATGAACACAAAGATCAAGTAATATATGGGGTTAAGAAGTCAACCGCTTTAAGTTGCGTTATTCCTATAGTGTGTAATTAAGTTGCTTTTCTATATCTTTGCAGCCAAGCAAAAAGACCAACCCCTCTTCTTCCTGTGGTAGTTGATCTCTCTCTGATTGATCTCTTGCCCTAGTATACACATTTTACACTTTATACACACTGTGTGTAACATGTACTGTATGGTATGCACAAGCAGTAACCTTACACATGGATCAAACATTTCTTCTGGATTTTTCCGAAGCCTTTATGCTATGGCAGAGTCAGAAATGATGTGTCTCACCCTGAAGATAAAAGCTCTGAGAGATAGCAGCGGGAACAGATGTATTATATATTATATCTCTTGAACTCTTATTCTTGTATTCACATTTTTTTATGTATTCAATTTATATCTATTGTTATTATGTTTATATATATATATATATATATATATATATATATATATATATATATATATATATTTAGATGGATAGACGGATAGACACACACACAATCAAACATAGTATGCTTCATGCAATCTTTTTAAACTGCGTGAATGATTTCAACTGTCACAGTTGGTTGAACAGCCTTGCGTGATTGTTTATGTAATGGTTATATGGCGAATGTCAATAGTTGTGTTATTTCACTAAATAAAAATATTTATGCAAATTCAAACGGTTGCCTGGTCGACTTTCAAACAACTGAAATACATCATGTTTAACCTCTCAGCAGAGTCGTCCTGTATAATCCTGCTGTTGGTTTTATTTAAACTCTCTGTAGCGAGCATGTAGGTCTCAACCAGCAGCAGCGTTTCCTCTTTCTGCTATATTGGTTCGCCACTTTGCACAAACTGGAATTTTAGTTTTTATGAGGATTAGTTAATTTATCTGTGAAATGAGCTTTTTCTGATAGTTTGTCACATTTCAGATGAAACCAGTATCTTTGCTGAAAGGTGGAGAAAAGAGCTGCTCGGTATGAAAGAATTTCCTTACTGGACTCAAAATATTTACACCCATGGCTGGGTATGTGCTTCGTTGTGTTCATTTCTCCGTTTTTTTCTGAAGCGACATGTTTATTTTGGCTTTGTAACATAAACTACCAGAGAATCAGAACTATGTGAGTTACGTTCCAAACGTTCTGGGCTGAAGTGCCGACAGCCTGCAGCACCTCCAGGACGGACCCAAAATCTCAAGCGCCGCTCTCACAGCTGCTGCGTTCAAGGTCAACATGAATAAAATGAGATTCAGAAGCTTTTCATTGACGATAAGTTTTCAGTGAGTCGGTTTCATCATCTGGGCACCGCGGTTTGAAAACATATTTAAAATGAATGCAAAAATAATCTGTGTGAATTACACCACACAGCCCCTAAAATAACAGCAATAGATGTGTGTTTGTTCTGACACAACGAATGCTGCGCCCATCGTTCACACGTCTTTGGCTTCAATGGAGATTAAACCAAACAAAATGGGGAAAAAAAATCCAGGTTTAATAGTTCAGTATATAAAATAAATAAAGAGTTTGAATTAATGGTGATACACATCTGAAGCCCTACTTTAAAGTATGCAAATGTCTCTAAGACTGGAACTCACGTAGGTGCTGCTGTTGAGCACTTGTTGGTGTGTGTGTAAATAAATCTGTGTTTGTCGGTGTGTGTATGTGTGAGAAGAAAAGAACACGTCTCAGCATAATTGAATATGCCAAGGTGTCAGTGTTTTTGAGTAAGCAAGATGTTCTGTGTGTGAGATGATGTGTGTGTATGTGTGTGGTGGGAGTTATATGAGCTTCAAATGCTTGTTCATTCTTTATGCTTTCCATCATTTGTAGCAGGGGGTCCCTGCTGACAGATGGCACACACACACACACACACACACACACACACACACACACACACACACATGGTACACATTCACACATACAGTATTTACTGAGTACAGTACAGGATTGTTGTCAGAGGTCCAAGTACAGCAGCTGCTGGAAGCTTCTTGAAAATCTTTAGATTATTATTGAGGCACAGCTTTCGGGTAAAAAAAAAGCAGCTGCTTGGATTATTTTATTCACCTTCGCTTCCTTTTCACCAAACACCACAACTACCAGCCACCAGGCGTTCTACAACTAATGTTACTCGGAAGATGTGTTTTCCTTGTGGCTATTTCCACCACTTCTGTTCACTTGTAACATTGTAGAAAGCTTTTTCATCTCTACTAACAGAATTTTTTTTTTAATTCCAGAAGATTTGACTCTCAGTAGCCATAAATAAAAATTACCGAATATAGGTAATGTGTTACCTACAGAATGATGTATTGTATGAACGCATCACATTTGCAGTGATTGTATGAATTTATCGATATTTCAAAACTAATTGTTTTTCATTTCAAAAACAATTAGTTGATGCACCTATGCAGCAACGATTTTTTTTGGGTTGCTGTTTTGGTGAAAATCACTGCAAAACAAATGTGTGTATATATTGTATATGTATGTGATATTGTGTATAATTATTGCATTTATGAAATAATCCTCACCGCATTTAACGCACATCATACATACCAGCTCTCGTTATATAAACAATAATGTTTTCTTCTCATCTTATGAGCTCTATGTGATACTCATTGACTTCAGGACTATCCCTTTAGTGCTCAAGAATTTTTTTGTTGCATGGAAAAGAAAATCTACGTTGTTGTGTTAGTCCATGACCATTTTGCAGTGGAGCTCATTTGCCAACGTGTAGTTAAAAATTGTTTATAACTTCAAAGGTTTATGTTCATATTTACACCGAAAGCTTGATAAAGTAGTGGCCTTAGACATTTTTGCTATCTAAGAGAAATCACTGTAAACAAATTTGTATATTTTCTTAATTGTCTTTTGTGAGCTGTGCTTCATCTCTTCACAGTCTTCTGTCTCTCTCTCTCCTAGGATTGCGCTTGGAGTCAGCAGTCTTGCTTTTGCAGTGAAATGATTCCGCATGAAGCGCGACGCACTCGGCCCCCTGTCGTCCTCGGCGGCAGCAGCAGGTGTGACGTCGTGACACTCTTTCATACCACACTGAGCTCGCCCTTCAGCGGCTAAAGACCCCTGGACCAAACAAATTACCCTGCCACTCCCCTCTAACCACCCCCTCCATATCTTCACCCACATCTTTAATCCTTCCTTCCCTCGTTGTTAGCACCTGGACATTCTTTGTTATCAAGAAAAATATCCTATCTAAGGCTTTTGATGAACTGAAGAGAGGGTAAAAGAGACAATACTAGGAAATTTAATTCATAGCTAGTTAAAATGCCTAGAGACTGATCATCAGAAGGTAAAGAAGTTGTAACAAAAGACAAGAAAGTGCAATAGAGTGTCAGAGAGAGAGAGAGAGAAGACGAGGACAAGAAGGCAAGTTAAGGAAACACAAGTACAGCTGAAGGACGTGAGGTGAAGTCAGCATGAAGTCCAACCAGGAACGCAGTAATGAATGTCTGCCCCCAAAGAAGAGGGAGATCCCCTCAAGTACATTGTTAGCTGACCATCGCTCGCCCTTCATGCCACCTGCCACCGACAGCCAACGCACCGAGAACATGGCCTGGCTTGCTAGTGTGGCTGGTGGGCACGACAGTGGCGTGGGCGGACACCGTAGTTCCAGTCACTGTGAGGGTGCCCAAACCAAAACCCTCTTCTCAACATCAGACTCTTCATCCACCTCTTCCTCACTGAGGCTAGTCTCATCTCTTCCCACAGTGTATACGTCCCCCATGTCGCAGTCCACAGTTGGAGGAACTGTTCATTACACCCAACTGCCACCCAACCTGCAGTTTATAGCCTCCCCCTACTCCGCCCCATACGCAGGCTACATCTCCCCTCAACTTCTTCCCCCTCCTCCTCCACCGCTCCCCCTCTCCTCCTCCTTGGCCACACAGAGACCATTGCACACAGCGACAGTCTGTGCTCCGTCGCATGCCTCCAAACACGACCATCAGCGAACAACCATAGGGCGTACTTCTATGCCTCCACCTCCTACAGATCTCGCCCCTCACCAAATTCAAATGTCGACCGCCACACGGACAGTACCATCACCTCATCACCAACACCAAGAGGGTCTCCACTTTGCTCCCCAGTCACTGCATCCCCACCATACTTTGGGACAAGGGATGTCCCAGGTTTTGGTGCAGTATACGGATGCACCCAGCAGGAAAGAAGAAGTTAACTCCAGACCCAGAGAGCTCCACAATGGAGAACTGGACAGGGGCCAACGGTTTGGGAAATCCTCAGAGTCCATCCTCTCAAAGCCAGGGAGCAAATCACGAGACACAACTTCGTCTTTGTCAACCTATGAGGCCAGACAGTTGCTTCTGCCATCAGACTACTCTCATCACGATCCCTCAGGTCTGAGAAATTCTGTCATGCTTGTGCCCAACAGCCATGGAGACCACCAGCTGATTCACAGAGTCAGCCCTGAGAGGCTGGCCCCATCTACTCCTGTACACCTGGAGAAAGGTAATATCCTACTGGGCAAACCGGTCAATCATACACCCTCCATTTCCAACACCACCTCCTCCTTCACATTTTCACCACCAATGGGTGTCAACAGCCTGAAAGCTGCTGTCAGCACACTCTCACCGCAAACCGTTATCCACACTACCCACAATGCTACACATTCACTCTCAATGGGACTTCCCTCCACTGGTATCTACCCTCAGCCACCTATTATTGGGTACATCGCAGGGGGCAATGGGAGCCAGCACACGCCAATCGGCTATCACACCAGCATGCAGCAACACTTACTTATTCCTGGTGCTCAACCCGTCATCATCCCTGTAAGCGGAGGTGGAGTCACCACATTTGAACATGCAACCTCACAAGTGACATCATCGACCCAAGACACAATGTTTCCTACCACACTCCCACACACATATGTTGCTGCCAGGACCCTCAAAGGAGAGACTCTGGAAACCTCCAGTGGTTCCTACCACCAGGCCTCTGCAGGCGCAGTGGTCCAAGCACAGCTTCATTTGCCCATGGTTCAAGCTCAGCAGGGATTGGTCGCTCCCTCTGCTCCTCCAACCCCTTCCAGTACGGTGGTGCCTCCATCACTCCCCCCATATTTCATCAAGGGCTCCATCATCCAGCTGGCTGATGGGGAGCTGAAACGTGTGGAGGACCTGAAGACAGAGGACTTCATCCAGAGCGCTGAGATCAGCAGTGAGCTGAAGATTGACGCATCCACGGTGGAGCGCGTTGAAGGGAGCCACGCCTCACCCAACTATGCTGTGGTTCAGTTCTCTGTTGGTGAGCACCGTGCACAGGTGAGAGACAGACAGCAACATTTGTTAAAGGAATTGTTTGAATATTGGAATAGACACTCTTCAACATTAATTAGAGGGATAACACTCTTTCACTGAGCACAAACAATGGTCCTAGATAGATCAGAGATTTAAAATCATTATCTCTCTCTCTCTCTCTCTGTATATATATATATATATATATATATATATATATATATATCATAGAGAAAACTCTCATGTGAAGCATCATATCAGTCAGTTATTCATACGAATGATAATAAAGACGACAAAGGACCGACTTCCTTCATTTTTGCAGAATGGATCACAAAGCCTCATTTTAGGGTTGATATTTACTTCTTTGCCAGCGTCCATCAGTGTCTTTAACAAACCAATCAGAATTGCTGCACAAGCATCCTGCTGATTTTAAGCATTTTGTAAAAAGTCTTTCATTCAGCTAAATTTAGACAAAATGATGGCGTCTCATTAAGAAATAATCGTTCTTTTCTTGCACATGAGCAGAGTTTGAACAGAGATTTTATGGGGATCTGTTGGAACAATGTGCTTCAATACAGCAACATCAGATTCAGCATTATTGTGTAGGTGGATGTCCTGTAACTGCACCCTAATCATTAAGATTCCAGCTCTGTTGCAGGATAAACAACTCTCCTAACTATTTTGTCTGTCTGTTTATTTTTCTTCTAAGATTCTAACTGTAATATAAATACCAGAAATATTAGAATCAGAAGGTCGGGATGGTTTATTATGGAAGCCAAAACCAGACATGGAGGCATGTTGCTAATTTTGGCCTTTATGTCTTGATGACAAGATAATTATTGTGTTATAACAAGATAACAAGCGACCGTTTCCTCGTCATAACGAGTTAATTTATCTAGGTGTTTCATGCTTGCTAATGAAAAATTGGGAATGAGGGAAAATCACAGCTTTTAGCCAATGTAGCCATGGCGACGGGTAAACACTTATCAAAGAGCAGCAATTTCTGTCTATGTTAAAGCTTTATTTAAATAGAAACCAATGCGTTTGCCAAAAAATGCAAACTCCATAGTCAAACTTAACTATTAACTATTATTTGTTGTATTCACCATGTTTATTTAGGTTAATTCTGAGTAATTTCATTATCTCATTATCACAAGAAAACGGCTAAAATAATGATTTGACTCCTCGGACGTTCTCGGCTTGAATATGTTTGTTGGATTTCTATTGTCAACAAAATCTGATCGAGCCACGCCCATAATAGTGTTGATCCATCTTCCCACCATTATCTCTCCTGCAGGTGAGCGTGGAGGTCTTGGTGGAGTATCCCTTCTTCGTCTTCGGCCAAGGTTGGTCCTCATGCTGCCCTGACCGGACCACCCAGCTTCTGGAACTGCCTTGCACCAAGCTTTCTGTTGGCGACGTCTGTATTTCACTCACTCTCAAGAACCTGAAGAACGGATCTCTGAAGAAGACCACGCAGGCCTCTGTTCCAGCCTTCAGCCAAGGCCACGTCAAATCCAACAGAGGTGACCCTCCCCAAAGCTGCAGCGGAGGAGGTCCAAGGCACAGCGAGTGGGAGAACGGCATCAGCCAACGACCTGGGAATGAGAGCGGAAGGGGCGCCACCGGGGAAAATGGAGATATCACATTAGGCGCAGTTTTTAAAGGTCCGGTTGCCAATGGTGCAAAAACTGGCCCCAGTAAGCCATCAGGGAGTAGGAAGAGGAGATGGTCCGCTCCTGAAGGTCGAAAAGTAGAAAAATCAGAGGCGGAGCAACCTTTGACCCTGCCCAAACCTTCCTTCATCTCTCATGAGGTGAAAGTCAGCATCGAGGGAAGGTCAAATATTGGCATGTGAAGCTAGCAGGACTGTTATGTAACCATTGGGATTTGGAAAAAAACAAGAAGTACATGCCCACGTTACACTTCATTTGTCTGTTCTAAACTTTTGTTTCTATTTTTCTATCTCAAATACTGTACTGTAGCGGTATATCTACCCTACCCTGATGGTATCACCTTACATTAAGTCTGTATAGTTAATAACACTTTTTTTTTTGCTTCACACAAACAATCAGTGACGTTTCGGTGGTTTTCATGGAAAGATGAGGAGTTTTTTGTTCAGCGTGCTTCATGTTTATTCGGTAGCTGTGTGGCACACAGGAGCGACGCTTGATGACTCTGTTTAGCTGGCTACACATTTACACATGATGGAAATTTACAAATGCTAGTGCGGCAAAATCATGTTTCCACACACTGATCCAGGGCAGTAAAATAATGTCAGCTGATCCTGAGCATGAAGGATTTGTGGCTAAATCATGAAATCTGTTCAGTCAGGGATGGTATTGGGATTAGTAGTAGCATGTGTTGTTCAGAGCGCCTCGTCGGGGGTGTGCCAGAGCCGATCAGTGATGTCATCAGGTTGTGACAGTGTGCCACACTATAGAGAGGGAACAACACTTAGTTTTTCACTTTTTCCATGGTGGAGTCTTTTCTTTCCTCTTCAGCAATTTACTTTCCTCTTTGTTAAGCACAGATGTCAGGAAGCGCTTTGCTGTATGCTTGAAAAAAAAAGAAGTCAGTATCACGTTATAACGTGATAATTTTCTCGCTTTCACAGGATCATTTTCACGTTATAAATTGATACGTTTCCTTTTTTGTACCATCATTTTCACGTTATAACATGATAGTTTATTCTATCCTAATAACGTGATAAGATTCATGTTTTTACATGATAATTTTCAACTTATAACTTGATAAGTTTCATGTTTTCACATGTTTATTTTCACGTTATAACGTGATACGTTTCCTTTTTTTGTACGATCATTTTCACGTTATTAAATGATATATCATTCTAACATTATATCGTGATAAGTTTCATGTTCATACGTGATCATTTTCACGTTATAACGAGGAATTATCATGTAAAAATGTGAAAAATGATCACGTAAGAACGTCGCAATGTCCACGGAAAAATGGGGAAAGTATCACGGAAAAATTTGCAAACTATCACGTTATAAAGTGATTTTGAAGTATTTTTATTTTCTGGCATGACAGAGGGCTTCCTTACTGATGTTGGATCTCAGCAGACAGTTATTTTCAAAGCTGTCAAAAATCTTAATCAGGGCTCATTTGGTCCGAGATAGAACGTGGGCGGGTTAATGTTAACTTATAAACATTATGAGATGTCCTAACCTTCGACGAAGAGAGACACTGGGCTGGTGAGCTTCACTTAAAGAAGAAGACTTTATTTTATTATATTTTGAAGGGAGAGAGGCTGTGTGAGAGGACGAGAGAGAGAATCATGTCAGGTCTGAGCGGGTCAGCCTCTCTCGCCACATGGCCGACGAAATCTTTCATTTCCTCTCTCAGTACTGTATGGGTTTGTTTTTTTAAGACGAGGGTAGAGAGGAGCAGCAGCACTTTGGAGAGGGGAGTCTTTTAGGAGAAGTGAAGGGCTTCCACTGCCACGGTGGATGTTCCATGGGACGGCAACGAAAGGGATGAGTGTGGAGAAAATTACAGGAAGTAATTGAGAATATGGTGTTATTCCACATGTGTGCTTGTACAAGCAAGTGAGAGTCAGGGGTAAGGAATCAGAATGATATTTGAAAGTTTGGGAATCGTCCCAGTGATGATCTGTGAGAGTATTAGTTTGAAGCTCACGCCACAAAACTCTGAAAGGTGTCATATATTTGTAATGTACGTTTGTTATAGAGTGTGCATGATGCTGGTCTGTTTATGTGCACACACAAACACACACACACACACACACACACACACACACTCATTATATCCCTGAATCTCAACGATATCTACTGTTGGAGATGTGTAGAGGAATGATTCGGGTTCATTCTTTCCCTCCTTCAAAGACACTAGTTGACCTGCGTGGTATTAATGCACACCGCTAACACGGTCTGTCTGCACAGGAAGTGGTCCGCGGTGTGTTTCTGTGTGTGTATGAGTGTGTCTATATCATGTGTAGGAAAGGATCTAAGTCATTTAATATATAGACAGTGCTAAATGTCCAGTGTTTCTACTCGGAGTCGTACTTAAGAGGATCTTGCAATTTGCACATCGGGAGGAAGGATAAAAGGTGGAGACATGATTTTTTTTTTTTAATCGCCCCATCCTGAAACAAGTCGCCCTAGACTGTGGGACACGGGCACTTCAGTCACAAAGTCGAAGTTTAACGTTTGGGTGTTGGCCAACAGAACCACAGCTATAAACCAGAAATGTAACTTGTGCCTGCCTACTGAATCCCCTGAATTTAGATTCCGTTTGGAGTCTGTGAAGGAATATGGAGAAGTCCTGGTTCACATTTCTTTCTGGGTGTTGGGACTAGGATTCAGTTTTGACATGGTCTGTGCTCTTTCAGGCGGCTGCCATTATTATCGTTTACCTCAACAAGTAAAGCTCCCTGAGAACAGCTGAGCCTCATCAGAGGCTCCTCTTTGTACCTGAAAACCAAAGTTCTGTTCTTTGACCGGGCCTGAGGCGTAATGTTCCGGATGACTATTGGATGATTCCACGCATTTAAAAAGAACTGAAGGATGCAGGTGTCATGTATTTGGGGAGGAAAGTTTTTTTTTAAGTCAGTGATTTTGGATTTAAAAAACAACTTCAGACTTGCACTGTAAAAAAAAAAAGAAAAGAAAAAAATAATTTGTTCACTGGTAATACACATTAAAATAAGTAAGTGAGTTCAAACTTTATTAAGGTATTTGAAGAATTTCCAAATCTGGACTTTAATGGGTTTTTTTGGGGGGGGTGGAGCCTAATTATGCACTGTTAAAAGAAAATTGTGGAATGAATTTAAAGAAATAACTTCAAATAGTAACCTAAATTAAATTTGAGTCCAACTTATTAATTGAAACTGTAAATACTTAAATTGATTCAGTCACCAGCGGATGGCAATTTGTAAATAAAAATTCTCTTTTTACAGTGTCTAGTATTTGTCTTAAATATTATCAGATTCGTTTAACAATAATAACCAAATATTTGTTTAGTTCTTCTTGAATGTGTTTTTAAGTCAGTGATAATAGACATTTGGATTGACACTGAAAGTATAATTTGTTCACTGGTAACACACAAGGAAGTACTTCATTTTCAGAGAGATTTGAAGAACTTCCAATGCTGGTATCTGTTTATTTTTTTTATGTTTTTGGGTCTAATCAAGCACGGTAAAAAGAAAAATTTTTCATGAACACAATTAAATTACTTAAAATAGTAACATAAATTATAATTATTAAAATAATTTTTGAGAAGTTGTAAATATTTGATCTGATTTTGTCACCAGTAGATATACATTTTTAAATCATCAACAATTTTCTTTTTTTCAGTGTCTATTCATCCTAAAAAGCTGCAGGAATAAAATATTGTCATATTCTTGCATCAATAATAACAAAAAAAAAATATTTTTCTGTTTTATATTTTATGGTTTTGTGTAGGTAAAAAAGAGATTTGAATAATTTCTAAAGCTGCAAATTTTCCTTTTTTGTCTCTTTTTGGGTTTAATCATGCATACATTAAATTGAAGTTTCAATAATGAAATTAAGTATTAACTAACTTAACCATTTAAATTGTAAATTTTATCGAGTGTTACCAGTTGAAGTATTTTTTTGAGCTCAGACGATTCTGTTTTTACAGTGCAGCACGTCCTGACTGAACTGCGCCGTTCAAAACTCTCCAACGCTGTGTGAGTCCATGCCAACGAGTTTAAATACTGACGAAGCACGTGAATGAAGGCGTGGCCTCCTGCAGGCATATCTGTTGATTTTCTCCTCAGCGTTCAGGTGATGTTTTAAGGCGGGTGTGTTTTGGTCGGCTGCATCGTTGGTTGATTCTTCATCCCACTTGTCACACAGGTTTATTGACGTGTGTGTGTGTGTGTGTGGAGGGGGGGGCATACTGTATCAGACTGGTGGGACTTAATCAGGGTTGTGGAGAATGTATGTGTGCTCAGTTGGATGAGATAGGTGGTTGAGTAAAGCAGCTAATGCATGATGATGATGATGATGATGATGATGATGATGAGTGTATGAGATCTGAAAAGGCTTTATTTTTCACTGTAAACTGTGCGTTTTTTCACTTCCTCCTTTTTCTATGGAAGCATCATGATCCTTATCAGTAGAGATGGTGTGTGTGTGTGTTTTTCAATCTGTGTGTGTCTTTTTCTAGCGTCTACTTCGGCCGATCCCCTTTTCCAGCTAAATACAACATGTAAAGAAATTTATCAGCCACCAAAAGTTTTACTGTCAGTCAGGTGAAAAACAAAAAAACATCTCACCAACAAAAAGCCAAGGGATGCTTTTGTTGCTTGGGTCACTTTTGAAAAATAAAAGAAAAGCAATAGCTCATCGATATTCAGGCAACATTGTGTATAAGTGGGACATACACACAGAATCATTCCACTCGGATTCTTTGCAATAAACATTTATTAATACTAATAATAATCCAAATAATCGCCTCGTTCCTCCCGGGAGGAAAGGCAATCCTGTCACATACTGGAAAACATTCTTCAAACACAACTCCCTTCTGTTCCCCTCATCATGAAAGACCAGAGTCTAGACAGAGAATTGTTCTTCAGGGAAGTGTCTGATATGCAGTAACAAACCTTGATCCCCCAATCCTCCACCGTCCCAGCCGGTCTGGTGGCCACGACTCCAGTAGTGACCTCATTCAGTTTGTTTCAGGTACCCAATCATAGCCAGCCAGCCTCACGAGCGCCTCCTCCTGAGGCAAAGCAATTATTGGTTAACCTTCAACAACCGTTAGCTACCTTCGCCCGCCCTGACCACCCGGGTATAGCAGGGCCGGCCTGGACTGCCTGTTCCCATCACAACATCATCTTTCCAGCGATTACTGGTCATTGTAAATATATTTAATGAAATGCATGTTTAATAACCGATAGTGAAACAAAGCAATCTGAAATTGCAGACACCAGGGGCCGCAACATTTTAGGTTTCTTTAGGTTTTTATCCCCCCCCCCTAAAATTCCCCACACGATGTGCAATACTACGTTTAGCTTTTTCCCGCTTTGCTGTGCCAAGTGTATGTAGCATAGTCCTACGACGATTTATCATCAGTCGGTGATGATTTGTGTATTTTACTGTGTGTCAGGATGTTTGAAGACTGATATGTTTGTGCCTGTCTCTCCCTTTGGTCCCTTGCAGCCTTCCTAAATTTGAGCGACTGTCAAGTCATCTTTTGATTGTGTGTGTGTGTGTGTGTGTGTGTGTGTGTGTGTGTGTGTGTGTGTGTGTGTGTGTGTGTGTGTGTGTGTGTGTGTGTGTGAGTGTGTGTGTGTGTTTGTGTTTGTGTTTGTCTATTTCTCCACCACATGATGAGAGTCAGGTAAACAAATGTGTGTGTGTGTGTGTGTGTGTGTGTCTGAAGAAGAGTTTTCTTTAATAGTCTGTGAGATTGTAAACCCGGACCCTCAACGGTTCACGGTGAAACCCACAGAAAAAAAAAGAAACCTCATTGCTAGTGGGGACCACTTTTTGTAAAAAAAAAAACAGAAAAAACAGAAAAAAAGAGAAAAAAAAAGAACCAACAGAGATGCACATGTAAGTAGATGTAAAAGACTTGATAATGTTTCAGCACTTTCTAAACCTAGGAGGGGTTTTGGTCTAACCCCTCTGTGTCAGGCCGAGCTTCTCTGGGCGCAACATTCATTCAGAAACAGACGGAGAGAATGAGAAGGTGCGAGGGGATGAATAAGAGATGTGGCCCACTTTAAGTTTTTGCACATCACCTTGCCGTAACCTTTTTGTGTATCGGTCCGTGCTCCACCTCCCTTGGTGCCCACTGCATTCTTGGGTCCAACGGCCCGAGGTGATAGGTGGTTCCTTGGTTCCTTTCTACTACTTTTTTCATCCCTTCTTTTCTTTCTGCTGGTTTGTATGGACTCTTTCCCGCCATGCTTCAACCAGGCTGTTTATTTTTTAATTAGGCTTTATTTAGTTCTCTCTTGATGAACCCTTTCATTTCCTCGCCAAGAAAATAAAAAAAAGTATATATTTTATGTCTTTGGGGCATTTATTCATTTAATAACCTTTTGCACTATTTACCATAAAATAAATCAATTGGTCAAACATTCAAAAAAAATAAATTCAGATTTGTAAAATTATTTAACAGAAAAAAGAAAAATTTTAATAAGATTAGTTTTGAAAACTATAAGACTTTTGTTGTATCAAGTTACATAATTCTGTTTCGTCCTGTTTAGTCCAAACATGCCAAAAGAAATCTATAATTATTGAACAGGACTTTCTCTAAAGCCGCGGTCTCTAAAGCGGCCCCTTTGAACTGTGGTGCCCCCCAGGGCTCCATCCTTGGCCCCTTACTCTTTAGCGTATACATGCTGCCACTCGGTCATATTTTAAAACAGCTTCATTAACAATTTCCAATAATCAATAGAGACGCAAAATGTGCTTAACGTAACAGAAGAGCAGGAATTGAAAGGGTTCATCAACGGTCTATTGTAAGGACGTTGGTGCAGCTTGTTTGGGTCGTGTGGTGTTAAAGAAACTTTACTTTCCTTGTATTCTCTGGCTTTGTCTCTGTTTTTGTCTCCTTGTAGCACTCAGTTTAACGTCAGGGGACTTCAAACTATGTGGAGAATGTGTCATTTTGACTCTAATGACAAGCTTCCTCGCTGGAGGAACACTGCTAATGTCATCTTTATTCTTTTTTTAAATTTACAAGTCAAATGAATGTTGGTGCGTGAGCTTTCACTTTTCGATTCGAAAAATAAAGCATGTGTGCTCTATTTTTCTTTCTTTTGATGTTTGTATTTGCATTTTGCAAAAAAAGAAAAAAAAAGGATGTTGTTTTGGCACTTTATCGTGTTTTAAAAGTGAACAGAATTCGATCAGGATTCCTTTTTTTTTCTCGTTCTATTTTTATTTCCTCTTTCTTTCTTTTTTTTTCTTCTTTTTTTTGTATGACATCGTCAATGTCCATGGCGCTGGATAACCAACTCAGGCAGAAAGATAAAAACTTTGTTGAGGCCCACTTAACACTTTAGTTTCACCCAAATCAATATACACAGTGGGCTGTTACATATGGGTATAAAATATGTACATTTATTGAATTTAATTTGATATGATTAACAAATGTCATTATTGACAGTTAACTCTGAGTTATAATATAATGTGTGGTATGCTGGAGGGGGCGTGGTTTACTCTCCGGCGTACCGAATGACTTTGCTCTGCCTCTTTACGAAACGACAGACACTTCAGCGGGGGGACAGTACGGTTCCTGACCTCTGACCCTGCCCACTGCCACAGATGGGTCGGAGTTTGTCTGTCAGCTGGGGCTCATTTGTGACTCCTCCCCCTGCTCTGAACACTCGGCCCTGAGGCGAGCAACCTGTTGGTGTAGATGTTTCTCTGCTGACCGGCGACACCAAGTACTGAACTGAAACTCTTTGGCCCGTGCAGCGGAGGCAGAGAACCGGACATCAGCTCAATCCCGCACGGACAATCAGGCCTGCAGGGGGGGCCGCAGTTTCTCCCAGCCGACCTGTTTGTACTGTATTGTACTCACCAAGTCCCTTTGTCTCACCACCCCCTCTCCTCAATACTGATGGAGAATACCTGCTGGTGTATGTATTTTGACATCTGTACAAACGCACCTCTCTGAAAAAGAAAATGAAACCTTGACATATCTGGAATGAAAAGTTATTGTATGTCTTTATTTAAATGCCACAAACACAAACAATTCAATTTAAAGCCAGCTTAGCTATGGAGTCGGTTCCACCACTGACTCAGTGATGAAACGGAGAGGAGTTTGACTCCCTCTAGTGTCCGACTGGAGGTATGACATCCCCACAGTGGACTGGTTAGAATGTTTTATTCAGTCAAGTTGCTCTGATTGATCATTTTGGTCTGCTGTCCACTCGTGTGTTAATTACACACACACACACACACACACACATACACGGATACACGCATTACTTAAGGAATCATTAAGAGAGAGGGAATGGTGAAACTATGGAGACCCCGCAGATATTCTTAATGAAGAATAGAAAATACGGCTCCAATGTCTTTCCCTACAGAAATCCCCTGTGTTGTACAAGCAGCCTCCCCCATTTGAACTCCTCAAATCAAATGTGACTCATTAATAATCTCAAACAGTCCATATTCACTCAGCCTAACTATGAACTCAGTAATAAGCTCTAAGATCAGATGCCATAGTGACTCAATGATGAAGATAAATAGAGTTAATTATTTTTTCTGAGCTCAGTGATAAAACATGACAGATTCCCTTGTGTTGATTCGTATCAGCTAATACATTATTAGACTTATGAGTAGGAAGGAACAGTCAAAAAGCCCACCTTAGTGAGTGGAATACGAACAATTACAGTAAAATATGTTGAGTAGAATTTAGATCTCCTCGAGGGTATGAGGTGAATTTGGACTAAAATGGGCCAAGGGTTGGGAAGTTATGTTTGTCTGAACAACAGTGTTTTATTGTGTGAGAAGCTCCACCTAGAGAGACAAATATGAACTAACTGAGTAAAATACATTATACACAAAAAGAATAAAGATCTCCTGGAAATTATATGCACCAAATTGGACTAAATGTGACTGACAGTTGAGAAACGAAGGCCTGAAAACTGATCGTAATTAAAAACTCCCTCTAGTGGCGAACATATGCAACTGACCTTTCCCCAAATCAATCCAGTGCCACTAAGGTGTGTGAAGGTATAAAATTTGCAAAGGATCAATGAAAGATTTGAGTAAGCTCTCTGAGATAGAAAGTAACTTTTTTTTCTGGATTTCCGGGCAGAACGTTCACACGGATTAGTCACAGACGGTTTGTGTTTCTTCACAGACATCTCCTCTGCAGTGACTAATAAACTTTCAGTACTGCTTTCTAGTATTCATTTTTCGAATTAGAGTTTTTTATTCAACAGTTTAATCGTGTCGTCTCTTTTATGACTTTCCACCGACTTTCCTTGCTTAGTAGCGCTTAAATGTACTAAATTCTACAGATAATAACATATTCACACGTTCATCAGCGCCTTCCTCACACATTCTTAAATACATTCTTCAACATTTACGCAAAGAAGGATCAAAACCCACTGATGGACTTAGCAGCAGGACCTGCATGCAGTTTATTTCAACACGATTTCTCCAGTGACACTTAAAGGGCGACGTCTCTTGCATGTTGATTTTTTAATATTCATTCCAACCTATGATTCAGGAACTTCCCCGAAAGATTCAAGCTCAAGTATCAGCCTCCTCCTGCTGGCTGCGTTGACATTCATGGCTTTAGCTGACATGCTTGTGTGTTCTTCCCCGCCTTCTGATTCTACAAGCATCACGTAAACACACTCGCTGTGAGACGGCGTTGATACGAGTGCTTTTATTCCAATTGTACAACGTTTTCAAGGCAAACTTTTAGGTTTTTATTAATCACAACCTGCAGGAAAGAGATTTCTTACAGCAGATATCCTGAGAGAAACAGGTTGGGTTATGGTCGAGGGCCTTCGCTGCCCTTTAACCTCTGCATGACACTCACTGGGTGGATCATGCGGTGCTTCGGTCAACGTCCGCCTAGTTAAACATGTGGCTGGACTGCTGTGTGACTCGGATGAAAGTGGTTCTCCTGCTCAGTTCTTTAAGCTTGGCGGCGCCGACGTAGGTGCAGGTGGAGCGAAGGCCCCCCAAGACGTCACGGATGGTGTTCTCCACGTCTCCTCTGTAGGGAACCTCCACCGTCCTCCCCTCAGACGCCCTGAGAGAGGGGAAGGCAGGGTTGTTAGATATGTAAGATATAAGCTCCTTCCCCTCAGACAGCTGTTTATGATCGGTTACCATGACGACACGGCCACAGTCGGTGCTTTACGGTTATTGTTAAGGTGTTAAGCTGTAAATAATCAGTCAATTATTTGCTCATGAGAGAAATTCTTTCCATAGCTTCATATGTGGCAGAATAGAAAAGAAAACAAACATCACGGAAGTCGGATATCAGCCTCTCACCTGTACTCAGCCACGCCTCCCACATATTTCTTCATGGCTGTATCGGAGCTCATGCCGTAGAAGAGTTTGTACTTCTTCCCGTTTTTCTCAATCACCTCCCCGGTGCACTGGTCGTGGCCCGCAAGCATCCCGCCCATCATTACAAAGTCGGCCCCCGCTCCTGAGGATCAAAGACACAGGTGCATCTCAGTCATACGTCACATGACCCGACTATCATGTGACACGTTCGAGCGTGGAAACGGCAGGAATGAGGAGCGGAGTCCTTACCAAAGGCCTTCGCTACATCTCCTGGGCAGCTGCACCCACCGTCCTGGACAGAGAGTCACAAATCAATTCTATACCTTTAGTGTCCCGCACGACTGTCATGTCGGGGACTCTATTTCTTTTAGAAAAATGTGACTTAAGCTATTTATATTATGACCCAGTGGCAGCATGTATGTACTTAAGAGTAAGGGGCCAAATACGGAGCCCTGGGGGACACCACGGGTGAAAAAAGAAAAGTTAAATAAGAGTCAATTAGTTTTTTTTAAATAACAATTTTTTACCAAAATGGTGAAGATAATAATAATAACAAAATATTATAACCCTGAATAAAGAAATACCTTAATAGGGACTTGATTCTTCTCGGTGATATTAATAGTCTTCTACCTAATTTATGCTTATTTTGCTAGATTTTAAAACATTGATTTATGTCACAGGCGAATGTGGTATTATTATATGCATGTTGCTCCCCCTAGTGGACATAGATGGTATTCTACAGCCTAAAGATTCCAAATACAGCATCCTACTGGTCCTATCACACGGAAAATGTGTTTTTATCCAATGTGGTGCAGCAGTTATTAAAGAGTGTCTGGGCAAATGAGTTGATTCTTTTGTTTCATGGTGTTACGGTAATGTGATGATTAAAGGTTACAGCCTTTTTATCTGAAACAATGAAAATCAAACAATGTTAGAAATATTGGTATTTCTTTGTGTTTATTTCTGCATGCTGTGATGAGGGACTTACTGAGATAATGTGACCTTTGAGTCCGTGGGCTGAATCTGCACACTCTATCACAGCACTGACCTGTGGGTAACCCACCCCTGTCTTGATCCTCGTCGTACACACAGACCCTGTGAAACACACACACACGCACACACAGAAAGCAGGTATTACATAAGGACATCATCAGTCGCTTTCCCCACCTGTGTTTGATTGCTGAAGCTACAGGAAATAAAATAAATGTAAAGTAAATGAATTAAGTCTACTATATATTAATATTATAATTATTAATGTAATATTACAATAACCTTAATCTCAATCTGATATATAAATCTGAATGTCAGACCTGTAAGAGAGTTTATTGAGGTCCATCTGCGCGGAAACAAACAAATCTACAGGTATCAAAAACATGTTTTTTCTCTATTTACACCTGAAGAGTTGTGACCCAAACTCCACCATCAACACCGGGCTTCCTGCAGGCAAACATTCAGTCTGGTACCGGTTACACATTTGTGAAGTATAAACAGCTACTAGAGCGACCTTGAGGTTGTGTTTTAATCAGCGGCCCACCCACCTGGCCCGATGCCCACTTTGATGATGTCAGCCCCGGAGAGGATGAGTTCCTCCACCATCTCCCCCGTCACCACGTTCCCGGCCTGCAGAGCAGACGGCATCAAGCCTGAGACACAATCTCACATCACATCCCATCACTTCCAGCCAGAGCAGACAAGAACGTCATGCCACAGCCAAATATTCTGAAATGGTGCCGGAACTTTTTGCTTGGCCGAAACACCATAATGGACCTTAAAACAACGAATCACATTTTTCCCTCATGTACAGTAAAACATAAAGAAATTAAAGATAGATCTCCTCCAGGCGATTCTTTTGGACTGAATCGAACCAACGGCTGAGAAGTTCAGACCCTAAAACATTTGGAGATAAAATTCCGGCTTGTGGCGGTTTGAAACCGACGTTTCCCAAATTCTGTTCAGTTCTTCCTCACACTCAGCTCTAAGTGGGTGTGAAAATAATCCATGAAATAGTTTTTGAGTTATGGCGTTCACACGAAGGATCTGCATCGGCGGTGATGATAATATATCCATACCATAATACCCCGACTATGATAATAGATATATCTATAATATATTATTATCTTAATAAATAATAATATAATATTATATATTATATATTATACTAAGACATTTAGATTTAGATTTCTCCTAATAATAATTAGGAGAAAAAATCTTATAATAAGACAAAATTACTTTATATTTCATTTAAAACCAGTTCAATATTAACTGAAATATCTCGGAAAGAAGAAAGAAATAAGATATATTTTCTTAAATAAAGATTAATTTCCTTGTGAGAAACTTGACAAAATATTTTTTTTCTTTTGAGACAAACATTAAGAATTTTCTTCTCTTAAAAAAAATATAATACAATTTTTTTTTTTTTTATGGAGTCCTTCTTTTTTTACCATGATGGTGTGTTTGGGGAATTTTCCTCTGACTGCTTTGACAAACTCCACAAAGTACTCGGAGTAGCCGTTGGCCACATCCAGACAGATGTACTTGAGGGCGGGGACGGCTTCCAAGATGGCGCACAGCTTCTCCAGATCTGCGTTGCCGCTGCCTGAGCTGGCCGCCATGTGCTGCGGAGAAGAAAGAATATACGTACTGTGTGGTACCACTGGTACGTAGAACTACCAGTGTAACCGCAAATCGCTACATCCTCATATTTCAATGGACAAATCTGAACGGTTTCATCATCATCAAAACTCCACAATGTCGCCTGCAGGTTGACCCGCATTGTTCCGGGCCCTCACCTGCACTGCGCCACACAGTCTCCATATAATGTGTATTCTATTCTATTCAATTCAACTGTATTCTATTCTATTCTACTCTACTGTATTTTACTCTACTCTATTCTATTCTACTCTAATCTTTTCTATTCTTTTCTACTCTATATTGTTGTATTTTGTTCTATTCCATTCTACTCTAATCTATTCTATTATACTCTATTAGATTATATTCTACTCTACTGTATTTTACTCTACTCTATTCTATTCTATTCTATTCTATTCTGTTGTATTCTGTTCTATTCCATTCGACTCTATTCTATTCTACTCTATTCTATTCTATTCTATTCTACAATATTCTTTTCTATTCTGTTTTATTCTATTCATGTCTAGTCTATTCTCTTCTCTTCTATAATATTCCATCTTTTTCTATTCTATTCTACTCTACTGTATTTTACTCTACTCTATTCTATTCTACTCTAATCTATTCTATTCTACTCTATTATATTATATTCTACTCTACTGTATTCTACTCTACTCTATTCTACTCTATTCTGTTCTATTATTTTCTTTTCTATTCTATTCTATTCTATTCTATTCTATTCTATTCTGTTGTATTCTGTTCTATTCCATTCTACTCTATTCTATTCTATTATACTCTATTCTATTCTATTCTACTCTATTATATTCTATTCTACAATATTCTTTTCTATTCTGTTTTATTCTATAATATATAATTATCTTCTATAATATTCCATCTTTTTCTATTCTATTCTACTCTACTGTATTTTACTCTACTGTATTTTACTCTACTCTATTCTACTCTACTCTATTCTACTCTATTCTGTTCTGTTATTTTCTATTCTATTCTATTCTATTCTGTTGTATTCTGTTCTATTCCATTCTACTCTAATCTATTCTATTCTACTCTATTCTATTCTATTCTATTCTACAATATTCTTTTCTATTCTGTTTTATTCTATTCATGTCTAGTCTATTCTCTTCTCTTCTATAATATTCCATCTTTTTCTATTCTATTCTATTCTTTTCTATTCTATTCTATTCTATTCTCTTCTGTTCTCTTCTGTTCTATTCTATTCTATTCTATTCTAGTCTGTTCTGTTCTAGTCTGTTCTATTTGTCCATTCTCTTCTTTCCTATTCTACTGTTAACCCTTCTCTTCTCTTCTACTGTATTCTATTCTTTGGTTGCTGTAGTGTCAGATGCTACATAGTCAGGCGTCATGGAGTCCTGCTGCATCCGTGTTCCTGTTCCTGTTCCTGAGCTGACGGAGGCCCACATTACCTCCAAACAGTGGGGATGATCGGCAGCGAAGGTTTTCCACTCCTCCACAGAGTAGTGTTTATGAACGGCTGTGAAGAGAGTGTGCTGCAGAGAAAGAGAGGAATGAGAGACGGTGTTAGATGTGGAGCTGTAACCGAGCAACATCACAGATGCCGGCAGATGTCAGACTGTTTCAGGCAGAAGGTGGATGAATCTACCAGACACGCAGGCGCCCACGCAGAGACCATGAGGCCTCCGTGAGTTCACATTCATTCGCTTCTGGTGACTCACTTTGCTGAGGACTTGGGCCATCTCAAACGTTCCTGTGGTGTCCATGTTGGCGGCGATGATGGGGATGCCGGTGTAAGTCTGTTTGGAGTTGCGGAATGTGAAGGTTCTCTGTAGATCCACCTGGGGGGCCGGAGACGTCAGTCAATGGGTGTTTTTGTAAACAGTTTACTTGGTTCAAGTTGTAACTGGGATCACCGGTTATGACACAAAATGGCGGAAAACGTCAACTCTGTTGCCATAAACTCCAATGTTCCAAATACATTGAGGATTTATACTTGGCCATTTTAATGTAAATTATTCCTTTAGGGCAGCATCCCAGGATAGGGACATTCAATCATTTATAAAGGATTAATACACTTTGTAGCCTCTTTATGTTTAATTTAATTCTGTTTTACTAGGGACGATCAACTCCCGTAATCATTTCAGCTCTGTAGGGTTTTTTGTCTTAAAAGAATTACCATCATTGAATAGGTTTCAATGTTAATAGATGAATCAGAAGCCGCGTCAAAGTACAATTCTACTACATTAAATTTTAAAGCGTTTCATTCATTTTTAACAGCTATTTTGGGAGAAAAATGTTTTCCATCTTGTCAACTCCAAAATATTCAACTTAAAGCATATTATTATTATTATAAAGCATATTACATTCTTAAATATGCGTTCATATATATAATTATTATATTATTATTATATATAGTTATTTAATCTATTAGTTTCCAAATACATTTTTCTTTCCTTTTTTTTTTTCATATATTTTTTATGATTTTTTTTATTTATTTTTTTATTTTTTTCACCCAATTTCTTCCTAATAGCGTTCACTGCTTCGGTGTATTTTGACTTCTTCTCTTTTTTTCCCACATAGTTTTTCAAAACAAATGTTTTAAGCCCCACACGGGTAAGAAAGTGTGTTTAAAATGTTAAATTCAAAATGTTTGTGTGGTGAAGTTGGGTGAAGGAGGATCCTTGCTGACCAGCAGAAGATTCTATCCTCCAGTTTTGACTCTTTCAGGTGGATTTCTGCTCCTGCTAAACGCAGCAGCGATCTGAACAGGTACCGCCAGAATATTAAATGATGGGATGTATTGGACCCACAGATTCTGGTGCAGTATAACGGCTGCGGTGTTTCCTGCAACATGCTGAGATTGAGATATTCCTTCTCTCACATCTGTTGGAGTGTCGGTTGTGCTGATCGCGTCGGTGTGGATCATATCTGAGGTTCTGACAGCTCAGAGGCGAAAGGAAGAATGTGCTCTGACTATTTTTAAACGGGTTTGCAGAGAGTTCTCCTGTGGGTCATGTTGCCGACCACCTGTCAGAAGCCAACTCTAACCCAGTGCTCTCCAGATCCGATGCCAAGTATCGCGAGCTTGGGTCGGAACCTGTGTCTCATATTGTGACATACAGGAAGTTATAGACAAGGAGCGGGTTCTGTTGACCCGGAGCGGTAAACCGATGGGCTTTAGTGATAAAATCAGTTCCATTCGGGTCACTTTCTCTCTTTGGTTCCTTTAGTTGTCTGTAGAAACTTCTTGTTGTTGCATCTGTCTGGAAAAGTCCGGTCACCTTCATCATCACCTTGATCATGTGACTAACAAGGTCACTTGTTAGTCACATGATCAGATGGTCACATGATCCTTCAGGGTCGCCGTCTCGCTCATAACACCAACAAAAGACGCAGGTCTGGAATTCCACCTAGCATGCAGGTTCAGTTTTATGAAAAGGCCCTTTAAAGAATGATGAGGATAATAAAAAACAGATTCAGTTAAATATAAGCCCCCGACATTAGACCCCTCCCACCAACATCCACCACCAACATCCACCATTAGAGTAGTTAACATCTCCAGCGTGTCCCAGTGGACGGATTCTGCTCCTGAGAGGATTCCCTCTCTGATGGTTTTGATGACGGCTGGCTGTAACGCCGCTATTACATCATCAGAGTGCAACAGATTGAGAAAACAATCATCCACCGACCTCTGAGCGACTCTTCAGGCTGCTCCTCTTGGGTCTGAACAGGACATCTTTAAAGTCCAGCTTCAGGTCCGCATCCACGCGAGGCATCTTGGACAACCAGGATGAGGAGGATGAGTAGGTGAAAAATCCCCTGAGGAAGGCTGCAGCGGCAGTGGTGGTCACTGGTCTCAAGCCCCAACAACCAAACCCGAACCCCCAGGCAGCCAGCGTATTTATAGCGAACGGGGGCTCAGCCCAGCCCCAGCCCCCATGGCTTAATTTGGGCCTGGACTCCCTCTCTCTCTCTCTCGGTCTCCCTATCCCCTCTCTGTCTCACGCTCTCTGTCTCCCCCCTCTCCTTCAGACTGGCAGCAGCAGCGACGCGTCTGCTCGTACACTCACAGACACACACACATACACACACACACACACACACACACACACACACACACACATGCACACACACACAGGCAGCAGCACTGCAGTGGTGGATGCTGCAGTGTGACGGAGCACACCTGCTGTCCAGTTGGAGTATTACGCCCTGAGCTGCTGGAAGGGAGTAAAGAGGGGGAGACAGACGGGGGGAGGGAGGATGATTGTAGCAAAAAGAGGGAGAGACTGAGACTGAAATGGAAATATGCGATTTATTTTTCATGCTGCAATATTGGACACTATGCTATGTAGTGTTGGAAAATAAATGTATGACTCAGCAAACCTCAAACCCTCAGGCAGGGAGTTCCAGAGCCGGGTCAGGATCAGCCAGCAGAACTCCGTCTGAAGATCCGAGGCCGCATCCATGGTCATCGGTGAGCAGCAACAAAACCGGGACCCTGTTTTAAAAAGCATTTTGGGGCGAATCCGATCCCTCAAACCACTTGCCGAGGTGGTCTGGGACTCGAATGACTTTGTCCTGTCAGTCTCAACAGTAGGAATAATCCGTCCATGTTTATACGCTCTTGAAACATGTTCAGGTTATAAGGTATCCCCTCCTAGCTAGTTTTTGACCTTGTAGCTGAACTGATGTATGCAGCCAGAAAAATCAGCCCACATCAACGCGTGTTTTCAGCTGGGACACATGTGGAGACGCATGACAGACACAGGTGTAAACAGAGACAACACCTGATCTAAGAAATGCTCTGTGCTGCATAGAATGAGGACAGATGCCTATGATGGAGCCTTGTGGAGCCCCACAGGTCAAAAGGATAAATGGGATTTAATTTAAGGTTATCGTGGCACCATATTCATTTATGGATGATCGGTTATAGAAAAAAACAACTTGATAAGTTTTTACGCGTGATGACCCTTGACCTCATGCACGACTGAACACTTTACGTAAACATTATCTTAAACATGATGGATGCAGATGACAAACGTTACTAAAAGGAAGGTCGACGCTTCAACAGTACACTATAAAAAAAAATAATCCTGTTTACTGGTAACACACAATAAAATAAAATATGGTCAGGCCGAAAATTTAAGTTTTAATACTTAATTTAACTTTCACCAATGAAAGTCATTTTCATTTAAATCACCAAAAAAATATCTCTTTTTAAAGTACATAATATTTTTCTTAAAATACTAAAGAAAGATCATTATGTCCGAATCATGCACCAATAATTATAATAATAATTATATATATATATATATATATATATATATATATATATATATATTTTTTTTTTTTTTTTTTTTTTTTTGACTCCAAAATTGTAAGACCCTCATTTCTCAACCGTTTGTCTGGTTTAGTCCAAATTTGGGGCATTGGAATCAACTAGTGATGATCCATCTTTTATGTTACGTCTCTCACTTTAATTGTTCACATTTAACTCACTAGGTGGAGCTTTTAACTAAAAAAAAGAGTTTTAACTTCCTAATCTTTGCTCCGATTTCGTCCAGATTTGGTTGTTTGTACCGACTCAAGGAGACCTACCTTGTAAATGTCATTATTTATTCTAGTATTTCATATTTTACTCACTAGGGGGAGCTCTTTTAATTGTAAACACTGTTTTTTTCGGACAGAGCTCAAAAAAAAATTTCATGGTGCAAGGAAGAACGGGATGGATTTTGGGAAAGGTTAGTATATTTCTGACACTAGGGGGCGCTTTATCTCCAAAAGTTTCTCTCTAACATTCTATATCTTACTCACTAGGTAAACACTTTCTTTTTTTTTTTACAAAAAGGACTGGACTAAACTTCATAATAAATTGGAGAAGTTCAATCTTGGGGTTTTCATGCACAACGCAGGGGGATAGGGGAATTTACCCTAGCTGTCGGGGTCGACAGCATAGGTCTAGGATAAGTTGTATACATTAGGCCTGATTTCATTGAGTGTTAGCAGTTAAAATAGTTAATTAAAAATTCTCTTTTTACAGTGTATGTGGAAGAAATGCCATTAATTCTGGTTTCCACTTGGCAAAAATACAGAAAAAAGTATAAAGTCAAGTTTTACTTGTCCCAGTTATCAGCTTGTTTCACTTAGAAAGTGCTCAGATGGAACGGTTACATCACCTCAACGTGAAACACTCTGCAGGGACCCTGAAGGTCAGAGGTCGCACATCATCACCTGAAGCTAACATAACTCTGAGCAACCAGGTCGACACGTAACCCCGGAAGATGTGTGTTCACACGCAAACTGAGTAAATCTACCTGTGATGGACCGAACGACTCAATTTTGATGGAATGAAGGTAAATTTCCACAATGGAGGACGGGGGTCAACAGAAGTTTTATAAATCATGTTTTCTGACGCAGCTTATATTCAGCCATCGTTAAATACAGTTGTGTTAACGATCATTTGGCGCTGAACAGTTTCTGTCTGTGGCAGAGAGGTTCTTTGGTCAAACGTTTAGTTTTGAGTCTTCACAGTCAATAGATGTATGACAAATACATCATACCTTAAACGTATCGTATTGGACACATGATTTTTAGAGACCTTTAAATTTTCAGATACATGCAGTACCACAGGGAATCCACCAGGGGGCAGAAAGCTGCAGAAAATCTTTAATTCAGACCATGGATGGATGAGTAGTCCTCATGACTATTTTTAGTTATGGTAAGGAAATTGTTATCGATACTTCGATATAAATACTTGATTGATCCATGCGATATATAGTCAATTTAAATTGACTTATTTATTATATATAAAAAGAAATGTTCAAATTGAGTGTAACAAATTTTTTAGAGCAAGTTTCTGTATGAAAGAATTTATTTCATATAAATTCTGCAAATCAATTGTCCTTTTATTGTATTTCGTTCATTATGCATTCCATTGAACAAAATACACAACTGATGGGAAAAATTAGGCAACTATATGTTTGAATGACAAAGATATGAGTAGATATTTAGATATTTGTAGCGTATATTGTGTTTTTTCTGGCACCTATTCAGAAACGAAATAGGAAATAATTTATTTTTTATGTGATGGCAAAAACGGTCAATTGAAACAAAGAAACCATAATAGATATTATGTAACAAACCTACTTTTATATGTTAATTATAAATAACATTATGTAAAGTATTATGCCTTTCAAATATTTGGTTGTTTGTTGACTTATCAAGTATGATACAAAAAAAAACTCTTAAAAACAAAGTGGTATTTGATAATCTTCTTTCAATCAACAATGTTTCAAAACATCGGGACTTTTCTCTCTGTTTTTTTCAGGGTTAAAATCCTGGAAGGCCGTCATGGTGGCAAATATTTATTGAACGCCGTTATCTGGAGATCACAAGATCAGAAAAACCTTATTAAATCGAAATAACAGCCACCATGACGGCTCTCGCCGTCCAGATAATCTATTCACTCATTTACCCTGATTTATCACCAAAGTTTGACCCATTTTCATATCAAAAATGTCTTTTGTTTATCATTGAATTAAACAATTAGATCAATGGTTCCATGCTATTAAAATGAATGACCTCTACTCTTATTGAATTATGGTTATATGGGTTGTTTTTTTTAAAAATTGTATCGCATCTTTTGTGTCCAAGGAAAATAACAGATGTCAGCGAAATGGTTTCAGAACCGTAATCTAAGCACAGTTTGAAATAAATGAGGTCTAATGACCATAAAGTTCAAAAAAGACTTTTAAAACCGGAGTAAATGAGTCGGTTTAGTTAAAGGAGTCAAAAGTCATACGATCAACAGGAGGCCGAGGTTAAACTTTTTTGATTACATTTAATCGACGTTAATTAATTACACAGCATCTAAGTATTTATATTGATTCTTTGAAATCGCCTGACGGCCCAATTATATCAACAATATGATAATAAATTGCAAGATGAACGTCGTAAAAATGGCCATGCCAGAGGAAGAGAGCAACAACATCCCATAATAGACGATTGAGAAATGACTCCGTGCATTTTCTGTGACATATTATACAGTAAAATCCTGGCAACCAGATGGACCTTTATGAAATTGGGATCTGTTTTTAAAGAGCAATGAATTCCAGCCGAGTGTTTGTTCATTCAGTCCAATGAGGAAGCAGTTATTCTTCACAGTATGGACCAACGGAAGGGATGGCGTTAACTACACCAACGCTGTCGGACCCGACGGCAAGGGTGTATCCTGGAAATGCCCCCAATCGCCTGCATTGTGCAAGGAAGTCCCTCAGATTGAACTCCTTTATAGAAATCTGAAGTGTTTTCGAACGCCAGCGTTTTTCTTGATAAAAAAACTCTGCCTGGAGAGTAAAATACGAAGAATCAGATAGAAATACGATGCATGCAACATGGATCTCCTTAAGTCGATTCAT
>JBBDHG010000015.1:207500-430000 GCA_037951165.1 Lophius americanus
TTGCCAGTTCATTGCAGGGCAGACACACAACCACACACTTACATGCAATTGTTTTTGTGTCACCTATATCACATTTGGACTGTGGGAGCAAGCTGGAGTTCCCAGAGAGAACCCACACAGACACATGGAGAACATGCAGACTCCACACAGAAAGGCCGGCAGATGTGGACTTGAACCCGGTACCTTCTTGCTGTGAGGCAGCAGCACTACCCGCCTTGCCACCCGCGTTGAATTTACTTTAATTAAAATCTATACAAAAGCTTTACAAAAAGGGGGGGCTGTGTCACCCCTGCACTCTCCTGCAGTCTATAAATCACAGCCCCTCCCTCCCTGTTTCTATTGCCTCGGCATTAAAATATCACAATACCCGTCATTTATATTCACATGTAGTACTTTAACCTTTAAAAACAGGCAACACTACGTTGTTACTACATGCACAGACATGTTTACGCTCTCCAGATGGAAATAAGTCACAACGCATGCATCTGTCAAGTTCTATTGACTATGGATCTTGGCTGCAGCCACACTAGGAGAGGAGGGAAAACGCAAAACGAAATCTCATGGAGGAGATGCCAAAATGTCTTTATTGTCAATATTCATGATCTTCAATTCACTGGTCCTATTTTTACGTTTTTAGGTTCACCTGAAGTGAATAAAAAATAACTTCCTGTTTTACTGCGGTATAAATATGAGCTCATACAGGCTTAATTCTCTTTGATGTTTCTTTCGCATCGGGAAAGACCAGGGAAACAAACAGCAAAGATGTGCAAAGAAGGTTTGGAGATGCACATATCTGTCAATGGATACAAGAAGAAATCTCTGAGTGGTCATAAAAACAGTCATTTTAGCAATTAATTACTTTTCAGAGACTGGAGATGTTAAAAATCAGCCTGGAGGAGGATGTGTCTGCAAACTGGCCCCACACACTGAGAGGAAGATGATTCAATGGACAAAAGACTCTTCAAAGTTACAGCTAGATAATTTAAAAGTTAGTTGAATCTTGGGGTCAGAAGGTTCCCCCAACCAAATCCTGTGTGTGTAGAGAAAACCACCTGATACCAACTGTGAAGACCGGTGGTGGACCGCTGATGCTGTGGAGCTGTTTTTCTTCCACAGGCCATGTACATCTAAAAAAAAAAAAAACCGTCTGGAATGGGCCGTAATTGGACCTTCCAGCAGAACAAACATCAACAAACAAGCATTCCTCAAAATCAACCCAAGAATGAGTCAGAGATCACAAAATAAAGTTTTTGACATGGCCGTCCCTGTCACCTGACCTAAACCCAACAGAACATCAGTGGGATGTGCTGCAGAAGAGAGTCCCAAAGCGTGGACTTGGAGATTTGGAGACTTTCTGTATTGAGGAATGGTTCCAGATCCTCTCCATCTCCTTTCAAACCTCGTCAAACACTAGAGGTCATAAATACATTGGGCCAATAATTGTGGCACACAGGTTCTGTAGAAAAACATTTCTTTGAGGACAAACATATTTTTAGTTTTTTTTACATTTTGTAACTTGAGTTAGAGGTTAGATGTTTGGGAATAACTTGAATTAAAGATGATGGGTATAGACACTAAAGATATTTTTGCATCTCATTTTTCTTTTTTTTTCTTTCAAAGGGTAATGTTACTCTCAACTTACTTCACATTTTCTGGTTTGGAGTAGAGGAGGAAGAGGGAAATAGTTGGAAAATTTCCTTTAATAGTTCCATACAATCATTAAAATGCTGTAAATGTTCTACAGTCCATCAGTATTTCATTTAAAACGCCATTGTTGTAGAACATAATAATGCAAATATCCTGCCTGTTAAGTTTGCATCATGTGTCGCCATCCACAGCAAAATCCATATTTCAGAAGAAACTTCTCAACAAGAGGGAAATGTTGTTTGGTTGATTAGTGTGAAAAAAAACTTAATGTCTCTGCAGCCTGTTTCATTTTCTATATTTTGTAATATTAAAAGGTTGAAATCCACCTTTCTCCCGATTTTAATGGACACCTTTCCTGTTTGTGTGCTTCAACTTTCCCTGAGTGGTTCAGGGAAAGGCAGATTAAAGATCTCGTAAGTACATGATAAGGAGAATATGTTTGTTTGTTTGTTTGTTTGCACAAGCCTTGTAATGTTTTTCACGCATCTGTAACTATCTGCCAGTTCTCCAGCTCTATGACACAGTCGTGTTTGGCCAATTTATGTTGTTTCATAAGGGTTTTCCTCCGTGAGTGAACTTGTTCCACTTTTTATGGTAGAAAACTGGCGTTTCGTAGCTTATTTACTATAAACTCCTAACACCCAAGCAAATATAATATATAAACTTCTCCATCGCTCCAGGAAAATGACTCTTTCACTGCTTCCGCCAGTTTCAATATCTGTGACGTCACTTTAGCGCATGCGTAATAACGACCAGCTGTCCGAAATCAGAATAAAACGTAGACGTACGTAGTACCAGCAACACCGGATTGAGAAGTGAAACATATTTTACTCATTAAGAGAATTGTGAGACCTTTATAAATGTTTTTAAATTATTTTACAACTTTTTTGACTGCACATTGTAGAAGCCTGGAACTTTGAGCTTGAGAAATATATATATATATATATATATATACACACATATATAATATTTAAACTTAATTTGATGCATGTATCTAGGGCCAACACTTTGCCTGAATGAAGGATATGTAGAAACTGACTGAAGCGGTAGCTGCTCCCATTTATCGAGATTCTTCTTTTAACTTCGTAATATTTGTGTCACCATTCATAGCTCCATTAATATTTCAGAATGGGAAATAACAGTAACTGGCGTCTGAAAGAGCAGAACTACTCCATACCCAAGGATAAACCAGAATTTCTCTCTGAACGTCTGCCACAGCCGTCGGGGTCCTTGCCGTTTAAAAAGGTGAGGCAAAAAGTGACGAGAAAAGGTCTTAAAAACAGAGGATTCAGAGATTAAGTCAGACTCAATAGCTGCCTGTTACTTCATTCTTATTTTTAGACCTCTTCATCACACTCCAGTGGTGCTCGTCATCTCGTCAGCATAGAGAGGCTCTTTGTAGATCAGACAAACGACAAGTTGACCTTTCTTCCAGTATGAGACAGCCAGAATTCTGCCTTTGAGCTAATCAGCAGACATGAGCACCAAAATATCACCATGAATCCAAAGACTGCTATTTTGTGAACAGATCTTAAGTTTAAGAACTTTAAGGCGACACACAACCTCCAGGGTGTTTTTGTATAACAACTTTATTAATAATACTTTTTGTTAAAAACAGAATACGTAAAAAAACAAAACGATTTCATTCTTGGAATTATATTACAGAACATAGCGGCTTTTTGCTTCAGAAAACAGAAACAAATTGCTACTGGTACAATGTGAAAAATAAAAAGTCCTTACCCTGCAGTGACTGAGCGTAATCGAGTCAGCATTAAAGATTTAAAGGTTTTCCTTTTCTTACCAGAAAGAAGAAAAAAAAAAAAAAAAAAGGCTTGAAAGTTTATAATAAACACTTGCTGCTACATTAAGGCCAAACCCCCTACAGACATGTAGAACCATTGCTTGGTAAAGTGACAATGTAGTTTAATAAAGTTTTGGAAATGAAATAAAACTTGGAAAAATGAAAAGCTGTTCAAAAAGCCAGCATGTATTGCACATACAGATCTCCTGGTACCCTTTCAAATGTAGTACAGCCCAGACAAGAAATCCAATAAGCTGGGGTTCTTAGAGGAAGCAGCTGCCGTTGGGACAGAAAACAAACCTTGTGGTTCTTATGGTAGAATCTCACTTCTGAATATTTGCAGTTGGGGTGGAGATGAACGCTTGAAGGTGCGGTGATCTAGGAAACGGGACTTGTTGTTCTGGACTAGTGGCAATTAATCAACAAGACCCGTTTTGAGGTAAAGCGGGTTGTGGGAGTGTCTGCAATGGATGCACTCGCTGTACCACAGTCGTGGTTCTACTGGGCAGAAACGGGCTCCACGTAGCCCACAGAAACCGGGCCGTTGTACCCTAAGAGTATGCAATGCTACACCCAAAGCAGCTGCTTAACCTCGAAATAACCCAAAATTTGCATGGCAACCATGAAGTAACAGGAGAAATTAAATATAAAACAATGCATTTCACTCCGTTATAAAATTATGTTCTCAAAATCAAATCGCTTTAAAATATCAGAAAGCATTTAAAAATGAAAAACAAAAACGTGTAGTCTGAAGCTATTCTAAAACGAACAATCATGTGGTTTGGGTTCTGGGGTTCTAGGAGCCAGATAAGGAGCAAAGAAAACGGAACAAATTCAAAGCCGATATTCAAAAAGCAAAGAACTTGTCATCTCTGTATCAGATCAACTGATGCAATAAATTAAAGAACAATAAGAACCTAATCTAAAAAAAAGTATGTTAGGAGAGGGAGAGAAGGACTCATAAAATAAGATCCCAACAGAACCAATGGCAAAAACACAAAGACCAGGCCGATGCAGCGAGGGGTTTTTCCTCGGGGTGAAATAAAACTATGACACATACACGCAACAGCTGGGAGTGGTTTTAAGTGTGAAGATCTTTGATTATGCTCTGGAGTTTTTATAGTTTTGGTAGTTCGTGGTGTCCATATCTCCGTAGAACCTGGTACAGCTCCCAGGTTTTCACCGAGGAGTGAAGGGGCTCGCTGGGGTTTACGTGTGGTAGATCTTGTGGTCGTACTCTGTGGCAGAGCAGCTGTGAGGAGAATCCATTTCTCTGTGGATGGTTGCCGGCATGCTGCTGCGATGCTGGTGGTTGTCGGTCAACGTCAGGTTCAGCAGGCTGGTGCAGGTGGGCAGGTAGATGTGCTGCACGTGTTCCACGTCAGACCGACACACGGGACACAGCTGAGGGAAAGAGAAAACTTTATTAGGTACAATACGGAGCTCAGCTATAGCCAACCTGAGGAGTTTACAAACTTTGTGTCGGACCCGACAAAAAGACCAACTACAGGATTTGAAGTGGACCTATGCTGCCGCCGTCATCCCAAAAGAAGGGCTGTATCCCCCCAAAAAACACACAAGTAATCCCCCTGGTTGAACTCAAATTCAAAGTTAAGTTAACAGTTGTTCTGTTAACTTAAGCTCTCTGTAGTGCGTAAAATATCAACCATTAGAGTAAAATCTCATTATAGTTGAGAATAGTAGCTAAAGCGCTCCCTAGTGTCAGACATATGCAAACATTCCCAAAACCACACTAAGATCTATGGGGGAATAAAATTTGAAGATAATCCATGAAACAGTCTTTGAGTTATCTCCATATTATCCCAGACTTTGAGTATATATTTATGAACCCAGGAAGTGTCTAAACCAGTGAAAACAAAAACAGCGCTATGCAAAGAAAAGGGTGAGAATGCAGTTCTCAGATGAGCCTGGATGAGATCAGCTACCCACACGAGTCAGCTGACCAGCATGACTGATGTGTCAAACTGTAAATGTCAAGTCAAACTCAATCAGATAACGTTTGTAACACATTGCTGTGAGAGGAAAGTCCCACAGTGGAACTTTGCTCTGACTAATTCACACCAGCGTGTCTCACACACATTCATGGCAGCAAGAGAGGGTGTCTGTTCTAATCCCTTCAAGACGCACAGCCTTCCTCCACAAAGGAGGGCAACACTTAGCTGATTAAGAGAGAGAGAGTGTGTGATTGAGTGAGTGAGTGAGTGAGTGTGTAAGCAAAGCGTTGGATGTTGTTTAAAGGGACATTAAAAGAAGCAGAAGTTGGAACTAAACTATGGAGAGAGATTTCTGTATAACTGGAAGCTCAAAATTGGGTTAACCAACCAGAAGCGAAACAAATAGATGTAGTCACTTCATTAAAAGAAGTTACAGGTTACGCCGACATTGTTTTTTTTTGTGTGTTTTTTTTCCAGTACAGGAGGGGCAGGCAGTACCGTCATCTGTCTGTCTGTCTGTCTGTCTGTATCAAAAAAATGCTAACGACATTAAAGCAAAATATTTTCACAGAAGACATTTTTCCGGCAGAGCGAAGAAGTGCGTCTCACCTGCAGCTGGTTTGCGCAGGTCTGGCAGCACACCATGTGACCACAGGGGCAGAACGCCGCATCGATTTCTTCCTCGCAGCACAGCATGCACAACAGAGCCTCTCTGAGCTTCTGCAGACGCTCCTGCAGGGCCCGGCTCTGCTGGCAGCTGCCGCAGTCCAGCCCCTCGTCCTGCTGGTCGTCTCTGCTTGGGGAGCAGGACGGAGAGGACCGCTCGCCATTACAAACCAGGTCCACCGTGCCAGAGTTGTAGAGGGCGCGGCGGGCTTGGTCGTACACTTCTTTGGAGGTACGTCGAATGTCAAACACATACTTTTTGCCCAAATTGATGTTTTCGTTGAGGAAAAGTGACGCTAGGTGTCCTTTGAAGTCTCTGCTGTACTGCATCATCACTGCGTTGGTGACGGTGTCACACCTGGTAATGAAGATAACGCAACGTCAGCAGAAAGTCCAAGCATTTGACACAGCAATATACCAATTCTAAATGATCTGAAGATAGATATCTGCCTTAAGGTTTATGACTGCTTTGTAATATTCCCCCTGCAAACCTGATGCTCCTGTTCTGAGACAAGCCGAAAACTCTCCCTACAACAAAAGGACAGAGCCGTCTGTGTACCTTTGTACCGTGGTCACTGACGGAACCATTTAATAGCTCCGCCATCTCACTTCCGCCACTCAGTAAAGACACAGTTTATGATCGGGACATGTCGCCTTGACCCACTGAAGATAATCTAGGGCAACTTTCAGGTCAGGGACATATTTTGTGTGTCTGAGTGCATTTCTAAATAAAGGGTTAAAATAGTCGCATGCATGGAGCAGAACGGGTCTCTGCTGAAAAAGTTTTAGGTCACGAACCTTTCTAATCATCTACAAGTCGTAACACATGTCACACAAAAAGAATATTGTGTTGAAGTGGGGCGAGTTTGTCAAAGAACAAGTTACAACAACTTCTGCAACCAGTGAGGAGGTCAGACCCCGTCTGCAGCCGACTTGCCTGACTTAAACTTTATTGGGATTATTCAAGGTGAAGTCCTGAATCCACTTCATTTCAAAGCCTGCAGTTATGTAGACGTAGCGCGTGTGGGAGGTGGTTATTGAACGTTATCAGAGGATAAACACTGTTCTCTCACCTGTAGAAGGCGTGGGTCTCTGTGATGGCCCGGTACAGGCCACTGGCTGCCCGGTTACTGATGAGCTTGTACAGAAGCACCACACTGTCGCTGGTGTCCTTGATCACCGTCAGGTACACAGTTTTCCCCGACTGGGTGGCAATCTGAATGACTGGATAGCTGACTCTAGAATGAAGCCAAAGAGGAGCAACAGTTTGACTTTGAATACTCTAAAGCTTTTATATTTTGTTTTTATGCATTCATACTGCAACATGAAGCATACCAGCGTTATTTATCAGATCTCTGCATACCTGTTGACTAAGCTGAAGTCCTCTCTGCAAATAGCAATCCCCTCCGGGCCGACTCCTATGGCCTGCCGTTGGCCATTTGCGTCACGAGCCCAGTGCCACTCCACGCCGTAATGTTCCAGAGAGGAGACCAGCTGCAGGGCCTGGTACTCCACAGAGCCCTGGCTCGAACCTTCCAGAGCCTTGTGTCTGGATACGATGCTGCAGCAGGGATCAGGTTGAGGAGCAAAGGGAGGAAGAAACAAGCACTTTGGTTAATTTAGCTCCAAGGCTCAGATTGGACACTTCCTGACACACATCCAAAAAGATCCTCCTATACCAACCTCTGATCAGTGCTTTGTACCAGCAGAGTATAAAGCTGTCAAACTGGAACTCAACCCAAGACAGGAACCTCCGTGTTTAACTAGGTCAATAGTTTCATGAATCATAGCAGTCTACTGGTGCAATCTTTTGTCGACTTCACTGCAATATCTTACTTTTACTTCTGCGTAGAATATGGTTTTCAGAACAAAGTCTTCTTGATTTTTTTTTTTTTTAAATAGCAATTCTTAATGACATTTTATGTATATTTTTCGGTACTTCCATTGATTGTTCTAGAAGACTTTCCAACCCTTCTTAATACAAATATTCCTGGAATGTTCAGCCACAGCAACACAACAAACTGGGGAGGAGAGCAAGTGTAACTGACAGCAACAAGGTCTGCTTCATGGAATGAGTGCATGAAGAAGGAGTTTAATGTTGCAGGGTTGACAGATGGGGAATTATTATATTATTCTAAGTATAAGACAAACTTTGCCATACAAGCATCAATTGGCATGCTAGAGGATGTAAATATAAAAGGCGACACGGCAGTAACTTGAGGACATTGTAAAAAGTTACCGGTGGGAAAGGCATTAGTGGTGTTTGGACATCGGATACATTTAAGACCATTGCAGAAGTGAAACTTTGTTTAAAGAGAATCTTCTTTCGGTTGTTTGCACAACAGATCGTCTGTTCCCGTTTTGCTCTGTGCTCTGCATCTTCCTCTGTCAAACTGATTAACCGGATGTTCCATCTCACCACATTCCAGAAACCTCCTCTTTGGTCTTTCTCTTCTCCTGCTCCAGCATCTTTCTACCAGTAGATCCACTATCCCTCCTTTTCACGTGTCCAAACCATCTCCTTCTGGTCTCTCCGACTGTCTCAAAGACATCTGAACTGGGCTTTCCCTCTGATGTACTCCTTTTTCTCAGCTTTGCCTCCTTTCTTCTGGTCAGTACCACTGCCTCTAAACCATCCAGCAGAGATGCTCTCACCACCATTTTGTAAACCTTTCCCTTCACTCTTGCATCTGCTCTTCGGTCACAGATAACTCCTGAAACTCTTCTTAACCCTGCCTGCACTCGCTTCTTCAACACTCCCCGTTGCTCTGAACCGTTGACCCCAAGTACTTTAACTCCTGCACCTTCTCCACCTTTACGTCCTCAACGTTCCGTCTTTTCCATTCACACAAATGTATTCCGTCTTGCTGCGACCAACCTTCATTCAAATTCTCTCCAGTGCATAAGTCCAGCTTTCCCTCCACATGCTCCCTGCTCTCCTTACAAAGCAAAATGTCATCTGCAAACATAGTCCACAGAGACTCTTGCCTGCCCTCATCTGTCAAACTGTTTACCACCATAGAAAACAAGGGCCCCAGGGCCGATCCTTGGTGCAGTCCCACCTCTGCTGTGAACCCGTTCCGTCACTCCTACCACTCTCATATACATCCTGTACCACTAACATACTTCTCTTACTCCAGACTCACGCAATACCAAAAAAGTGCACCGTTGTACACTTTCTCCAAATCCACAGAGACACAAAGCAACTCTTTGACCTTGTCTGTAGTTCTGCATCAGCACTCTCAAAGCAAAGATGGAATCTGCTCTTGTCATGAAAACATACCGTCACCACTGTTATACTGGAAGGATACTGCTTACAAACGGTCACCCTTTTCATGACCCAGCTTCCACTACCTTTCCCCATATCTTGTTTACACAGAGACTACGTAATGTGAAGAGGGTTATATCAGTCTGCATGATCTACTGGCCGATGTCTAGCCTGCAATTTCCACGTTGTGGGACTAATAAAAGGTTTATCTTCTCTTAGCCGTCAGTCAACCATCATCGGGTGGCCATGTGTGATGTGCTCATATCTTAAGTATTTCAGCTCAGATGAAGATACTCTGCCTGGGAAGATACTGAGCAACTTCGAAAAATGTCGTAAAATAAAGACATCACCTTCACCTCAACTCAGTTTAGCAATTTGGCCATTTTTTTGCTGAAGATGGCATTTCCATTACACAGTTAATTGAACGACATTTACCGCCTCTTTGGCTTACTACTTTGACAAATATTTTACTTTTCTTCAAACCCTTGAAGATATGGACTTTGTTCTTACCTACCTAACAGATTTAGAGGAGAAAAGAGCTTCAACAGGTCAACAGGTTTTAATCACTGAGCCCTTTGAATTTCATTCACACGGCTGTCCAACTGTCTTGTGTAAAACACACCGACATCAGGAGTTTTGGTTTATCGTCATGGTTTTTATTCGAGTTGGTTTGTGGCAGGAACCAAAGTAATTAAAGGACTGGAGCAAAACAAAGAATTCTATATCTCTGCATGAAGACAGTTTTGGGTTAGATTGTAGAGTGCTGTACCTGTTCATGGTTGCGTTGCTGGGCTCCTCTCCACATAGCTCCGAGTACCAGTACTGGGCCGTGTTTTGGTTGTAGTCACCAAACTCCGCTTGTGCCAGGAGTGCACTCAGCTCCTCTGCTTGTTCTGAACCCATGCGTAGATGACCGTTATGGAGGTCCTCCTTCACGTGCATGAAAAAGACGTGTCTGGGGGACAGAAAGGAAAACAACCGTGGTAAAAATCCAGATAAGTGTGAAATAACGTAACTTTCCATTTAATCAAATATCATCTCTTCAACTGCACATCCTATTCCTGTGCCAACTTTCATTGTTGTACTGATTTTAAGGACTAATCCTCATGGAGTCATGATGTCTGGAGCACACAACCATGAGCAGATGGTGATCTCGGGGATGGAGTTTCATCCACACAATACAGTAGGCATCTGTGCAAGGGAAAAAAAGCAACTGACACTAATGCGATAGGAATAATGGCTCGCTTTTTCTGTCTTCAATCTCCTCACAACAATCCTCCTCAGTGAATTCAGTCATGGTTCTAAAAGTGGAAGTTCAGTAAGGGAAAGTAGCCCAAATGAATAGACTTTCATTAGAGGAAGGGCTTGGAAAAGAAGGCAACTTAAGCTGTTCTATATCTGGCAGGCACATTTGGGGCCACCGCTGTATGTCAATAAGAGATAAGTAGCAATGCTGTGCAGAGTAATATGACTGCGTTAGAATGGCCGACATCCTGTGTGTCTTACGGTGAAAACAGGGTTCACAAACTAGGACACATTTGAAATATGCTCATTTAGAGACAAAATAAAGGATCACTAATCTTGTTTAGCCTAACAATGGTATTCTTGTTAGAAATGAGGTAAGTTTGGAAAGTCAGTTAATCTTTGAATGTTCAAAGATTAATAGTGGTCAAAAAACAACAATTGTTATTGTGTGGGATGAATGCGCAAATGAGAACACCCGGTTCTGGTGTGGCCAAGGACAACAGCCCTAATTCAAGAGAAAAGAAAAAGAAAGAAAAAAAATAAATAACATGACTGGTTGTTTTTGACCAGGAGATGTGAGGAATTCTTTCCTCGCAGCACCAGATAAGATGTGAAAAACACTCTGACCAACTCGATGCTTACAGCTTGGAGTGTGTTGAACTGAGGTAACCTCAGCGGCTCCTTTGAGATTAGCTAAGGCACACAAACTTTAAGAGGTCTGCACACATAAGTAACATAACAACCCAAGTCGCCTGCTTCTGTCGGACAAGTCAGACCGCTTTCCTCTGGCTACTGTTGTTGACTAGCAGAGATCCTGTTTGTTTACCTGGTGAGGTGTATGCTTTGACTCGTCTTGAAGTCCTGTTTTACTTCATGATGCTAGAAACTTCATTGCCCCCTGCCTCGCTATATTATAGGGAGGCAGTGGATAAAGTTCCATCTATAGACCACGAAAATATACAGAAACTAGAGAACTTCAGCATCCTGTGCTGAGCCAAGGTCCATAGTGGGGTTTCCTGCATCATCTTGTGAGACTGACAAACCAGATGCTTCTTGAGGGAGCAGAGCACAGCCGGTGACAGAATGTGCATCCTTGAGTACAGTAACTGCTCTGGTTTATTAAAAACACTGACACGCCCCATCCAGCAGATTGGAGAGGACTGATAACAGCAGTGAAAAGCAGCTGCGAGGCAAACAAAGTCAGCCTGCGCCGGCCCTGGAACCAAACCATAACAGACCGACGAGCCTCAGGCACAACAAACGGCGCTTTGATATGGTGTTAAAACATCCCATTCCCTCCAACGTGCACACACACAAACAAACACTGCGCTCTATTGTGTCAGGCCCAGCAGGCCTCATGTGATGGAGCGCTGCTCGTTTGCTACCTGCCTGACGCAAACAATAGGGCTGACTTTACTACGGGGTGCCGACTGAAGGTTACTATAGTGCAAGGCGCGGAGGTTACTGTAGTTCAGGCGGAACAGGCAGCAGGATATTTTGGTGACTGCCAGTGAGCAAGGCATCTGACATCATGAAAGCGTACTTCGGCACATGCCTGGGCATGTGTCACGTCAGCCAATTACATCTGTTACAATGCCCAGACGTTATGATACGCACAGTGGAATGCAACTTTTAGTTACCAAGGAGACACAGGCGTTTTCGGTTGTATGTTTCCCTGAGCTCGGGCCGAAAATCTCTATCAACTGGATGGAACCAAAAACAAATAAAAAAATCTAACTCAACAATAGAGCAGGTAATTACGGCTCCTCACCGACTTCCTGTATGTCTGCATGAGGCGGCAGACACGCACGCCATTAAAACCATACAAAAACATGACGGTAAAAATAGTTGCTTCACATGCAGACGGAGAAACTACAATGCTGCCGTGTCTTCTCCAAACACCCGCCACAGCTATGACAGTTCACATACGGTGGAACTTTTTATGACATGACAGGCATAAGCTTTTCTACAGATTATTCTGATTATTCCAACATTAGTTTTATAAATGTATGTTTGGGGAAAAAGGACACTCCTAAGTTTACTTTGTCTATACATGAAGTAGATAGAATCTCATGGTCTTTTCACCAACATTGGACCATATGTGCTGTGTTTTGAACCGATGGTAAAACCTACAAACGGAACAGACTTCTGATTGTCATGCGGCGAGTCTGACGTTTTTCTCTGGTGTATCGAGCTCAATTTAAAAAAACATGCTGGGGAACAGGAAGTAGTGAAAGGCAGTGGCTATTCCTTATTAAATTCTTCAGGAAGCCACAAAGTTAAGATAAGCAACATTTCGTACTATGCACTGCCTGAACGTTATGGTTATTTTGAGTTTCGTTAACTTTTATCAGATTTACGGCGATGTGGTTTCTTTCTTATGGTCGTGATAGAGCTATATACGTACATTCATCATTTTTAAGTATATTGAAAACTTCAAAGGCGTGTGCTACATAGGTTACTCATCATAGCTGCGGAGGTAAATTTCACAGAAGGTGTGACATCACAATTCCTGATAAGGAAGGGTGGATGGATATTAGTCATGAAAGAAAAAAAAAAATTATTGACACCATATGTGTTTTACTGTATTATGTACCAACAACCCAACATATTTGAGGATGTTAGAAGATATTTTGTCATGCATGAGATGTGTAACAGATTTGTCATTGTCAAGCAAAGTATCGCCTTGTTCTTAAAACAGAAGACCAAATGACAAGTCTGTAAATAAACCCAAATCCTCTAGCCTACCTTTACAGTGTCAAACGGTAGACATGCTCATTGTTGTGTCCTATGAGATAACCCACCCCCTAATCAGCTTTAGGGGGATTACTCTTTTATAGTCATAATGCCCTGTGAATGCTACCAGGAGTGGAAAAATAAAAGCTCTCCAAAACAGCGGTTGTAGAGAAGGTCATGCACGGTGCTGCAGGAATGAGCAAACCCTTGCCAGGTTGGAGTAACATAAGCCAGGCCTGAACTCTGAGGAAGAAAGGCTAATGGTCAAAGGTCAGGGCTGAGGGGTAAGGGATGACAGTTGAATTCTTCCGTCAATTCTTTCAACCTTAAATACCAAAACAAGCAGAGAACAACATTTTATCTGACCACATTCTGAACCATGGAATGGTAGTTTTGGACGGTTATAGGAAATAAAAGCAAGAAGAGGAACAGAGTCTCATTACCAAGTCAACTAGACCCTCTGCAGTTTGGTCCGCCTAGCTATAAAGCCATTGTCTCACTTTAATGCTTTCTGCCCTTCTAGTGTTTATTTCACTGGTGCGCCGCGCCACAGAGAAGAACGAAATGTCCCCACCGATGTGAAACCCAACACCTCTGCCTAGAGACTGCTCCTCACCCAGCCTATCACCGGCAGGGTTTGAGTCTTCAGTGGTTGCGGTTCTCAACAATGCAGTTTGAGAGCTAGTCAAGTAAAACACGGGGAGGCTGTGTGCTGCGAGGTTACTATCAGTCAATGAACTATAGTAACCTCCGCTAGATGTCTTCTCTCACGGTGATGGCTGCTGCACGGAAATCCAGGCTCAAACAGGTTGTGGTTTTAATCATATAATTTACCGGAGGGTTGTCAGATCACCATCTCAGGAACTAAAAATAACATAATTCTGTGCAGAGACAAACTGAACACTTAACAGGAATCAAACATGGGTTTGTTCGCCTTGCCTTGAGGTTCTTCTGGTTGCCTGTACTTGATGCTCAGAAAAGTGATCACAGCTCAGCATTATTGCAGTTAAGCAACCAAAACAACAATATTATCATTATTGGACAAGCGCTGATGTTAGGATTTCCAACAAGACCAACCAGAGCTGGGTTTTTTCCTGGGAGCACAACAAAGGAGGAAAGACAGTCGCAGCAAAAGAACCTTCTAACCACCAGAGGAGGTGATTCTGATAAAACATGAGGTGGTTTATCTGGGGGAGACCCACAGTCATCCACTCTGATCGTCTCCATCCATCGCCACTGTGAGCTAGAAATAACCCCTGGTGTGTGACCTGAATAATTTATTCATGTTGTTTTTCCAGAACTTTCAATCTTGGTAGTCGGTGTAGGAAAAACTCGTGATATTTTTTTTTTTTTTTTATGGGGGAATTCAAATTAAAAAAAGAAAAACAACACAAGTCATGCAGAATCAGAATAAGAGTGCAGTGGAGTGAGACAACCTCTTCATTGAACAAATATAACTGGGCTGCTCTTGAGTCACGCATGATAACTCATGTTAATGTTGGTACGTCTGCTTGAAGAACCCATTTCCCGTAATCCAACATGCAAACACTGCGCAGATTTAGAATCTGCACCGCTTTAAACTGAGGGAAAGACAAAAGCCGTAGAATAGTAGTTGGTTGTTACAGGGAGTGATCCTTAGTCACAACATGTTTGGCCTCTAGCTTCAAGTTAAACATAAGCTCAACCTAAGTGGTAAATAGGTTAACCATCAAGATATGTAACAGAACTTCCAATGGCCCTGTGTGTCCAGCGATGCCTGATCGGACTGTTAAATACCAGTGCCAATGAAGGGGGAACATTCATGTATTTAAAGAAGGAGCCCCCCATGGCCAGTGGTGTTTAATGGTGCAGATAACACCCGCGGTTCTGTGAGTTCTCGGGTCAGTTTCCTTTCACCACTTAAAACCCGCTGCTCTCATTAAAAGAAACGACACGCATTCAGATGCATCATCAGCAGCAATATTTTCACACATTGTTTTGTTTAGTTTAACGCAGCACCCTTTAGCAGCTCAATCAATATTTTTATCATTTCTATTAAGTATCGCATTTGCAAAGCAACCTGGGAAATGAAAGTGCATGACATGAATGGAAATCATGTCATACATAACCAAAGAATTTTCTATTGTAGCATTCAGCATCTCTAATTGTCGATAATTAAACAAAAAAAACAACATTAAGAGTCCTCAGGTTTCCCACGCTTGCTCAACACTGCTAAAATATAGGTTGTAATCTGCATTAGCAGGCCTTACAAAAGAGCAAGTTGTCTCCACACTGCCAGATGCATGACAACACCAACCATCAAGTAATCAGCTAAGCTATACGTGACAGCAGAGAACACAGCAGCTTATGTAAGCAGCGCCATGCAAGTTCAGTCCAGCGCATGTTATGTAATAAGGCAAGGAAGAAGGGCACAGAAAGGCAGCCCATCTACTCGAGCACCCCATATGTTTGCTGCTCAAACATGCTGTGTGGATATACACCCAGCCAAAGTTAGTTTAAATAACTTCCTGGAATGTATTAGTCAATGCTGTGGGTTAAAGAAGTGTTGAAAACTTCCTTGTGAAGGAAAACTGAAAATACAAATCCATGCTCTCCGTGTTTGCCATGATGGGTTTGCCTGAAGGCGTAATGAGCCGAGCGGGGGAAAGTGGGTCAAAGGTGACAACACAGAACAGAATCAAACGGGACTGCATGGTTGCGAAAGTGCAAATTCATTCAATTTAATAATCCTTGAAAATCTAGTTACAAGTTTAAAAAAAATTCAGATTAATGTACGAAATAAATTTTAAAAAGTCAAGAAATTAAATTAATAAATAAATTAACACCCTTCTCAACCCTCATATTAAGTTTATGACATAAGTAGGTGTGTGTTCAGTTGCTTTTTGTATGTCTAGGACACATTCTCCTCCACTGTCATGGTACAAGAGAGGTACTGTAAATATTAATACATACCTTTTATCTGAATCAAGTTTATAACCTCATAATTTTATATCCCAATTATCAATTTAAAAAAATGGACAGAAATGCTAAACATTACTTTAATGACTGTTGCAATTCAAGCACAGCAGTTTTAAAGTATTATAACCAATGACAGGTGAAGGTAGAACTAAATACATCTAGTCCTTCAAGCTGTTGTGTTGGAAGCAGAAAGAAATGGGCGAGCCTAAGGATCAGAACGACTTCAGCAAGGACCAATCATACTAGTGAACAGAGCCAGGTAAAGGTTTGGCAGGTAAAAGGTGCCCTGTGTGAGTATTTCTTTGCAGCGAACCTTAATACCCCTACTTACCATTACCTAACTTTTTTCCCCCAACCCCATGACCCCCGACAGACAGAAGCCATCTGGTGATAACCCTTGCTAATCTGGCGGAGGTCAGCCTGCTTGGCCGCGTCCTGCGCCTCACTACTCCGCCACCCTCTTGCCGTTCACTTTCTTCTTCAAAGCTTTCCCAAATATGGGCCAGAGTTGGGCTGCAGGGCGAGTGGGATGGAGATGGAAGACGAGGAGGAGGGGGGGGTATCTGACAGCAAAGGGGAGAAATCCACTGAACGCGGGGCTGTGAATCAGCGGAACCGTACTGGAATGCCGGACAAAGCATGGCGAAGGCAGATACGTCTTCATTTAATGACCAGCTCCGGTGGCGTGCTGCGTGTGCGCGAGTAAGAGGTCAAGAGCAGCGTGGCGGAGCAGAAAGACAGTAAACACCTTTCTCCCCACAAATCTGAACCAACCCATCCTTCCTTCCATTCATCCATCCTGGCTCCATCTCTGTACTGTCAAATACTCCCATCACCACCTGGGGGAGGGGGGGCATGACATCCACTATATTACCCTGGACATGTGTAGCAGAGGCTGTAAACAGACCTACTATTAGAACTTTAAACCTATCTGGAGATGAAGAACGCAGAGTCCGGATCTGAACTTTTCAAACCTTTGGTTCTGATTCTTGCTTTCAGAGAGGAGGTTCCCCCAAAGTCTTAACGCTCGATTGCGATTTTCGTTTCTTAGATCGGATGTTTTGAGTAGCTGTTAAGATGTTGTTTTCGGATGAAAAGCAGTGACATCACATTGCAAAAAATCCAACGGGTGTCTTATTTAGGACCACCAATGCAAGTGTCAACCTGAACAGGGAAAAATCAGATACAGTGTGGTTTGTGACCTGGGCCACATTTTCCCGGCAGCGTGAATGCAGCCAAAGTACCCATTAAAATCCATCAGGATGCCTCCAAAAACTACTGAATGCCAGGGAATAGTAAAGTATTGTGTACAAATCTAACAGCGAGTCAATTATTAGGAAACAAGTCAAATATCCACAGCCGGGAAATTCCCTAGAGATGAGTAACTGTGCCTCCAATGTGGGACAAGGGCCAGAATTAAGTTTCAGTGACATCATTTTACCCCCACCCCCCCCAAAAGGTCCCTTATGGTGAAAATACTTTCAAAAGTAAAGGCACCATAGGAGCAGAGCTTTAAGTGCTGAATATCTGGTTGTTTGAGTACTTTTAACACTGTATCCGGGCAACGCTTTAAAAATATGCAGGTGTTAACCAGCTTCTTTTTTTTTTTAGATTGCTTTGACATGTGTGGACATATTCTTCTAGAGCATAACAAACGCTGTCAAGTATAGTGTGCACAAAAACGCCGGCTAAAAAAAACAATTCTGTTGTTCATCCACTGATTCATTTGAAATCTGTGGAAAACGCAGACAAAAAGTGATTTAAGTTAGTTTTAAAAAAAAAGTAGTTCCTTGAGGTTTGAGTTCAAGCTACTTTTTATTTTTGAATCAAACTTTGCTCATGAGATAAACATCCTACACTCGCTCGCCAGACAGTTTCCCCACAGCATCAACAGAAGTGTCAAATGCAGGGCTGCGTCTTTGTGAAGACAAAAACGCCAGAAACAATTGAAACAAAAAAACCCAAAAACGCAACAAAAGTTATTTTGAGTTGAATGGGGTGGGGGGTGGTTTGGGGGATTGGTGGGATGTCCCTGAGGGCAGGCACAGAGCCGCACACAGCCACAGAGCTGCTGGATCACATTTCCTGGTTGTTGCTCAGGCAGAATGACCTACAATAACCCCAGAAGCACCCAGTAGAGAGGTTACTACAGGGCGTTTCACATGAGGCTTAAGATTGTGTTCCTCTTATCCCATTCCCAGAGACCAACAGTAATGGCTGTTCGTTGTTGATTTGTAAACTTGATTAAGACGCATGCAAGCACGAGAACAAACCTGGTCTGCTCCTGCAGGATCAGATGAGGCTCCACAAAGAACTTGACTCGCAGCCTCAGTCGACAGGGGACCACATTATACATCTGCTGGCAGATGCGGTTCCTCAGATTCAGCCACAGGTTCTCTCCTTTGCTGCCCGTGAACTGCAGCCCAAAGTAGTCCACTTCGATTATGCCCAACTTTCTGCAAACCTGGAGAGAGAAGAAAAGAAATGTGTCATGAAAGTGTATTTTGGACAAAGAAATTCAAAAAAAGATGTAAAAACCCAAATGTGTGGGGAGGAGGATTAGTGGACATGGTGAATCATTTACACGGAGCGTAAGGAGGAAATGTTCGTGCTCTAGAAATATCTTCTTCAATAACGAGTAAGTTCAGTGTGAAGGCCGTCCCTAACACCTGAGGTTTCTGTGCTTACAGCCAACGTCTCAAAGAAATATTCGCTCACGCTGCAGTTGAAAGCGAAACTGTTCATTCCCCTTGTAACTAAAACAGAACTGATCTCACTGGAACAGATCTAGATCTCTACCATGACCCCGTCTTTACAATAAGTACAGCAGAAAATGTCATCACTGTGCCAGGTCATCATCAATATTTATAAAACGGTGATCCGGGCATTCAGTTGTTGCACCGATTGCTGAGGCGGCAGAAATGTTTTGACAGTCAACCAGCTTTTAACGCCGAGGGAAAAAACATGATCCGATTGAAGTAAAAACAAAAAAACTGAAAAGGTTTGGATATCTGATCAGGACGCCTCCCTTTTGAGGTTTTCCAAGCACGTCAAACTGGGAGGAGACCCCATGGCAGAACCAGAACTTGTTTTGAGGGACTATACATCTCATCTGGCTTGGGAACGACCAGGATAGGCTGGAGAATGTTGCTTGGAGGAAGGAACTTTCGGAATAACCTTCTTAGCCAGCTGCCAAAATGGAATGGCTTCTGGTGGTAATTGCCGAATTCCCCCCTGTTTGACTTTGTCCATATTGCTAACAACACAGTGACGTCAGCGTGCTCAGTGGGAGAACCGCCAAATGGAATCTGACCTAACTGTTTATAGCCAAAATCAAAGTGGCCCACATCCTTGTGAAGGATCATAACTGATCTAATGGTCATATTCCAGTAGATCAGTGCTGTTCACACTCATCCAAGTCACATTTGAGCAAAAAAATCTGCTTTCGGTTACTTTTGTCCTGCAGCGTGAAGGGGACAACAAAACAAATTATATGATTGGACTTAAAGCCTCTCTAAGGATGAAGGGTGAACCTTCTAACCCACAATCCCACGCCCCCCTCAGCGGCTTCAGCCATGAGGTTATTACACAACTGCGGGTGGAGGTCTGCAGGGAGCTGAGATAGAACCCTTTCATTCCACCACCGGCCGGTCGCTGATGCGCGATGCATATGAAACAGCTTTACTTTTTTTCCAGTAAGGGGGGAAAAAAAACAACTTGGGGCAACAGATGAGAATGAGAAGTTGGCATGGTGCTTTGTTCATGCATACTTTGGACACAACTCTAAAGGTTCGGTTTGGCCGGAGCGAGAGGCGCTCGTGCAGCCTGAAGAATGAACTCTAGTAACCCCGCTGAGCCATCTGCCTCTGAAGATTAGCCATGCAGGTAGAAACAGTTTTACAGGTCGGTAACAGAACTTTCCCCAACATGTAACGTTTGGATAGTCAGTTTGACATTAATTGGTTGCACATAGATGTTTGGTTTTTTTTCATTCTGTGAGATGCACGTAGCAGAACATTTTGTTTCCAGTGTCCCTCTGTGCACGACTCCCACGGATAAATACATAGTTTTGATGCTGTTGTTTAGTGCTTACATTGAATGACACACAAAGCAGCTTCTTTAAGCAAGATTTATCTCACATCCCGTCGTTACTGTCTTTAATTCCAACTGACTTTTTTAAAGAAGAATTTTAAGAGTACTGTATATACTTCAAGAGTCGCTGACAGTGTACGTAAAAGGTTTCCCAGGACAAACACATCACTGCTGTGCACACCACAAAGATGTTATTTAAATTAAATTTAATTAAAATAACATAACATGTGTGTGTTCAATCGGAGCTTACCTTATTCAGACAATCTTCACCGTTCGCCTTCGCGTCAACTTCCACTTCCATCACCACCGAATCCGGACGAGTAACGTGGCAGAGCATATTTTATCCTATATAAATCTTTGGTGCGCCACTATTTTAAAATAATAAAACAATTCCTGATCTCTCTCGAACCCCCCTACATGGAGCCTTCGTGACTTTCTCAGTCCCTCTACTTTGTGTTGCGAATCTGAAGCCACCAGCTGTAGACTATTTCAATGAAATGCAGTACTTAGCACCGCCCACCCCACTCTGTCCAATGAAAGCCCGTTTGACACGAGCCCGGTAAATGTTTAACCAATCAGAGGTCGTCTATTAACCTCGGGCTCTCCTGGCCCGTGCTTGCTCGTCCCTGTGTCTGGACTGTAGAGGAGTGACGCGCCCTCATCTGGCCGCCTGTTGAAGGAACTTTTTCGGCTCACCTGCTCCTGATGAATCAGACATTTCTGCGAGGTTCAGCAGACCTAGGAGAAACTTTAATGGCTTGTACACCGTTCTCCCATCCGATTGTGTGAATAATGTATGGGAATGCAGCCAAAAATAGCTATGATAATGGGAATATGTTCCATTTAGCTTATCTGCTGCTGCTGCTGCCTACAGTTTCTATGAATTCTTTATAGATAGATAGATAGATAGATAGCCTTTATTAGTCCCACAATGGGGAAATTGCAATATTACAGCAGCAGAGCATGTTACAGAGTAAGAATGACACAGAGTAAGAATAACACAGAGTAAGAATAACATTGTGTTATGTGCAATTAAAATAAATTAAAATAAATTAAATTAAAATTAAACGTTGTGTGCAATTAAAATAAATTAAAAGGTAGATGTGTGTGTAAGTGTGTGTGTAGTTGTTTAGGTTTGTGTGTTGCTAACAGTGCTGGTTGTGGAGTCTGACTGCTGCAGGAAGGAACGATCGGCGATATCGCTCCTTCACACACTTGGGGTGAAGGAGTCTGTCGCTGAAGGAGCTCTCCAGTGCAGAGATGGTTTCCTGCATGGGGTGGGAGACGTTGTCCCGGAGAGATGACAGCTTGGCCATCATTCTCCTGTCTCCCACCTCCTGCACCGAGTCAAGAGGACATCCCAGGACCGAACTGGACTTCCTGATCAGTTTGTCCAGTTTCCTCCTGTCAGCAGCTGAGATGCTGCTGCCCCAGCAGACCACTCCACAAAAGATGGCCGAGGCGACTGCAGAGTCAAAGAAGGTCTTCAGGAGCGCCCCCTGCACTCCAAAAGACCTCAGTCTCCTCAGCAGATACAGTCGGCTCTGACCCCTTTTAAAGAGTGCCGTTGAGTTGTGGGTCCAGTCCAGTTTGTAATGATAGCAACCCAAAGGTTGCCAACTCAGTTCTAGAGACTTATGTAGGGCCATATGGACTTGGGTAATTCGATTTTGATTTGAAAACAATTTAATGACCTCACTAATAAATAAATAGAAAGATAGACAAATGAATTCTTTGTATGTTTTCTTTCATCAGGGCATTTATTAACCGCTTTAATGTCCTGCTCAACTGTTTGGTTGACCACATTTTGAGTCACTATTCTTCTTATTGAAAGCATGTGTGCCATTTGACTGAACCTGTTTTATAATATGATGTATATGTTAGTAGTAGAGTAAGGGGCCAAGGATGAGGCCATGGGGGAAACCACATGTCACTGAGGGGGAGACATTAAAGGTTCAGATTGCAAGATTTAGCAGGTATTTAGTGGTATCTTTCTAAATAAATGGAATCTTATATTCATAACCAGGTATTTTTGTGCACAACGGATGGAGTGCTTTTGAATTTTCCAAATTTGAATGAGTTGAATCCAGAGAATTCAACTCAGCTCGGCCGCCAGCCCCCTTTTCCTCATCCTCACAAGGGAAGGAGGCTGGCGGCCGAGTGGACTTGAATCTCAATCCTGCGTTCTCTCTGGAAAACAGAGGAGGACAATCCTCCTCTGCCGCTATGTGAGTCGCTATATGAGGAGCTGGCTGGGACTATATTCAGGACCTCGAGCAGAGCCCCCCTCTATGGGGATAACTGCAAACTGACACTCCCACTTAAATCTATTGAGGAGGAATTCAAGGTTGCATATTCACGGGAGGCGATGCAGTTCCCTTAGTCGGCAGATCCCTACGACTGTGAGACAAGCATAGCGGTCAGGACCAGCAGGAAGTTTGAGAGCAGAGGCTGCAGTGGAGCAGGTCTAGTCACAGCAAAGTAATGGTCTCCAGTTGGTACAGTTGGTAGAGGAAGGGGGGCCATGCTAAGAACGACCGCACCACCCTGGTGCAACAAGGTTAAAGGACTGGAGCACAGAGGGATCATCCGAAATGAGGTTGGAGCAGCCTTTCAGGAGAAGAAGGCCGGCATAGCTGTGGAAATTAGTCAGCGGGTTCACCTGGACTAGATCGGAGTAAGTTATGGAGTGAAGATGGCCTGGGCTGAGCCATTGGGGGCAGAGTCACAGCACATCTGGTTCTTGGTTCAGGCAGTGTGTTCAGCCCGTCCAACCTGAACTGTTCGGGGTTAGTGGAGACTAAGACCCAGCATGTTCCCTCTGTCATGCAAAGGGAGCCTGGAACCCGTCTAGAGTTGCTGCCATAAGACTCTGGGGGAAAGCCGATATCACTTAGACGGCAAACGTATACTTAAGACCATCGCTTCATCAGATTAAAGAAGCTCAGATTTCATGCGGTTTGTGATATTCACACTGTTCTGATCCAAATGGGAGAAAAAAAACCTTTCACATTTTGCCCCAGTTTCCCTGCAGTGTTGAACACGGCCATTGTTTTCTTCTTTGTCACTGAAACATTTCTGATTTATACACAATCAAGAGGCCAAGATGAAAATGCTTCACCTGTGATGGAAGGTGTTTGGCTACGTTCACACTGGAGACAAAAGTCAAACAAATCAGATTTTTTTTTTTTTCACCATATCTGAATCTGATGTGGGGGTTTTCCACGGGATAGTGGACAGAGCACAAATCAGAAGGAATCTTATCGTGTCTAATCTGATTTAATCCTCGTTAATATGTGGTTTTGAGTTACAAACACTGTTCAGACATGACATTATGAGAGCTGAAGTCAGAATAAGAGGAGTTATATCGTTACAATAGCATTCTCAGTGAGTTGGAATATTCCCGGCAGCAAGTGAACATTTTGTCCTCAAAACTGTTGATGAAAAAACTAGAACTGCTGGTCGTGTTGGTGTTACCAGTTTACAGTGGTTATAACCTTCCAAACTGGTCTATGAATCTGTTAAACTGAAACCGGTTGGGTCAAATAATGATGATTTAAACCAGACCTACGCTGTCGTTTCTGACAGCAAGGGTTTATCCCCGAAAAGTCCCCAATCCCCTTCGTTGTACGAGCGATCTCCCTGATTGAATCCCTCAAATTAAATGTGAAGTTATTTCCACAGTTTTTTAAGTGAGAAAAAGTGAGTATAATATGAACTATTAGATTCAATTATTATGGGTAATTCCGACAAAATCGGGAAAGAAATTATGGCAAAAACCTGTTATAATAATAGATATTAGCAATGTTCGATTCCCCCATTTTCACATCTCTCAACAACTCCTCGTTTAAATTACATTCCGCCGCGGATCAGTCCCTGACAAAACTTCTCTAGAGAACCACCCAATACATGCAAAAGTCTCTCCACAGGTGAAATAGACACAAGCTTTTCGTGCCATCCTGAAATTTCAGCAGGTTTTCCCTTCAACCGTGACTACAGGATTGTGAGTTGTGCAACCTTAAGTGCAATTCTTAGGATGTTTCAGTGATCTGTTGGCTAACAATTGGAATCCAATATCAACAAAAAATGAATTTAGGGGAACATTGATCCCAAAAAGTGTCTTTATTTGACTCTGGACTGACATCCAAAATCGTACAAATTTGGTCCATGACCACATAAAATGGGAATAGGTCCCGAGTCAGTTTTACATTTGAGTCATGGTGGTGAGGTGGTGCAGTTATATTTGCGTCGGAGAGCTGGGGTTACATGCCGCCTGTGCATAATCTTAAATCTCGTCTCATGGGATATGTTGGAACATGAAATGTCCCGGTGTAATTTCCAGAAATTACACAGTGCATTACAGCGCTGCTTCGATGGCGTCAAGCGGAGCTAGCTTAGATTAGATTAGGTTGTATTTCAAATTTTTCCTATATATTATTCTTGTTCCCATACAGGCACGCATATTTACATCCCCTTTTTCTTTTTTTCCTTTTTTTACCAAAAAGTTGTAGGCTGAAGTTATCGCTTATCATACCACACCCTTTTAAATTTTGACTGGACACCAGTGTGACACCTCAAAAAATTCATGTGGCTTTATCTACAAAAGTTTTGGGGCCATTATTTCGTAACTGTTGGTCTGATTTGGTTCAGATTTAGTGAATATATAGAGATTTGTCTCATATATATCATATTTTACTCCAATGCATCAAACCTGGGCTGTCCCTCTGATGTGTTCGTTTTCTAATCCTGTCCATCCTCTTCACTCCCAAAGAACATCTAACCATCTTCAACTCTGCCACCTCCAGCTCGGCATCATGTCTCTTGCTCAGTGCCGCCGTCTCTAAACCATCCATCAGAGCTGCTCTCACTACCATCTTGGAAACCTTTCCCTTCACTCCTGCTGCTGCACTTCTGTCAGAGATAACTCCTGACACTGTTTTCTCCACCCACTCCAGCCTGCCTGCAGTCGATTCTTCACCTCTTTTCAACACTCCCTGCTCTGAACAGTTGATTCCAAGTTCTTGAACTTCTGCACCTTCTCCACCTCTACTCCTTCAGCCTCACCGTTCCACCTGCCTCCCTTTCACTCACACACATGTATTCTGTCTCGCTGTGACTTACCTTCATTCCTCTTCTCTCCAGCGGGTACCTCCACCCGCTCCCTTATCTCACTACAGATTACAATGTCATCCAAAAAACTCATAGTCCAAGGAGACTCCTGCCTGACCTCATCTTTCAGTCTGTCCATCGTCATAGCAAACAAGAAGGGGCTCGGGGCAATCTTTGGTGCAGTCCCACCTCCACCTTGAAGCCATCCATCATTCCTACTGCACACCTCAGTGCTGTCATGCTGCTCTCATACATATCCCATACCAATCTAACAAGTACAACTCTAACCCTTTGTGGCTTCAAAGGGGTCACAAGTCAGTTTACTTCAAGTGCCGGTCCAAAGTCTGGAGAAAATGGGGGAGTTGTGTTTGATGGACATCCAATAAAAAAAACAACCCATGCCTAATCAGCATGCAGAACATGAAACTGATTTCAAAGCGTATTTAGACACCAACACCAACTGTTTGATTCAGAAATCAAGTCAAATCAGCTCCAGAATGAAGAAATCCGAAACCATGCTATGTGAGATCCAACATATAACACAATGCAGAATATGTATTTATGCTTTAATTGACACAGTATCACTTTCTTACCTTGTAGGTTGTAACTCATTAGAACACATTTACTGTAAAATCAAGTCAAGCCAGCATTCCCTGTTGTCAGTGAAATGTAACTTAAAAAAGTAATACGCGCATATCTGCTACTAATTTGGGAATTTTGGGAATGTGAAGAGACCTTATTTGATTAGTTGCTTACGCACTAAAATTGACTCAACAGATCTTATCAGCGGCACTCTGTGTAACGCGGTCAGTCGGCCCGGAGTCGATAGTGACTGCTGTCCTATTGCCCTGAAGTGATGAAACACAGTGAACAATGAATGACAAGTGGAACGTGTGGTCTGAAATGTCCTCGTACGCCATAACCATAAATGGAAAGACAGGAGGATGGCGAGACCCAACACCCCCGCTGACCTGGAAAAGAACCTAGTTATTGGGTAGGCATCAGAGACAGCATCTGCCCACCCTAGCACTTTGAGATTTGATCCAAGTGTAAAGTGCATTATAAATTAAATGTAGTATTATTATTATTACCCTATTATATAATATTATATATATTATACAATATTATGTATATTATATAATACCATATATATTATACAATATTATATTTATTATATAATATTATATATATAATATTATATAATAAATATATATTATGTATATTCTATTCTATATATTATATTGTATATAAATATATATTATGTATATTCTATTATATCATATTATATTCTATATATTATATTGTATATAATATATTATATAATATAATATAATATATATATTATATTATATCTAAATATATATTATGTTTATTATATTATATCATATATCATATTATATAATATTCTATAATATTATATGTATTATATCATATTATATATATTATATGATATAATATGATATAATATGATATAATATAATATACATAATATATATTTAGATATAATATAATATATATAATATTCTATAATATAAAATTATATAATATACTATTATATATATCATATAATATATATCATATAATATAATATTATATAATATAATATAATATATATTCTATTATATATATTATATAATATCATATATATAATATAATATAATATAATATTATATAATATAATATAATATAATATAATATATATTCTATTATATATATTATATAATATCATATATATAATATAATATTATATATATGATATCAGACGTCATCGTCTGCAGACCCCTCGTGTTAACACGATAACTCAAAAATGCTTTTTTTAAAGATGGAAACTGTTTTCCAGACATAACTTCATATTTAATTTGAGGAGTTCAATCAGTGGGATTGCTTTTTTCAACGCAGGTGATTGGTGGCTATTCTGGGATGTACCCTTGCTGACAGGGGAGACATCGTGGGCCTGTAGTTCAAAATGCTGCTCAGTGCTGTTTACACAATGATAACAGATTATCGAGAAAAAGAACCGCCTTCGCCTAGAGGCCCACAGCTGGGGTCTTACAAATTTAAATTCCCCCTGGGTGCACCGTTGTAATTACAGACAAAGAGCTACAAATCTTGCTTTATGAAAAAAGATAAAAGAACAAGCAATATCAGGGAATTGAATATCATTAAATGAATATCAGTTGTAACAACCATAACTAGAAATAAGATGAAAAGAGGGAAAAAACAACAAGATTAATCTATTAAGACTCCCCATTTGCACATCTAGGTTATTTTGGGGGGGAGGGCTTCTCCTCTACCATCTGTGCTCGCACACAAGCATAAACCATTCCCAAACTCCTGGTTCACAGCTAGGTATGACATCATGCAATGTGACATCACTTTCCTCCAAGGCAAACCACTGCTCACTCGACTGGACGTGAACACACAGCCATGCCGTGTGTGTGTTTGTGTTTGTGTGTTTGCGTGTGTGTGTGTGTGTGTGTGTGTATGTGTGTCTGTGGGGGGGCGCATGACATCACAGCATCATCATTGCCCATCTCCACAGCCTCTTGTCTGAACGAGCCATGCTAACAGAGCTGCTGCGGCTGCTGTTGTTGTGGTAGCTTTGATTGGATAGCATCATTCATTCCGGAGGAGCAACACCATGCAGCCGACCGATTAGTCAAAACAGGGACCCCTTTGCCCGATTATGAGGAAAGGCCAGAGGAGGAGCAACTCCTCTGAGTCCGAAGAGAATCAACGGTCATCGACGAAGGATTCCAGAGACCAGTTGTCATCATACGGATGCTCATCAGGTGAAGTTTCATGGTCGGACTCAGCCGTGAAAGCACAATGTGCGATGAAGAGGAGCAAGAGATTCACCAGCTCCTTCAGCTTTGACGAAGAAGATCGGCCACAAACAACTGATGAGAAGAGAGAAGAAGTGTCACCAAAGAACTCCAACGGAGTCTCCGCCACGGTGGCGGCGGATGCAGATTTGGCTGCAGAAAGTGCACAATTTAGGAAACGAGACACTTTTTGTGAGGCGATTAAAGCGTCGAGGTCAGTTTTATTCAGACCTCAGGAACTGTGGCTGGCGGTCAGGAGATGCATCTCCCTCCGTTGGCCTCCTTGCATCAGCAGACAAAGCAGCGCCAAACTATCCTACCAAGTGGACATGGACCAATCGGAGGACACGCTTTCATCCGTCAGCTCTGAATCAGCCAATGACAGTTCTTCACTCACGTCCACCTCGGATGACAGAGACGTGATAGTGATTCGAAATGAAGGAGCGGAGGTGAAAACCAAAGCGGTTAAAAGTTGCGCACTTCCTTGCCGCGGGATTTCTCGCTCCTCCCCTCGACTGCCCAGAGCGAGACAAGCTACGGACCTGGTTTTAGCTTCAATGATACTGGAGAGAGAAACTTTCCTGAGGATTGAGCTGGTAGATTCAGGCGATGTGAGGGAAGACGTCCGCTATCGGGCAGAATGGAAGCTGTCGGAGAGAACCGAGGAGCTGGCAGAGGGAGTCTGGATCTCTCGTGACAGAAAACCGACTCACTGACAAATCAGAGTGGATGGTTGTTGTTTTTTTTGCATCATTTATTGCAATCATCATCAGTAATTATTATTATTACAATCAACTGTTCTTGGTTTGTGTGACTTCTGATTGGAAGTGGCTTACTTTTCCATTAATAATCAGTGAGACTGCGTTTGCATAACGGCTGCATGAAGCGCTATGTGCTGGTACAAACTGTGCGGATACGAATGCAAGCGTGCAGCTAACTAATTAAAAAGGTTATTTTCAGAGTTGATGTTTGTTTTCCGCTTCTCTGGCTTCTAAGAGAACATTTTACACTTGGCTGCTTCTGTGCACGGGAGGGAAAAGGGAAAGACCATTTCTTCATGAATAAAAGCTTATTTTGTGATATATTTTCTGTGTTTTTTCGTTAGAATATTATTGGTTCGGGTTCATCCGCAGTGTTTTTTTTCCATGAAATACAAAATTTCATCAAAAAATATTTTTACAATTCTGATTTATTTTCTTACTGTTCAAAAACAAACTAAATAAATTAAATTAGATTAAATTTAGAGTGTCGAAAACATTACATTAATAAATGCCACAGAGAAATAAAAATGGGCAAAGAAACAATTTATTTATGTGTTTTAATATGAAATTAAAACACATTGATAAATCTAAATGTAAATGTTGTTAAATGTACAAAAAACACATATTATGACAAATCTAAGCCTTTAAAAGGAACATTAGGGGAGAAAGAAGAGATTAATAAAATCGGGTTTCCTTACATTCTGGCAAACTAAGAGGCACCGATGAAGTCATGCTACGCAACGTGATGTAGAATTATCCCTTTTAAATGGGAGGGCTGTTATTATTCCACAAACAGGAGCATCTCTCTGTGCTTCTATTAATAGATGTGACCTGTTTTCATTATACATTCACAAGCATGAAAGATCCATGTTGGTTATGAGGGGGAGTAGGCAGCGTTTGTGACCCTACAGTGTTGCTGTAGTAGCTTCACACTACAATCAGAGAGAGCTTCTTTTTCGTAAAATACCGTTTCGGGCTTTTTTTAACATAATTTCCTAACAATGGGTATGAGCTACACCAATTTGGTGGATATGAATGGATTCCAGGAGATCTATCATATATATATTTATATTATTTTGGTTCATATTTTACTCACTTTCTTTTCTTTTCTTTTCTTTTCTTTTCTTTTCTTTTCTTTTCTTTTCTCTTTTTAACAAAAAACATTATTTTTCCGACATTACTTCACATTTAATCCGAGGAACTCAATCGGGTGGATTACTCCGGCTGGCGTCTGCACGAACGCTCTCCTCCTTCACGATAATGTTTCATTGTTGTTTTGTTAAGCCTATATTGACCTTTTCTGTATTTGCCGGTTTTCCCTTACCCCAAAAGACAGGAACCCGTCAAGAGGAAGTGTTTAAATGTCAATCCTTGCTGACTGCCATCGCCCCCCCTGTTCAGTATTACAGGTTGTTCCCATCTCATCTGCCGAGATGTAGAACATCTATGCTCATATTGGATTTTTAAGTATTCTATCTAAACTGGAATGTTTCTTAATTGCTGTTATAAATATTTTTGTTCCAACCTCTCATCCTCTTTCCCAGTTCCTTCTCTCAGTCATGTCCTTGTGTTTGTAAACTGCTGGAAGAAGGAGCCGTCCTCAAAGGTGGTTACATAACAGCGGGATCGGCTCTAAATCCCAGCAGAGGACACAGATCGTAGATGCCAAAGGACGAACGTGACTTCATGGAATATTTAAGGTCCTGGGAGGAAGCAGGCGTTGGTTACTTTGTCTCCTTGGTCATTTAGATATATTCTATTAGAGTCAAAAAAAATTTAAATTAAGTAATTAATTAATTATTACTATAGTTTTCTATTTGGGATCTACAAAGTCTTATCTTAATTATGCTCTGACCCGTAATTGTTGCTTCTCAAATGCAGTCATACGTTCTTCATTCTTGTTACAACTATGTGACGAGATTGTTCACGTTGCGTCAAAATACATCATCCATAATAATAACACACTACAAATATTTCTCCGGGAACTCCGGCTTCCTCCCACAGTCCAAAAACATGTGATAGAGGTGAATTGGTGACACAAAAATTGCCCGTAGGAGTAAGAGTGACTGTAAGTGTGTGGTTGTGTGTTTCTATGTGTGTCTGCCCTGCGATGAACTGGCGACTTGTCCAGGGTGTACCCTGCCTCTCGCCCGATGTTAGCTGGGATAGGCTCCAGCCCCCCGTGACCCTGAACAGGATAAGCGGTAAATAATGAAATGGAGTTTCACTTACCCTCCATTATGTATCATTAATGCAGTCACCCATTCTCAAATGTTTGTGTGTGTGTGTATATGTGTGCTTGTGGAACAAAGCGTGCTGATGGGACTGGACCCATGATGTTAGCTGAAGTAGAATAATACTAATAGTGGCACGATGAAGATGTGAGTCTGACTGATGAAATGGGGTCAGGTGTGTGCGGTATGTGTGTTTACTATTTACTATGTGTCTGGAGAGGACAAAGAAACATTTGATTGATGGTCCCAATGGGGCATTTGTGATTGCAGCCAAGATAAGTTATGCCTGCAGACACTCACAGACACGCTAACACACACACACACACACTCTCTTGGAGGGTTTACAGAAGGATTTAAGTTCTCTGATGAACGAGGGTCAATGACTATTTGGAATTCTAATTTGTGTTTGTCCTTGTGTCTGCTGCACGCTGACTCTACTGGCTGTGCATGTGTGTGTGTGTATGTGTGTGTGTGTGTGTGTGTGTGTGTGTATGCGTGCACGGAACAGCATGGCGGTATCACACAACAGTGAAGGGCTGTTTGTATGTTTGCTAGATTATCATGAGACGCCTCACTATTGCCTCTTCCTGTTAGGTCATACACTTGTATGACGATAAGCCAATAACACGGAAGAGTTTCACTAGTGGGAATTATTACTTATTAATCTGAGTAATCACATACAGGATAAACTCCTCGGATCGATTCACCTGTACTTAATTTGGACTAAATTAAAAAAGGGTTGAGAAATTGGGACAGTAGTGGCAAAAGTATGCAACTGACTTTTTCCAAAATCAACCCACCTCTTCCAGGCACTAAGGTCAATGTCGCTATAAAAGTTGAAAATGCTTTTGAGTAATCGTGTTAACAAAAAGGATCAGCGTTGGACGCGGCGGCAAGGATGACGTTTATATATCCCTGAAGCTGTACAAATCTGGCAATGGAGACATTTGTTGAGAGAAAATCTCTCAACAAATGTCTGTTTCAACAGTAAAGACAATAATTAAGTAATTTAAAGAGTGATGTTCAAAATCAGTCTGGACGAAGACATGTCTGCAAACTGACCCCATGCCTTGTGAGAAGAATGGTTCAACTGTAAAAAGACTTTCCAAGGATTACAGCTAGATAATTGCTGAGGTCAGTTGAATCTTGGGGTCAGAAAGTCGACCTAACCACCATCAGATGGCGCCTACACCGACAGCTGTCATCCACATACATTTTACTGTACATACAGTTTACCAAACACCACTGGGAACTTCAATGGAACAAGATTATAGGGCAGATGAGATTTCTTTTAGCAACAAACATCAAAGATAAGTGTTGCGTAGCAAGAAAAAAAACCATAGAGAAAAGCCCCTCCTACCCACTGTGAAGACTGGTGGTGGATATCGGATGTTTTTCCTCCAAAGGCCCTGCACATCTTTTTAAAATACATGGTTTCATGGCGTCCATCAAATACCAGCAGATACTGTATGAAGGCCTGAAAGCATCTGCCAGGAAACTTAAAGCGGGCCGTGGTTGGACCGTCCAACAGGACAATGTTCTGAGGCAAACCTCAAAATCAACCTAAGAATGGTTCCGAGATCAGAAAATATCCCAGTCACCTGACCCAAACCCCACAGAACATCTTTGGGATGTGCTTCAGAGGAGATTCCACAAGCGTAGAACTCAGAATCTGAAGGATTTTACATTTCAATTAACTACATTTTTAAAGGGTGGCAATAATTCTGGAGGGCGCTGCATATTTTGAAGTTACATTAAAACCCTTTAATGTACTCCTTCAGTGGTTTAAACCCATCACATATTGAGAACGGTGAAGAACGTAGGAGGTGGAACCTTTCTTTATGGTTCAGTGTGACATGCGTCAAACCGTTGTCAGCTCACAGAACCGTTTCTCTCAATTAACATTTACATTGGTGTGTCTGGTTGATCATTGACAGAGGACGCTATCAGGCAGTCATTACTTTTCTTGGAAATGCTTTCAAAGGGATATACAGTTTCACAATACGTGGTGGAGAACCAGACATGTTAGACTTTGATATTACACATTTTAGAAGAGAAATACTTCCAGGCATTGATGACCTTCTACATATGAAACAATTACCTCTGTTTGATTTGGTTGGGCCTAAAAACAGTACAGAATATTTGTAAATTGTTTCAGATTTTGTAGAAATGTAATGTATATGTTGCATACAGTTACAGCAATTCCAGATCCAATCTAGTATTTTTTTTAAAAATCCTTTATCATTTGATTTTTTTCTGATGCTCAAAACTTTTGTGAATATCCATGTCTGGATTCCGGCCCGCTGCTCCAGCTCCTCACAGATGGGTCCCATGCAGAGAAGGGATTTCACAATGGTGTCTCGTTATGTTCTGTATGATACATGTGATAATAAAGTGTATTCATCATTATTTCATATTCCGTTCCCACGTAGAATTCAACATTTTACATCCGTAAAGAAACCTGTAGTTACTTGATAAGGCATCCCATCTCTGAAAAGGGGATACTACGGAAAAACCATTGCTGCGTGTTAATGCTATATCCCAAAAACTATTTTACTGATTATTTTTCTAATTTTATACCCCATTGACCTTAGCGCGCGGAAGAACTGGATTGATTTTCGGAAAGGTCAGTTGCAGATGTCTGGCACTAGAGGGAGTTTTATCTACGAAATCAGGTCATCATTTCTCAACTGTTGGTCTGATTTAGCTCGGATTTCTTGCATATGAATTGACTTGACGGTATTTATCATCTACATATCATATTTAGCTCTAGTAGTTCATATTTTACTCAAAAGGTGGAGCTTTATTAGGAAAACCACTGTTTTCCCTAACGTAACTTCCTAATTGTTTGTCCAATTTAGCCCAAATTTACCCCATATGAACCGCCTCTAGGAGATCTGACTTGTATTTGTCATCTTCTACTGATGTTAAAATTAAGTAAACCAGATCAATCGTGTAAATGTATTATCTCACAAAAATAGCTATGTTTAAGTCATTAGGCGGAGCCTTTTGTGGAAAACAGTCTAGTTCATATGAATTGTCTTTTTTTAATTACTGAGCTCTGAAAAACTAGTTAACTGTATTTATTTTATTTATAATCCGTATTTATAATCCGTTACTCATCTCTTATGAGCCACTAAAAATGTACGACAGTGTCCGTATTTCCTAAAACCAGGCCGTCTGCCCATTGAGTCATTAGCGGTGTATTTGACATTTATAGACATCGGTTTCGGACAGGTGTCAGTAATGGCCTGCCAATAACAGAGAAAGGTCACAACTCGATAAAAAAGAAAAAGAAATAGCAGGCAGATAAGGTTACGGTGTCACCTGGGTACGCTGCTCCGTCTGCCATGAGCATCGGGTTATGGTGTACCGTAACCAGACACACGCACACACACAGAGCAGAGAGGGAAACAGTGGAGAGGATTATAAGTGTTGCACAAGTGTGTGTGTTTTTATTTATGCGTGAAGATATAACTACTGTCAAACGATTAGAAAGTATGTTATGTCTGCTGTTCCCTGTGCTGTTCTCATGAACACCTCTCTCTCTCTTCATTCACTCTTTAGCTCGCATGACCACCTCTTCTCCCTCCATTCAATGCTTTGCCTCTGAAGCTGCTCCCCTGTTCTTAAAAATCAGCACATGTTCACTTCTCCTCCATTCCTCAGGCAGGATATCCTGTCAGCCTCCGAGATCATACTGACCAAACGTGCAGGAGAGTATATTAATATAATTCAGTTGTCAGCTGGAGGCATAATTCAACTTAACCTTGCCTGTTCCAAACAAAATGCTCATAAGTCTGAACTCGTCTGAAGCGCATCAGAACGTCTGCTCTTCCTCTCGCCCCTTCCTCACCCACTGATGATTGCAGCTGGATCTTCCTCAGACACATTCACATCTGGCCCGCTGCACCCATTTCACGCCTCAGCGAACGCTGCACAGTTTAAAGTAGGCTACATCCACTTCCCAAGTGAGATTCCGCCATCCCAGCTGAATATTTTCAATATCAACTACAAATCCGATAAATGAGAAAGGGATACATTCGTTTATTGAGATGTGAGAGACGGCGAAATGATTTCTGGTATCACAGCATCTGTCACTAACTAATGTAAGAAGAATAATCTCGGTTACAAATGAGATTACATAAGGAGAAATGAGACTTTTACTGCGGTTGTGCCAGAGAGGGGTGGATATTAGATATTATTTCTGAGGAGAGCTGCACAATCTTGTCTTTCTCAAAAGGAGAGGAAGAATGGATTTAGGAATGACGGGTGAGGGGGGTCGAATTCTGGATTAATGAATCATGAGGATGACCTCAAGTGAAAAGAGTAAAAATACAAGATGTGGCCAAACAGCCGCACAGACACGGCCGACAGAGGAGGGGAATTCAGGGGGACTCTCTCTTTACACATGTCGTCTGTATCACAAGCACTTCCTGGCTATTTCCAGCTTCATTCGCTCATTCTCCTTTTATCGTATCACCACCTTTAAATACGCTCTCTCTCTCTCTCTCACTCTCTCTCTCTCTCTCTCTCTCTCTCTCTCTCTCTCTCTCTGCTGTCAAATCAGCTGTCATAGAAGTATGGCAAGGATGTAAACCACCTCCACCCCCCAGAACAGAACCTGCCTGGGCATCTGCTATCAATCCTTCCTTCCTTGAAGTCATCCCATCATCCAGGTCATCATCCTCGTCCTCATCCTGGGGACCCTTGGTCGACTTTTAATCTTCCTAATGTAATGTTTGCTTTCTACAATTCTAGCTGAGTCATGAGTGTTAGGTCTTTGCTCAGTATTTCCTGCAGCGTTCGCTGCTGGATCTTTGATGATAACTCAAAAGATATTTCATAGTTCATTTTAAAATTTTGTATCCTTTTGGACCGTAGTGTGAGGAAGATATCAAAGATATCTAACTTGTATTTGTCATATTTTACTGTAATTCTTCATACTTCACTCACTAGGGGGCTTTTTTAGCAAAAAAAAGAAAGTTTTCTGACCATTACTTCCCAACCATATGTCCTTTCATGTCAAATATGCTCATATGAATCTTCACAAGGAGATCTATTACAAATAAAATTTCACTGTAATAGTTAATATTTTACTAACTAGGGGGAGCTTTTTGTGGAAAGCACAATTTCTCTTCCGAAAACTTTACAACCATAAGTCAAGTTGTATCTAAATTTTGCCCAGATGAATTGACACTAAGAAATCTGTCTTGTTTTATTACTGAGCTCTAAAGAAAAATACTTATCTGTGTTTATCTTCTTTATTGAGTCCAAGCATGGGGGTATAGTACAACGCAGGGGAAATAGGGGATTTCCGGTATATGCCCTTGCTGTCGGGGACGGCAGGGAAAGCTTAGTCTTCCATAAGTGACAGTGATCTAGATGGGATTATTCCCTTTAATGTATCTCGTATCATATTGTAGTCTCCATTAATTCCCACCAGGGAGACCTGGTGGGATTCTAGGACAGCACAGTTGCTTTTGGCGAAGTCAAGTAACAGGATATTAAAAACCAAAGAAGCAATTAAGTATAAAATCTAATAACTACAAAGATTTTGTATCATAATGTTATTAAATTCCATAATTCTGTTTAGAATAGCACAGTTGCCATACCGCCACTAATTCAATTTGATATTTGCCTTTCCAGCTTTGACATGCCTCAGCAGTTCCAGTGTATGTGTGCTCACCTACACACCTATACACACAATTACACAATCCGTACATGCTGTACAGATTTTTGATGGGGTAGTCCTGTAGGAAACACGATATCTCTCCCAGGTGTGGTGTTGAAAATGTCTTCTCAATGTGCTTTATCTGGAATGTAAACAGAATAATCTAGTATAAGTTCTCCCAGGACACGATCAGCTATTGTGCACGAACCTCAACATCTGGTTCCTACGGAGGGTAAGAATGAACTCTGTGAACTAGCATGGACGTAGACATATGTTAACGTACTAGAGAGGAAAAGTGAGGCACACTTCCTGCCTAGAAAATGTGCATGCGACAGCTTTCAGGGGAACTTAAAAGGAAGTCAAATCTGCAAAAGATAGCAGGGCTTGTTTTATCTCCAAGCACAGCCATGGTTCAGGCCTGAAGGCTGAGGAAGAATCAGTTACTGGTGTCTGTGTGTGTGTGAAGAATGTTTCACACAGTGATTGTCAGAAGTTTTCCTTCCTGCTATCTCTCTGACGTTCTCCTCCTCTCTGCTCCCCCCCCCCCCCCCCCCCGCTTCAATCAGACTCATCATTTTGCTGGTTAATTGCTTCTTTACCCTGCAGAGCTGTCAGGTCTCAAACAGACAATCAGGAGCAGAGTCGAAGTATCTGATCTTATCTGTGCACCTTCCGTTCCAGTCTTCAAATGTCTATTACTCTGTTTTTTTTAAATTTTATCTTCTTTAACGGTACTCTTATTGAGTCTCATTGGAAAGTAAAGACCTGGTGAATCACTGCCATCACCGTACCTTGTGAAAATGAGAAATGGAATGTTCACATTTAACATTGACCTTCCGTAAAGAGAGGCTTATATGTATTTTGGTGGTACTCTGGTTTAAGATTTGTAGTTTATGGGTTTAAAATGAAGATTTTCAATCACTGGAATGGTTTTACAACATCATTTCTGTTGTTATATCACTACCCCACAGTTGCGTATGGCCCACGAGTCGTTACCCAATATAGATAAAGTGGCAAAATGACAATGTCCATGTCATCAGTGTTTTTTGTCACACAAGCTGAGGGTCATGTCATAGTCTCTAAATATCAAATCTGGCTAAATGGAGAATTTTAAGGAATTTGAAATACATTTATTATGGTGGTGACGAACAATATGTGTTTCCAAAATTGTATACTTAAAATCATTGAGTGAAAAAGACTGTCCATTGTCTAGAAAGGGGATTAATCATAATTTAATACTCAAAATTTACAGTTATGTTTTTACTTTAAGGTTAGCTGTTGTTTTGGGAGAAGCGCGCAACTCTTTGCTATTTACTTTGTTGCAACTAACTCTGTCCTTTCAATCTCAAAAGTTTGAATAGTCCGTACATATATATATATATATATATATATATATATATATATATATATATATATATATATATATATATATATATATATTAGCTCTTGAAACAATCTAAAGTTGTTGGCTATCCTGTGCTAGCTAGCTAGCAGCAACGAAATCTGAACAAGTGGTCGACGCATCTGTCAACAAGTGTAAACAATGATGTGTCTCGCTGTCTGCTTGTGGTCCGATTGCCCAAAAAAACAATGTCTAAATCCTAGATGAACTCAGCGAGACATAACTAAGGACAGCAGCGGATGGCGATGGATTGACTCTGCAGGAGTGACGATGATTGGATGGATGAGGCTACCGGAATGAGAGCTGCTGATATCAGTTGATGCCCCAAGCCGTGGAGCAGGTAATTGAGACTGAGCATGTGTGAAGGGGGAGGATAGTATTGGTATGGGCTTCGGCACAAGTGTGCGAGAGGAGAGGCTTTCTGACTGAACTATCGATAGATCTCCATTTCAAGTAGAGGTAGCAGGATGTCACCATGATGGCGCCAGCCAGCTGATAGAAAAACTCTCAGACCCAAGGAAAAACTTTCCTCGGATTTAGAACTTTTCGATGTACTCTTCCTCATCTTCCCACGCATCATACACGAAGGGAGCTGCATCAACTAGAAGATTACAACATAGAAAAGTGCTACTACAGAGTCTGCACAAGGAATGCAGAGGACAAGTAGGCAAGCTAACCTAACTTCACTCTGAAAACCAAAAGATCCAGCTCTGGTATCTCACCTTCAACTTTACCGATTCCGCCAGGCATCACAGACGTAAGCGACAATCTGATTTCAACTGAAAATAAAATGATGCACAGGGAATTCCAGGCACTCTGCCAAAGCCTGGAATTCAGTCTGGACCAAATGGATAAGACAAAAGCGGAAAACGAATCACTACATCCATCCGTCAAAACCGACAACACCCAACATCTTCTTCCTCTTGGGTCAGCCAACGGAAACAAATCCAAGAAGGGGACGTTCCTGAACGCACCACTGACGACCCGGAACCAACGGACAAGGACTTTATGATCAAACAGCCTAAACTCCTCGCTGATTCTGTTAACAAAATCACTTTTCACTCAAGCGTCGTACCGGGTCAAAGGCCGACCACGTCCTATCATTACAGAGTTTGAACACTTTAAACAAAACGAACGGGTTCCACGGGAGGACAGGCGGCTTAGAGCAGCAAACTTCAATCTCAATGATCAAGTAGAGGTTGCAGAGAGTATATATCACTACCTGTGGCGATAGTATAAACAAAATACAAGCTATTGAAATTCTTATGATCCGATATGAAATCATTAAAGTTTTCATATTTGAACTTGTGGTCATTGGCACCGTCAGTGGAGTGTGAGAGCTGGTACCGGGTCAGCGTATCGCCTCCGGGCTCTGTCCCGTCACATTAGCTTATTACAGCATTAAGTGTCAAGACTTCTCACTCACAGATAAATCAGTGCGACCGCCGCCGTTTCCCAGCGGCAGCATCAGTAAACGCAGCACACATCTGCGCAGGCACTGCCTTTGCGTCAGAATAAAGGACACATTGGAATATCTGTGATATGAACCTCTGCCCTGCGGCCAAAACAAAGACATCACTGTCACATCTCACCCTTTTCATCCACCAGGCATCACTTGCTGCTCTGCTCTGGTCGGCTGTCAGATCTCGCTTTGTGTTCTCAGCCTGTCCTCCTAGATCTTCAAAGCGCAGAATCAATTTAAATCTCCTCTAACACAGGTTTAAGGGCGTTGAAAGACGGTTAGGCCCGTGTGGCTTAGATCTGACGAGCTGCGTCATGTGTTTTCTGTGTGACCTTGCCCCAGGAATCAGAGAGAGTGAGACTGAGAATCAGAGGGGGGGAGAGAGAGAGAGAGAGAGAGAGATATTCATGAGAGGATGAACTGATGAACTGGAAGAATGTGCACAGCCTCCACACTCTTTGAAGTCATTTTATCTTTGAAGGTCTTAATGTAATATCATAATGCCTGAACACACAATGTCAAAGCAGGTCCAGTACAGATGTGTGCTGGTGTAACCGGTTCTGTTATGAGTAACCCAGCCATAAAGGGGTCACAAGCCCACGCGTACTTCTAGTGCCGGTCCTCGGGTTGCGCATCCGGCGTAAAACCTAAACCAAATCCATGTACTGAACACAAAATTCATTTCCAAACTAGATCGTTCCGGGCCCGGGGTTCTGCAGTGGATGGAAAGTGGCGCCACATTTTAATCCACAGATATCCACGATAATGGTTCCAGAAGTGAAACAGTAATGCTAAATCCAAGGCATAATGACCACATCATATCTACAGGTAAAAAGGCAGATCGGTACATCGGTTGAGTCTGGCCACGCCAACAAACATGCAAAGGTTTAGGAATTCTAAGGAAATATTGTTGGTACTTTTTACTTTTGTGTGTTCGGTTCAGGGTTGGTTCAGCAAAACAAAATAAACGTGCTGGGAAGCTGCAGCCTTTCCAAAGACTTTGCTGTATTCCAAATATATTTAACCAGATGTATTGGGAATGAACTTAAGTTGTCCGTCATACCTTTGGAGGGAGGGGCAGTCATTTGAAAACGCCTCGCTGGGCCGAAATCAAAGGTTGTTTTGGCTCCAGCACAAATTGGATCACCTCCTGGTGGCTATCCCAGCTGCCAGCACTGCTGATCTCTGCTGCTGAGGCCACATATAAATCTCCCTCATGGCAAACTGTTGTTAGTATTCCACAGATATAATAATAATAATAATAATATTGTATCCTTTATTGATCAGTTATACACACTACAACATAGTGACATTATTTCTCTGCATTTGACCCATCTCTGAGGGAGCAGTGGGCAGCTAGGGTTTCAGGGTCTTGCTCAAAGACCCTGCGACATGTAGACCCTGGTGGGCCCCGAAATAGCCACCGTCTGATCTTTGGCCGATGGCCGATGATTGATTGTACCCACAGAGGAAGTGACTTTATTACAGTAGATGGTGAATTCCGCTAAAGAGATCTCTAACTGGAGATATTTAGTCTTCAGTGAACCGGTGAAGTTTACCCCGATCTACCCTCCAACAGTGCGTGCAGGAATAAGTGGAACCGATGAATGATAATAGAAGGTTAAGTAATAACTGCTTCATAGCTGCTCAATATGCAACTGCCGTTTCTTCTATGGACATGCATGGATGGTAAACACCGACTCGCATGCTGAGATGAGTCACTTCTTTTAAATGGCTTCCTGACATTCTGTAAAACAGATGGAGAAATGTGTCCTAGGGAAAGCAGGTCCTTCTCACAGTCTATTGAGCCTGTGGTCCTTGAATGCATCGGGTGCAAAGGTCAGGAAACCCCCTCAGAGAGTAAGTTGTATAAGTATCAGAGTAATATACAATTAATTTGCATCAACTTTGTACTAAAGACCAGTGGCTCTCAGTCCAACAAAATCAATCAATCAATCAATAAAATTTGAAGGTGATCCATTATGTCGTCTTTGAGTTACGGCGTTAACGCCATCCGCCATGTTAATCTGCGGCCCACGCGGTGGACGTGATGACGATTCCAGAATATCCCTCACTCCTAGGGGATATAATTATCAAATCATTAATATTCTCTCATTTTAATAGTTAGTACACAATATAGACCAAATAATTTGGTGAGTTATAGCTGATTTGAAAGCATTCTGGTTTTACTTTACTTCTGCTTCAATTAAGATGCACAGCGAGGGTTCAGACCGTCTACTGCAGAATTTATTCAAATGCATCGCTATCTTACAATCCGTGCCTAAACATCATGAAAACATTTTCAAATATCTCAGAGTTAAAGACCTGAACAAGTCCAATCAGCTTTAATGGCTAACATTATTTATGCATTTATGTAATTTGTTATTTATTACTTGTCTCACCAAAGGATTCAAATCTGAGTAAAGAGTTTCCTAACCGGTTCTGTCCGGGGAAATTATTATAAGAGTAGCCATGATATTTAATTCACGTATCTGAAGTATAAGCAGGAAAGAAAATTAAGATTATATTTGGTAAAACGCATGTGGAATAGATGACTAAAAATGCAATTTAGTTTGTTCCTCATGTTGATCAATGATGAATATAATTTTAATGTGTCTGGTGAATAAGGGATATTTCAGTCCCACCATCAATATTTACACAGTTGTTCAAAGACGCCAGACAGACGGCAGAGCAGGTCTGGTTACCATGACGCTGCATCTCTGGTGAACTCTGGTGATCCATGAAATCAAAAACTATTTCCATGTGGATGTAAAATTTAGAACACTAGAAGGAGCTTTATTGCCAAATGTTTTCGGGCCATAATTTTTCAACCTTTGGTCCAATTTAGGCAAAAACCTTGGAGATCAATCTTCTATATATCGTGTATTACTCCAATAGTTCATATGATACCGTCTAGGTCCTAGACTCTAGGAGAAACTTTTTTACAAGAAAATCTGTTTTTTGGCTCTAACTTCTGAACCAACGGTCCAATGTATGTATTTTACTGCAATAGCTTATATTTTACTGCTATATTATCTATTTTACTGTAAAAGTTCATATTTTACAGTAATAATTCATATTTATCTGTAATAGTTCATATGAACTTTAAGATAGTTCATATTTTATTGTAATAGTTCAATTTTACTGTTATAGTTCACATTTAACTGTAATAGTTCACATTTAACTGTAATAGTTCATATTTTTACTGTAATAGTTCATATTTTATAATAATAGTTCATATTTTACTATTATAGTTCATATTTTACTGTAAAAGTTCATATTTTATTGTAATAGTTAATATTTAACTGTAATAGTTCATATTTTACAATAATAGTTCACATTTAACTGTAATAGTTCATATTTTTACTGTAATAGTTCATATTTTATAATAATAGTTCATATTTTACTATTATAGTTCATATTTTTACTGTAATAGTTCATATTTTATTGTAAAAGTTCATATTTTGAACTAATAGTTCATATTTCTACTGTAATAGTTAATATTTTACTATTATAGTTCATATTTTATAATAATAGTTCATATTTTATTGTAATAGTTCATATTTTATTGTTATAGTTAATATTTTACTGTAATAGTTCATATTTTACAATAATAGTTCATATTTAACTGTAATAGTTCATATTTTACTCACTTTTTGTATATCTTTTTACAAAATATACTTTGGACATAACTTCACATTTAATTTGAGGAGTTCAGTCTGGCGGATTGCTTGTACAACGCATGGGATTGGGGACTTTTCTTGAGGAATTACCCTTGATGTCGGGGACGACAGCATGAGCCTATTTTTTTTTTCAAGCAGCAACAGTTTTCCAAAATCCTTCCGGCCTCTGCTGTGACATCCTTGTTAATACTGAGAAGAGTTTTCTCTCAAAGTGTGAGTAATCGCAGCTGAGTGGGTGAAACCGTCCCCTCCTTCCCCGGAGGAAGAGCCAAACACGAGCTCATCCCCACAGAGTCGGAGTCGGCCTCCCTCTGGATGATCGCAAAGTGAGTCAGGACGAAGATACTGGGTCAGAATTAAAAACACGTCTCAGCTGCTCTGTGGATTTCACCTCATCCTCGGAGACGAAGGCAGCGTGTGATGCGTCGTCTACTTCTCTTTCTCTGCCAGCTGACTGGAGAAATCTTGCATTTCTTGCATGTCATAATTGTATTGTATTATATACGTGTCTCAACTGCTATAGTGTCAACATTTTTTTATTCTTCAAATGAGAAATTCAGAATGAACTATTTTCAGGCAGGATGCAAGAGACAAGAAGATGAAACTCTTTGGACTGATAGTCCAAATTTGGTTCATATGAATCAAATTGAGGAGATCTACATCATACTGTACTCCGATACATCATGTTGTACTCAATAAGTGGAACTTTTTCATTTAAATCATTGTTTTAGGAAACATAAATTTGTATTAAATTTGAGGAGTTAAATCAGGGGCATTGCTTGTACAACTCAGGGGATTGAGGACTTTTCAGATATAGCCTTGCTGTCAGGGTTGAGAGCATAAGCCTAGTTATTAAATATATAAGCTAATTTTTAATCAAATTTGACACATGTTTGATCTGCAGAGTATTTAAATAAAAAGTATTCTAACCATCATGCAACACTAAAGTGAAGTTTCATTATTCCTCATTTGGGGCAAAATCTGCCTTAAATGTGAATAACATATAAGGTATCTGAATCATATATTTTTTTATATTTATATGAATTCATCTATGTTAAAATATCCATTGTTGAAGGAATGCAATCATTACAACAGACAATCCTTAAACAGTGAGTTTTCATGACTTCATTCTGCCTTTGACTGACATTTCAACAAATCCCATCTAAGATATTTGGGAAATCACAAATCACAAATAAATGGCCCTCCTCTCTCGCTCTCATTCTTCAGGATCAGAGTAATGCATGGTGGGAAATAAGGCTAAACTTACTGATTTTTCTTATCCTATAAATCAGCCATATTTGATCGGAGAAAAGGAGTGACTGTGATGAATAACGGATCTGTATTATATGGAATCATAGAGGATTTTGTAGAGAGAAAGAGGTAGGAGTACCGTTGATGGTGTGATGGAACAGCTTCCACTGAGTTCTACTGCCCTCACCAGGGATTCTGAGTAAAGGTCTGACGCTCCTCCATTACCAAGAGGACTGAGAAATATTTTTTGGATATATGTAATGTATAATAATATATAGTGTTTTGTACTAGAGGAGTGTCCCTCTATAAAAATCCCTCTGCTGGCCCAGTTAGAAACTATAACCTACGAATCCTCAGACTGTGCTCTATAGAACAGAAACCACTTAAGTTTGTTTTAACAAATCGCCTCTGATGGAACTAAAAGTGCATTTGCGGATACAACAGAGTTATCGGCAAAGTTGTCCTTAGTTAGTTGTCTGGTTGGGAACAAATCAACACAGGGCAGCAATGGACCGTTTAGACCAGTGGTTCTCAGAGATAGGGTCACAATCCCACAGGTGAGTCACTGGAGATCTCATGTGGGTCACCAAGTAAAATGATTTACTATTACTCTAGACTGATATCTGCAGTACACCTTTCAGCCACATGAGGGAGCGCTTTTCTAGCTCCACCACACATGGACTTGTGCCTTGCTCATAGGGGTACTGGGGTAGATGAAATATTTTACATTAGCAAGGTAAAGTAAATAACGGTCCTAATAAGATGACATGGAATAATCTGATATGGTTTGAACATTTGATTCACTCTTTTGATAATGACAGCAGGAGGATTTCAATGAACCTACTTGTTCTGATGCAACAATACAAACAATGAACATTTTGGAATACAATCAATGATTTTTCAGTAAATATGTTGCAACTTATGAGAAAAAAAGTGTTATTTTAAGTCCCGTGAAACGGACGGCTTTGCAACATGGACTTTTTTCTTAATTGACGATTAATTGATGCTTTGCCTTGCCACACACACACACACACACATCCGCACACACGCACACAATAAATTAGGGCTTTGTAATACTAATAATATGTAAAACTTTTTCTCGTAAAATTAAGAATTTATTCTTGTAGTATTACAACTTTTTTCTCAATTATTCTCAAAGTATAACAACTATAATCTCATAATCTAATTTTTTTTAGTTTTTTTGTCAATGTGACCCTGATTCCCCATTGTTTGATTGGAATTATTTTATTAATTATAATTGTTGACTGAATATTGATCAGGCAACATTGGATCTAATATAAAAAGGCCTCTCATTGCGTTGAATAAATTCTCTTTGTTTTATTGATGGGAGGGAAACACCAGTCTCTTAATTATGCTAAATTGCACTTAATTTCTCTCCTTTAAAGTATCTAACACACGTATTATTTTACTGATGGGTGCATATTTGCTTTGTTACAAATGCACTTGATTTGTCTGGTTCTCAAATAATTAAAGGTGAAGAGACCTCATCCAACCTACATCTATATAGTACATATATAGCATATGTCCAGCTTATATTTTCAACAAGAATACAGTGAAGTTAGGATTTAAATGTGAAGCCTCTCACTTTGAAATGGCTGCTTTGCCTATTCAAGATAAAAAAGACGATGCGACCGGCATTCAAATTGGTCAGGAATGTTCATTTATGCAGAAAACGTTATTCTTCCAATTTATAGATGAGGTATATTGTGATTTGGGTCGAGACATTTCCTGCAGCATAGTTTCTGCTGCTCCTTCAGTCTTTGGATGTAATGTTGGTAGTGCCACTGATATGCTAACACAGTAAAATGACTAACGTTTTATGTTCAGTGTTTTGTTTTTAGTCTTGGGTAGTAATTGTATCCATGAGCCTGTCTTCATACATAAGACTCATGCGGCTATTTACTGGAAATGTTTTAATGTCACCACTACTCCAAGTATACATAATATTTACGAGAGACGATAGTACTCCCTAATAGGGAGTATAAACCCTCGGGCAAATCATTTTTGGTATTGTCATGCATTTTTCATGCCTTTTCTGCTCCGGGTTTGTTAAAACCACTCCTTCTTGAAGGTCAAAACCACTAGATGGTGACATTTATCTATTTATATTACTCCATCAACCCTCCTCTCCCATGTGACCTTTTTGTTCTGCTTTATTATTGACTTAAACTCTGGCATTTAATAAGGCAGGACTAGATTAGAGTCCGTGTGGACCCGTCAAGCTGACGTTCCCTCTAAACCACTAACAAATTCTAACGGAGCTAACGTCAAAAATGTTGTTTAAAGCTGCTGGACAGATGATTATCCCTTTGGACTCAAAACTCATAGCACACAGACTTTGTCACAAATAATCAAGTGTCTATTTTCTACCCTTTCCTCCACTGCAGTGGGGCTGGGGTCTAATCCAGCTGACATTTGGTGAGAGGGGCGGTACACCTGTGACGGCTCACCAGCTGATCACACCTACAGATGATTCACCGTCCATGATGCTCCTGTCGTTGCATATTTTTGGACTGTGGGTAGAAGCTGGAGCATCTGGAGGGAAAACTTAACTTTGGACTAAATCGGACCAATGGTCCGGAAGTTACTTCCGAAAAACTGTAGGATATTGGAAGTTCCCTCGTTAGTTTGTTGTGCTCAACGAAAACTTGTAATGAGCATAGAAGAAAGAAAAATGGTGGCACTGACCGAAAAACCACCGCGAGCAAGTAGATTCATCTCAGGTTCATAATAGTTTAGGTCTTTGTTCCAAATCCGGCCAACGTTTCGAACTCTTGCGCCTTCATCTGAGCAAGTGGAAGAGAAGCTGGAGATAAAGTAATTTATAGCAGGTGCTATACAATTGGGCATTAGATGTCACAATGTGAGGATAAAAAGCAAAAAACCTAAACGGCGATGGGGCTGGGAGTGATATGCAATTGGCCTGTGAGATATTAAGAGTTAAAAGATAAAAGCAAATAGAGATCGACCTTAGCTTCTTCCCCAGACGTGCAGCCTCCATCATCCCCCCTACCTCCACCCACCCCACCCTCAAATCGCTGCTTCCGACTGCACGGTTGCACCGACACTGTAACTGTTTTATCCCATGCACTGCATACTTACCTCCTTTCAGTTTTTAATTCATTTATTAAACTTGTTTTTAACTCATTTTTGTTGTGACAATGACAGATAAAGTGTCTTGAAAATTGTGTCATTCATTAGGAGTATTGTCACATTTGTAATTCTAATACATGCAAGACAACGTCATTTATATAGTACATTTCAGCAACATGGCAATTGAAAGTGCAGTATCATTCTAGAACTCAGTTTACTAGATGTAATCTGTTTTTAACACACTTTGTTTGTCATAATAAAAAGAACATTTCTAAAGTGCTTGATGTACATTAATGTTGAAGCATTACGTTTTTCTTACACTAGATGGGGCTATTACTTGACTTTAAGTGTCACAGAGTGAACCGTCAATAAGCAGTCTTTCTTAATACCTTTATGCCGATTCAGCAAGTATTTGACATGTTTAGCCCTTTAAGATTTCTATCCTTGCAGTAACTGAAAACTTTTTAAGTGTTCTAGCTATCCCTAATTAAGCACATTTATGCAGCTTAATACTACTTTTCACTTCATTCTGGTTGGAAATCAACATTTCATTGCAACAATAAAGGGATCGTGAGCAGTGAGCGTTCCTGTCCGCTCTTGGCTATTGTCAACATAAACAGCAGTCTCGCAGCTGATATGTCCAATCTGAACATCATCATCACTCCTTCCTCTTACAACAATGTGATTATATATCGCGAGCGAGCTTCAAGTGTCTGCATAGTCATTTCCATACGGTGGAAGTGGTGTCTGAGAAGCCCTCACAGTGATGAAGGCACAAAGAAAGCCTCCTGATCCAGATGTTCAATAGCTGAGATAAATAGTTCTGTGTAATCATTTCCCCCAGCAAGAGACTTTTTTCCTTTCCACTTTGTAGCCCGCAGCCTGTTCTCAGCTCCCCTCCGTTACGTGTCTAGAATCATATACCATAACATGGTCGGAAAAACAAAATACAAATCTTCCCTCCCATTTCAGTGCTATTAGTTTCAGTACTAGAAATATCGGAATGATGACAATAATATCGATTTCTAATTAACCCATTAATGTCCTGCTCACTATTTCTTATCTATAGTAAAGGTCAACCTACTTCGCTGGCCCTTCTCTTTCGTCAGAGCATCAGAATATGTCATTGGCTCCCGTCATGTGCATACCAAAGCGAAATGAGAGTGGTCCCGTTGGGACTCGCCGGGATCTGACAAATATTACGAAACCATTTTTCTGCTGAAAGAGAGAATACCAAATCTCTGAAGGTGTGGTCTACAACAATGTTTCTAAAGTTGGTATATGTGAAAGTAACGTCCAAAGGAACAGCAGGATCGACCAGCATTAATATGTCCAGCAATGCTTGCAACTATAGCTCTCCTATGGGAGACAAGTGCTGGCCTTTGCTGTCTACACCACAAGTCTTGGTCCTGCAAGAAGGTCATGGGCTTCACTCACTCGTCACTCACTCGTCACTCACTCGTCACTCACTCGTCACTCACTCGTCACTCACTCGTCACTCACTCGTCACTCACTCGTCACTCACTCGTCACTCACTCGTCACTCACTCGTCACTCACTTATTCCTTCCTTAGACAAATTTGGTAGGTACTAACCACTGCAGACCAGGGACACCCAACAAGACCTGCAGTTTTGGCTAAGCTCTGACCCGGTCATCAAGCCATTCCAATAAGTCAACGCAATGTGCTTTCCCATATTTCCTTTTTTCAACTTGAAGGAATTCTTTATCCATCCATCCAGCCAAGGATTTTTCTTCTGCTTAAACAGGGGAGGGTCTCGGCGGTAACAAGCTAAAATGCACATTCCAGACGGCACTCTCCCCAGCAACACTCCCCAGATCATCCATGGGGATCCCAGTGTACTCCCAGCCCATATGAGATATACAGTCCCTCCACCGTGGGTACATGATGTGGCTCCCTCCGGATGTCTGACCTCCGCATCGTATCTCTAAGGCTGAGCGCAGACCCCTTACGAAGGAAGCTCATTTCAGACACCCGTATTTTTGACCTAATTCTTCCGGTCACTACCCAGATGTCACAATCATAGATGAGGGTTGGAATGTTGATAGACTGTTAAATTGAGAGCGTTGCTTTACAACTCAGCTCTCGTTTAACCACAACAGATTGATGTAGCACCCGCAATACTGCTGATGCCGTACCAAACCGCCTGTCCATTTCTCTCTTTATTTGTGTACATGCCGACCACTAACATGTGCCACACTATCAATATACTCAATATCATTCAGTTCATCTGCAAGTGGCTCTAATGTTATGGCTGATTGGTGTATATTCAAAATGTGTTTTAAGTAGTTTTTCTCAGGCGATAAACATACTGTACATACAGTAGATCTATTGAAATTTCAATAAGAAAGACTTTCCTCTTGCACACTCAGGCAACAGTTAATGTTCATTCCACACTTTTATCCTCAAATTTCACACATGCTGTCTCAGTTAACTGCTTCATGGTGTGGGGCATCAGTTGAAATAAGCTGCGCTCATTATCCATCCAATTCCTGTCACACCTGCATGCTTAGCCCAACTTAGCCGCAAACAGCTGCTGTCTTCAAATATGACTCTCTGTCCAATCATCTATTTATTTTATGCTGTTGGTTTAAAAGCCCTCAACCTCCCCTTCTCTGCCCAGTCCTCGCAAATCCATCAGCCTCATTATTCATGAGCCTCAGCAGAGTCATCTGTCACCACCACCAGTATCCAGATTTCTATATGTATTATTATTATTATTATGCTGCTGCTCAGGGCAGAAACCCTTTGGTCCCATCTCCCTTAAGAGCCTGAGTACCAGGACTTGCTAATAGACTAATTATAAAACATCATCTGTTGTAATAAATCATTCATCTTTTCTTCATCTCTGACTGAAATACTGTTATACTGAAATACTGTTAGAGTATTTAAAATGGGAGGTGATAGCATATAAGAAATTTCTGTGCCTAGAATGGTAGAAATGAGAAGGGATTAACACTGGTCAGCCATTGCCTGTGTGGTATACAGCCGAACAGAGACTAGCAGGTTTCTAAAACTACAAAAGAATCAATTTGTACGATTGGGTTTCAAATTTTGCAGGAACATGACAGTAGGCTTGTTTGGGAGTTGTTGTAGAAGAAAAATGTGGAAAAATAAATCAGGTTGCTCCATATTGCTGCACAGCTTAAGCGTTTCAAAATCAAACACCAGATGCTTCATGAAATACTTGCATAATGCAATAACAATATAGTGCTGTCGTATACTTTGTTTAATTTGTCGCTTCAGTTTTGAGATGTAATTTTGGATTTTATTAACACCCATAAATCATTTAAAGTCCACGTTGTTTTTTCACTCCTTAGCGTTTTCTATACTGTTCCGGAAATGGTTTGTAAAATGTTGCTTTCTTGAACAGATTGTGGAAAACAAACAAATCTTCCCACTTCCCGGCGGCACATTTTCAGAGGAAACGATGAAAGTCTGTGAATAACAGGGGAGCTGTATTGAATCTTTAATGATTGCTGAAGAGTTTGAGTCTCTTTGAATTGAAGAACAGATGTTCACACGAATGGAAAATAAATAAAAATGTGAGCTTACTCAGCCTGTATGGTCACCTGTTTTTCTCATTGTTATAGTAACAAAAAGGATAAACTTGAGCCATTTGGGCCAATTACATACCAATTCTTGTATGTAAACTAGGCCCATGAAGTCGTCCCGACAGAAAGGCTTTATTCCTGAAAAATCCCCAATTTCCTGCGTTGTACAAGCAATCCCCCTGCTAAACTCATTAATAATCTCTAACAGTCCATATTGACTCAATATAACTATTGGCTATTAGGCCAAAATGTTTTTGTTTGAGAAGGCCAGCATAAGTTGGTGTGATTAAGACTAATAAACCTGGCCTGGACTTTTTTTTGTGCTACCTTTTGACCTTTGGGTACTCGTTTCTGGAATTATGTTTTATTTTAGCACTACAAACAAATATACTGCGATGGCCCGTCCGGCTTTTTGAAAGTAATTAGTCAAGTCTTAAAATCAATTCTTAATCGTATGATAGCTAGTAAAGAGATACTAACACAGCTTTTCTTCTGGCATATGCCTTCTTTTTTTCATTTGCAGGTATAGCTTGCCATGTTTAAAGATGTCTGTGGAATTTACTTTGAGTCTTGTGAAGACAGACAGATTTTTGTCAGTAGATCTTCCACCTACAATAAATTAACCACGAGCAAAGTCAAACTCAGCAAAGGCGAACTTTCTGTTGATTCCCTTCACATACTTTTTCATAAAAATCTTTCAAGTTTCTTTCCTTGACTTTTCTATCCTCAACATACTTTTCTTTTTGTCTAATCCATACTCAACTTTCTTTGGATCGGATCCCTGTGGGCCTTGCCAGCCTTCCAAGCACCTCCCCATAAATCTTCAGTTTGATTCACCAGCAATAAGATGCTTTGAGACTACAAATCAGCAAAAAAAGACTCTAAATTTTTTGTGATGTCAAGGAAAATGTGATCCAACAAGGGAAAAAAGAAAATAAAGACATTGCCTGAGGCCAGAGTTGCCTGGCAACAACTTCCCACCTTTGTATGATTTGGCTTTCAGCAGTTTGCAGCGAAGGCATTTAGAAAAACTCTCAGCGAAAGGTTGGTTTGCTCACAGCAGGAACCGCAGAAAAGTAAATGAAGAGATGTTAGTGATCAGTTACTAACCAGTTCAGCCATCACGACCTCATCTAGTCTCATGTGGTTAAGTGCAAGTGGACATTCTTAAATGACTGACATGGTGCCTCTCAGCAGGTTGAAAGGTTCAGTTCTGTCTCAGGATTACCAATTACAGGATTGCTCTTCCCTTCTCAACAGGTCACTCCCACTGTGAACTCCCGACTGGAGCTGATCGGAGAAAAGTCTTTCCATCTTAGCAAGTAAGAGATGATTTTCCTTCTTGTGCCTGTTTTGGTTTTCCACTGTGTGGAAAGGCCCTAAAATTACGCCATTTCTTATAATTAATTATTTTCATACAATTAATTTTTCCGTGTACACGTCACCATACCCACAACCAGTGGTGGTAATGTGGCTTTTAAAAGGGAACCTTAGAGGATGTTGTTTGAAGGTTTTTTTTTTTATAGTGCTGCTTTTGTGTGCACCCACATGTTGCCTATCTAATAATTCACAGCAGTGGCTTTCTTGTCATAAACTCACCGGAGGCTTTCAAGCTGTCTGCTGATTTAAAGTGACATTTTATATAAAGCTATCACTTCCAGATGCACCATTAGCCGAAGACTGTTTTGATCATGTTTAGATTACAGGATGCATTCACAAAACATCCCAAGGCTAATGCCATCTGAGCTAGGAGAAACTCTCCAGGTGAGGTTTGTGTCAGTCATGATTTAAGTCTGATGTATAAAATAGGACCCAGTTTATGCAGCTAATGCACTCTGTTATGTGTTTTGTGTGTACAAGGGTTGCTAGCAAATTATGAGGGTCTAGTGGTTCCCAAAATCTTGGCCATGACCAGGGCCGCCCCTAACCAAATTGGTGGCCTGAGCAGACATCTGGTTACGATGCCCTCTCACCCCCTCTCCCATAGAATTCTTGTCAGTATAAAACAAGAGGTAACATTATACTAAACAGATTTTTCAACAAAATGTTTGTTTAAATATTTACCTATAATAAAAAAAGATATAATATGTCTATCATAAACAAACGACTCATTAAATAAGTTACTGAAATAAATCAATTAAATTAATTAATATTGCAGAAATTAGATAAATATATGTGTTTTAGTAAAAAAGATCCATAACTTGAAATAAAAACTAAAAAACTAAACGATAACAATATTAATGTACGTGCAGTGAGTGATTACATTTGCTAGATTAGACATGTAGATAGGTGAAATACATAGGTAAGAAAGGTAGGTTGGCCCTGCAGTCATTATATTGGGGTCATATTAAATGATTGAATTGGGTTAACGACAGGCACAGATAATTGACGGATGTACATTTTTTCTCTGATAAACAAACACTGATTTCTGTTGTCCTGTAATGAGATTTTCTACAATTTGGCATGGATTAGCTTCACTCTGTGTTTTATTCATACTTTTATTTTGTCGAGCACAACCAAGGCTATATTTATGCATTTTAATTTGGATGATCGGTTCTGTTCTGTCACTGTATTTAGTGCTGTCCAGTGCACTGTGGATGAAAACGGGTTCGACTCCTGTACACATCATCAAACAGTAACATATATTTATCTAATGCTTGAAATCATCCCATACAAATGAAAATGGTAAGTAATGCTAATAAGAGGAGTAGCAGGGCTAGCTTTGATAAAATTAAATTGATTTATTTAGCCCAAGTTTCACGTTGGAACTGAGTATGGAACCAATCAAAGCACTAACAATCATATCTTAGTAAGTAGACTTAGATTAAAATAATATGGAGAAATTAGTATTCTATTCATTAGTTTCCTACTGAGGGTGCAGAATAGTTGAGGCCCTGAGGAATTTCAGGGACAATTGGATAGCAAAGACAGCGTTAACGCTTTTTGTTAGAGTATAAAGGTTTATGAATGGCCTGTGGGATTTGGCACTTCTCCACATAGATTAAGAAAATTAACTCAAAGAAATAGCATTTGCAATAAAGCATTTTGATTGCGCTCACAATTTGAAGCTAATTGTATTGTTTGTGTTGAATATAAAGGGCTGTATTTAATTTAATGTGCACAAATGAGTGCATAAATGTGCCCATTAATTTCCTGCTCAGCTGTTTGGTTGAGCACATTTTGAGTTTCTAATTCTTATTGAAAGATGTGTGACCCTTCAAGGAACCTGTTTATAATATGACCCAGTGGCAGCATGTATATGCTAAAGAGTAAGGGGCCAAGGATGGAGCCATTGAGGACGCCAAATGTCAAAGCAACCACTGAGGAGGAGCAATTAACTATGACTATTGAGAGAGTTCTATTCCATAATTGGGATTTCTTTTGGCATATAAAAGCGTGTGAGGACCTACTTAGCAGAATTATGTAACTTCATACAACCAAAAATCTAGTAAGTGTCAAAAAGCATGTTTATAAAAATGCTTTACCAAAAGGTTGAGCTACTCCAAAAATCTTTACTGTAGGTTCATTGAAGTGTTACAAATCTTTCAATAATACAAAGCATGCTTGATAAAATGTTTTTAATTTTATGGTAAGTTAAGAGTGTCTAAGATATTAAATTAGTAAATACTGACAAAAATCATTTCTACATACATTTTGTTTTCTTAGTGAGGACATTAAAGGGTTTAAGTAACTTGAGTAGGTCTAGTTATTTATTAGAGGAGATTGTCAAAGTGAATTGAATTGCATTAGTTTTATGTGTTAAACCTGAATTATGAACAGGAGATTAAATACATTATATTTATTTGGAAGCAGTTCCCTTTACTTTAAAAGCATATTCATTATTAAACACATATTTTTAATTTGTTTGTTTGAAATAATTTAATCTAATCAGACTAAGTTATTTCATTTATTCACATCATGTGAACACCATAAAAAAAACACTGGATATTAATCCAGTTAATATTTTGACAAATAATTTTTTTGAGAGTGAGGCTGCAGAATGTCCGTTTCCAAGGCAACGGTAATTTTGTGTGTTCGCTCTCATTTCTCATCCGTCGATTCTCCCAGTACACTTGGCAGTTTTCGTCAATTGAGGCTTCAGTTTGTTTGTTTGCTTTAGTAATAGTTAGTTACTAGCCAAATGGAAAAAATGATTTAACACCGGCTGTGAACACATAGGGAGATATGAAAAAAATTTGTTCACTGTGGGCAGCAGTATGAGAGATTGATGCACCGAGAAGAGGAGCAGGAGAACATTTTTTGATTGTCTGTATAATCTTCCCTTTGTGGCATATACTGTATTTCCCAATGTGTGTCTGTGTGTGTGTGTTTATGCCATTATGGGGTCCCTTTTCCGGTCCGCAGTGTCATGGTGTGGGGACCAAAAGTTGCGGGTTAAAATGGCACAAAAGCAAACCTGTGTGTGTGTGTGTGTGTGTGTGTTTGTATGTGTGTTTGTACTTGTGTTTAACCATTGTGGGGTCCTTGAGCTGGCAGCACAGTCATGGTGTTGGGACCAAAATTTGTCTCCCAATGGAAGAAAAAAAACCCTGTGTGTGCGTGTCTGTGTTTCTATGAATCCATCCTCCACAGTGTTTGCCCTTGGTATACTTACCCTATGGAGAAATGAGTTTTTAGCAGACTGCAGAACATTTTAAACATGTCCAAGAACTGTGTCACTCTCTGATTTAAAGAAGGAGGTTTCTACAGCTGAGATAGAGAAAAAAACATGTATTCTTAAGAATCTTGTGAATTTTTCACTGTGAATGCGCACTGAAATGTTGCCAATAGTGGCGATGCAGGTGATGAGTTGTTGCTGTCTTAAACAACATGTGTGGTTCAAATTTGGTTACATATTAAATTTTAGTATTTGAATGTAGATCATAACATTGTGACAAATTTTAAGTGATACAATGCAAGGAGTATTCCTCAAGTGTACCATGCAGAGGAGGTGGGGACTCCACCCCCTCACACCAAAAACATGGCTGCATCTAATAAAAGACATGTAAAGTAAGTCGCACGTTTTAGTACTTAACACAGAATGCACAATTTTTTAGATTTATGGGCATTAGAGCATGACCTTGAGAACTAATATGACTACGTGATAATAAAGTTACAGTTTTGTTTCACAACATGTTTTATTATGTCCCCAAACCGGAGCATCCATAATTATTTCATGAATCATTTTCAAATTTTACAATATCATAGAACCTTAGCGTTAGGAAGAACTGGATTCATTTTGGGAAAGTTCAGTTACATATATCCAACACTAGTGGGAGTGTAAGCACTAATATCCCAGTAATCATTTCACAACCGTTGGCCCAAATTAGTCCATATTGGTGATTATGATTCGACTTGAGGTGACCTATTGTGTATTTGATCATCATCCCTGAAATAGTTTTTGAATTATGTCCGAAAACAGTGTAAGAAATATTCAACCAACTTTTCCCCACATTGATCCAGTTGATCCACCTTTGTAGTAAGGTCTACGGGGAACACAACTTTAACATCATCCACAGAATAGATTTTGGGTTCCGGACGCTACGATGGCGATGAGCCTTCCATTATGTCCGCAATATTTCAGGAATATAATTAATGGAGAAGTTTCTCACATTCAGCAGAGCCTCAGTTGTTTTTTGTTTCACTCATCTTTTACTCGACCCTGCTGTGTTGTAACAGTCAGATATGGTAGAAGATGCTGCGAGATGGTTGAGAGTGGTTGAAAAAATAATAATAAAGTAGCTTTCCTGGGAAATTAGTTTTTTTCCCTCTATGTAATTTGTCAGGCAATTCTTGAAGCCATAAACACACACAAGCTGACATCGCCTCAGCTGTCAAGTCTACTATTTTACTGATTCCTCTTAGTGATTGCAGTTATTACAGTGAGAAATACAAGTGCATTAAATATATCTGCTGGATTTGAAGAAGTAGCTCCCGTGTCTGATGAATCATACTTTCGCCACCCACTTTCTGCCTGGTTATGTTGTTTTATATCTGCCCACAGAAATGACCGGTCCTTGAAACCAGTACCAGTGAATGGACCCCATACAAATTTGCAATACTCATATCTGTACATGTGTATCATCTTGCTCTTTCTTGCTATCACTCACCATTTCATACAGCTTTCTAAGCTAATAGAATAGAATAGAACAAACTTTACTAATCCTCACAGGGAAATTTAAATTAATATAGTCAGGAAAATAGGTGACTTCTAAATAATAGGTAGAAGTGAGTCATAACATTTTGTTTTTGGGTCTCAAGCTCTTGCAACATCCCTCTTTTTGTTATCCTTTCTCTTCTCTGGCATCCAAATGTATGTACAGGCTGTGGCATTGCAAGAAACTCAATCATGCTCCTCTGCATTTCATCCAGAGTTTGTAGTTGACAAATCTTTCAAATAACTCCCGAGTACACTACCGTAGTACTGACAATGTTCTGACATAGATCTTAGTTTGAGGAACTTTAAAGTTCACTTGCATGTTTCTGCCACTAGAAGGAGCTTTATCCCTAAAGTCGCAGTTGTTGTCCCTTCATTTCTCAACCATTGGTCCAATCTAGTCCAAATTTGATGCATTTGAATGAAATCGCGGAGATCTAACTTGTATATCTCACATTTTACTTGAATAGTTGACAGTTTTACTCATTAGGGGGAGGTTCATTTCATGAAAAATGCTGTTTTGTGAACATAATTTTTTAACTGTTGGACCAAATTTGTCTAAATTTACCTCATATGAATCTAAACAAGGAGATCTAACATTTCATCTCTCATTTTACTGTAATAGGTCATGCACTAAAACCAGTTTTTCCTCAGTAACTTCCCAACCATATGTCCGATTATGTCTTATTATAAATTTACACAACGAGCTCTATCTTGTATACACTATATTATTTCATTATAGAGTCCTTTAAGGGGTCGCCACAGTGGATCATCTTGCATATTGATGTGGCATATAGGTTTTCATCATTAATTCTTATTTCACTGTCTAGGGGGAAACATAGTTTGTGTCTAATTTGAGCTGATATGAATTGACCCAAGGAAATGTAGAGTCTACATGGACCATTTGAGATTATTAATGAGTCACATTTAATTTGAGGAGTTCAATCAGGTGGATTGTTTTAAAAATGACGACAGTGTAGGCGTTGTTGTACTTATGTGGTCTTATGAACAATCATGCATAACACATTGATGTGGCATTGCAAGAATTGATATTTTGACATGACGCTGTTACACAAAACAATACAAATGGCTCATACCATCTTCAGGAGAGGTTAAGCAACAGTAAATAAAATGTTTATGTTGTTTTACTTAGTAAAACAGTCATTTAAAATAGTGCTGAGACTAAAAACACAATTGGTTATCATTTCTTTTAATACTATAAACATGATAGTGCTGGTGTACAAAGGTGATGGATTGTTGAAATGTTTATTTCAACGATCCACAGCACCGCAGCACCGTTGAACATAAAATCCCACATCCCTGCAAGATTTGTAAGTGGTGAAAACGACGAGTCAGGATACTCAGGATAATCTGCTTCTGTGATTCCTAGACGTTTCTAAAGCTCCAAGCTTCAATACACCAAAGTGTCAATAAGAAAAAACAGAACACATCCCTATACATATCTGTACATGTGTATCATCTTGCTCTTTCTTGCTATCACTCACCATTTCATACAGCTTTAATGCTGTTAATGCTGTTAATGCTGTTTAAGAGTGAAGTTATTTCTGAATAGGCTGAGGTCATTTGTTAAACTATGTTTACTTCTAACATGAATCGTCCGCTCCCTCGTGCTGCAAGAACTCCATCCTAGAGTCCAGCAAGGACATATTTCACTCCTCCTACCTCAGTCATAATCACTGATAGCTAATCAGAGACCTGATGGTGTTTTCAGTGAGTTTGGGAGTTTGTGTAGCCATATATTCATTGTGGCTTCTATTGTTTAAGTTTTTAGAAGCAAAGCATACATCTTCATGTTCCCTATATTAATTGCACTTGACTTTCGTTAAGACAAAAGAGGGGTCTGATGTTTGGAGAGGCACTGGTGAAGGGGAAGGGAGGTGGAAATGTGATGCTCTTCACAGCATCATGCTAATGAAGAGGATTATTATGTCCCCCCTCGGGCAGGGGAGGCAGACCGAGCTGGTGTGGGTGCAAGTTTTCACTTTTGACAGTGTGTGAGTGTGTCTGTGTGTGTGTCTGTTTGTGGGTGGGTGTTGGCGTGTTAGTGTGTATGTGATAAAAGCAGAAGAGAGATACTCAACCTTTTGAAAGTGATTCTATTATGTTGCCTCGACATCTTTGATCTGTATCCACTTTGTTAGGTGCTCATACCTATTTGTTAAAATATCCTGCTCCGCTATTGAGTCATAAAAACAAAGAGGTCTTGTATGCAGACTGCTTGTCTATTCAAAGGTCAGAGGCAAAATGTGTTCATGGGCTGTGGAAAAACACACACACGCACACAAACGTCATCATCTGTGTTCCTCATTTCCTCCTCACAAACACACATCCTCTCTCCATGCCCCTCTTTTTATCCTCTCCTCCGGTCCCCCTCCTCTTTCGCGCAGTAGCAGCCGGTGGTATGCTCCACTCATCCTCTATCTCTCTCTCTCTCTCTCGCTCTCTCTCTCTCTCTCTCTCTCTCTCCCCTTTCAGCTCCTGCATCCTCCACACCAGAGCGAGACACTGGTGCAGCATTGATCCATACATGTGCTCCGTGGCTGCTGGGCTCTTGAGAAAGCTCAACGTTGCAGTGTTTCTGAGTGTGTTAGCTGGTCCGTTTGAGGATATGTGTGTGTGTGTTGGTGTGGGGGAGCATTTTTTGTTTGGAGGAGTATGTGTGTAGAGTGAGAGACAGCATGAGGATGTGTGGTGGGCAGGTGTTTCTGTGATCGGTGGAGTTATCAGTGTACTATTGTTGTGCTGTCTGCCTCATCTTCACTCCCATTTGGTTATTTTGTGAGTGCGTAAAGCATCGTGCTGGGATGTCCTCCCTGCCGGGTTCAACAGACGGGAGCCAGAGGAACTCGTGTAAGTGACTTTTTTCCTCTTCTCCCATTGACGGTGATGATGATGTAGATGTGTTTGTTTCAGTGGAGTGAATGTCTGTACGGCATGTGTGTCAATCTGTGCTGTCAAATAGAGAACCTTTATTTTGAAAGCCGAAAAACAATGAAGTCACAACAAAGAACTTTACATATGTGTTATTATGTGTGTGTGTGTGTGTGGGCACAGCAGAAAGATGGTGAGTGGGAGTGAAGATGCAAAGAGTCTGATTGTGTAACACTGCTCAGATAACAGAAATGAAATGCATGTTAGTGGACTGAGGGTAACACTGTTTGCTCACATGATGTGGGAGGGTGTGTAATGTGGGAGGGTGTGGGAAGAAGGAGCATGAGTTTCTATATTCTCTGGAGCACCTCCAGCTGTGGATGTGTTGGAAACGTGCCCCGAATCGATTCACAACCGGGCCAGCTGTGTCTTTCAGAAGGCAGAGGAGATTTGCTGATGTCACTCTCTACAAACTGGTGACTATTTGATTTCTTGAAAGAAAGCAGGGCATATTAACTGAGAGGATTTAGTCCTTGTTAATCAGAGTTTGTCATTCTCTGTGTTTCTTTTTAGCTAAAGGGGCTATTAAGAGTGAATAATTGTACAGGCCTCCATTTTTAAGTATGTACTTACTTTATTCCTTATTTTTTAGTCTATGCTCTGCGGCATTAATGTGCCCTTTAAAATTGTTTAATATACTCCCTTAGAATAAAAAAACTATGGAATAATTGTTTCTTTGCATATTTTTGCATGTATTAATACCTTAGACACTCTAAATGTACCCTAAAATGGTAATCATTTGGTCAAACCAATATATCTCCTTTCTCTCTGAAATATGTTTCAAATCATTTTACTCTTATTGGGCTTTTTGGGTTGTATCAAGATAGAGTTTATAATTCTGTTAAGTGAGTTCCCAAATGCTTTAATATGCCCCCCCCCCCCCCCCCCCAAAAAAAAATTCATGGAGTAAGGCTTTCTCAATAGCCATGGTTAATTCCTCCTCTTCCTCGGTGGCCCCCTTGACTTGTGGTGTCCCCCAGTGCTTCAGTTTTGGCCCCTTACTCTTTGGAATACACATACTGTCGGTGGGTCATATTATTAACAGGTTCAGTTACATTTTACTCGCAAAAATAGAGACTCAAAAGGTGTTCAACCAAACAGTTGAGTAGGAAATTAAAGGGTTTAGCAACACACACATAAAAAAAAACCCTAAACAGACACGCAAACACAACCAAGTGAACGCTGGATGATTAATAAAATGATCTGACTCATTTTGACTCATCTGAGAGCTCACTGGACACCAACACACACACATACACACACACACACACACACACACACATGAACACGTACATTAACTGAGGCACAAATCACATCTGGGAGAATGGGTCTCCGTTTATTGCTTTCATTATTATTGCACCATCCCCCTTCTTCTCGTCTTCAGTCTCCTTCTCCCCTCTGTTATTTTCTGGATTTTATTTACCGCCGGCCTTGCATAGAATTTGCCTGGAAACCTTTTGTGTTTCATGATGATATGTTAGTGATTACGACCCACCCACCCAGCAGGTGCCTCCTATAGGTTATGTAGGGTTTTTCATGTTTGTTTTTTTTAAACAAGTGCATCATTTTCATGTTCAGCTATTTGAGTGAGTAATACATTGAATAACTCCCACTTGTCTAGTTGTCTTCTTTGCTTTGCATTTTGCCGGTTTATTCCTTGTCAAGACAAATCCATCACATTACCGTCTTATGGAGTAACGCTCTCACATGAAAACATCAAGTGGCCGCTGGCTACGATTACTGATTTACTCACCATTTTCTTACATAACCCAATGAAGCATATGAGGAAACAATAGTCTCAACTAAACTGCTTTGGAGAAAAGAAAAATGGAGATTAAAGTAGTTGAAGATTGTAGAAATGAAAAAAATGTGCGATTTAATTATCCAGAGGAACATTGTTCAAATCATGTTTCCATGTCTTGAGTCAAAGGACTGATTACTGCGGTGTCAATATTACGTATATATGTTCAAACAGTAATTTAATTGGAACGATTTTTTCATTACAACTTTAAATGAAATACTTACTGTCCTTATTTTTGCTCATTTAAAAATAGCAAGACATTAAGATTTTGATTACATAATCCTTAATACAAACACAGAGTAAGTTATTAATAGACTTGTGTTTAAAGCCATTGATTTTTGAAGCTGCTATATTTTTAGATTAGAGGGTTGGGTTTTCAATTTATTTTCCAGCCGCCTGTCTGTGGGGTTTCATCAAAGTGGAGGCGTCGGGTTCTGCTGTTAGTTTGTGTCCTCTGTAAAGGAGCAACAGCAGGCACCTGCCAATGAGATGTATGTGCTGTGTCATCACTTTTCCTGTCAAAAGATGGCTCTCCTCTCCTTTCCTCTCCTCTCCTCTCATCTCCTCACCTCTTATCTGTACCCTAATCTCTCCTCCATATGCCACAATACTTCTACTCTCCCTCACTCATCCTTCCCCTCTCTGCTCTCCTCCAGCCTGGTTTATCTGGGTTCACATGAAACTTTAATTGCATGTAAATCAAAGCACTGCAGATGTGATTAGTCTTTTGTGCTGCTTTAATGAGTGTGGTCTGGACTATTGATATACGGTACAGCGTCTGGCTCCTGCACTGTCTCTGATGGTTCAATCCACGGGCTGTCTCAACTTTTAACGCTTCAAGAAAAAGGTTCACTTTTCCTACAGTAAACCTTTGCAGGATTGTGAATATTTTAAAGGTGGTTACTCTTGATGATTTATTGATCCCGCATTAAAAGGTGTATAAGTATTCAGTTCAATTCAGAACTCAATAATGAATGGGCTTTAAAAAGGGCCATTACAACAGTATTAAAAGTAGATACAGTATTTACTTAGGAAATCTTTAAATAGATTGGAAAACACCTTGATGTGAATACGTTTCCAACCATGTTAAATGTATTTCCAACCATGCTAAATGTATTTCATTGTATAAAGCTGGGGACAAATACAATTTCATCAATTAAAGGTTTGTATCTTCACTTTGTCAGTTCTCCAAGATATTGTATAAGCTGTTTATTGAGATGTTATACAACTTTATTGAAAAGCAGCATTTATTGACAGACAGTCAATAAAGTTTCAGAGCAACAGATCAACATCAATGGATTTATTGAAGTCAACCGAAGAAATTACTAATGTGCTGATAATAAGAAATATACAGTAGGAGTATTCATTTCATATGAATCAAATCACCATATCACATCATATCAATCATAGTCATGAAATTTTACTGAATAGAATGGAAAAGTATGGCATAAGGTGGGTTGTGTTGAACTAGCTCAGAAGCTAACATACAGCAGTTTGTCCGGGTGGGTGTTTGCAAATCAACAGACTTGGGTATTACTTGCGGGTTCCCACAGGGTCAGTATAATGACCAAAACTGTTTATATTGTAGATAAATGACATATGTTGGGTATAAAAAAATTAAACATTAAAATTTGTTCTGTTTGTAAATTATAAAAATATTTTTTGTACGGAGAAAATCTGCAGCAGCTTTTGGAGATGGTCAACAGAAGTTTGACTTAAACAAAATGTCAAAAATCCAAACAAAAATAAATGTATCTTAGTCGGAATCCATAAAATAGACACAAAGGAACACATGCTGATACATATTGTTTATAATGAGAGAGATTTATATAAATACATTTCTGGGTGTGACACTGGACCACAAAATCTGCAGGAAACATCAATTAAGTTCTGTAAGAACCAAGCTGGCAAAGAACTGAGGAGTTCTGGGAAAAACAAAACACACACTGGACCACGTACATGCAAATCGTGTGGCTTTGATGCATACATTACTATGTGCAAATGTCACATAATTAGTTTGCTAATTAGCCTAGTCACACATTACAGGAATAGGATGTAAACAAAGATGATGTCTTCTGATTTTCAAGGAGGTCATGCTCCCTCTGGCTTCAGGCTGAAGAAGGCTGGAAATAGACGGTAAAACTTCTCTCTGTACTTTCTCAAGATATAAAGGATTATTGTTTTCTAATGTTGAAGGAAGAGGCAGAGTATGACTGTAAATAATGATATTCCTCTACTATTTTCTTCTTTGCAAGTTATTACACCTGTGCGTTTAAGTGTTAATATTTAATTTTCCCCACTGTGAATCTAGTCTTGTTTCACAACAAGCTCACATAAACACATAAACACACACACACACACACAAGCACACACACACACACACACACACACACACTCATTCACAGCTCTCTACAACACCTGGTATAACAGGTGTTGTTAGAAAAACCAAGGAGCATCTTCTCTCACATCACCTCAGCTCTACCACATCTTGTACATCTTTACGCTTAGATTATCCTCGCTGAATTAGATCAAGAGGAATAACTCTACACCATGAATGCTTGTGGGATCCAAATAGAAAAAATGTGGGAAATGCAATGGAAGTCGGAGATTGAGGGGAAAATACTATAAATGGGGTAAAAGAGAGCCCACAAATGTGCTGATGACGAGATCAATGAGAAAGGAAATAGGCCAACAGTGCAAAGAAAAGAGCAGAAGAAGAAAGTGGTTGATAGAGAAGACAAAGATAACCTGTGGAGGATGAAGGAGAGTAGTTGATACTAAGAATAAGAGTGACTCACGCATAAAACCCAGCCAGTAAGGGGTTTATGAATCAGTAGACTTTTAGTGCCGGTCGCAAGACTAGATAAGAGGGGAAGGTTGCATCAGGTAGAGTATCCGACATAAAAAACACAAGTTGGTTGTGATTTGGAAGAGAAAGAGAATTTCTGGAGCGAGTTGGATGAAGTTATGGAGAGTATTTCCAAGCCAATCGGCATGTCGGTGAAGGGAACAGAGGAAACGAGGAAGTGATGAGCAGGTATGGTGTCAAGGACAGGACCGTGGAAAGACTGATGGTGGTAGATTTTGCAAACAGAATCGAAACGGCTGTGGAGAAAACATGTTTCATGAAGAAGTTGGAGTACAGGGTGACATATAAGAGCAAACAGGTTGACTACAGCTTATAGATTCGATGAAATCTGAGAGAGTTTGGAGACTGCATTTGGAGACAGGGGAGAACGTTGCCAGAAGGCATAGCATGGTAGAGGATCAATGGTGGAAGCTGAGTCGGGCTCTGGGTGGTAGTAAAGAACGCCAAGATGACTGGACAACTATGGGAAATTTAAAAAGGGAGACATGTATGAAGGTATTTGGTGCATTTTCTGGACACCGGAAATAAGAGACTTGGTGGTGGGATGAGGAGGTTCCGCAGAGCATACGTAAGAAAAGTGGAATAGCAAGAGCGATAAAGAAAATAGGCAGGAGTAAAAGGAGAAGTGTTGTAAGGCAAAGAGTGAGGTGGCGAAGGCTAAATGAGAGGTCTATGACAAGTTGTGCCAGAGTTTGGACACTAAGGAAGGAGAAAAAACTTGTACCGATTAGAAAGGCATAGGGATAGAGAAGGGAATGATTTGCAGCAGATTAGGGTGATTAAGAATAGGGATGGAAATTTAGTAACAAGTGAGGAGAGTGTAAGGACAAGATGAAAACAGCACAGTGGAGATCTGATGAATGAAGAAAATGAGTGAGAGAGAAGAGTGAAGGGGTAAGAATTGTTCATCAGGAAGTCTAAGGATCAGAACTGATGAAAGTAAAAGGTGAAAAGGTGAGAGCAGAGGAATGGAGGTCAGTAGCAGCAACGCAGAACACATGTGTGTGAATAAAAGGGAGTCAGGTGGAACGGTGGTGGAAAACCAAGGTTTGACGTCCTGTAGACAAAGTAAGAAAGGCCAGATTGAGAAGGTTTGGACACATGAAAGTAGTTGTAGTGGATCTACCGGTCGATGCTGGAGATGGAGTTGGCGGGCAGGAGAAGAATGGGATGAAGTAAGAGGTTTCTGGATGTGGTTTAGAGAGGACATGCATTTGCTTGTTGTGACATTGGACGATGCGGAGGACAGGGAAAGATGGAAATAGATGATCTGCTGTGGAAAGTAGTGAAGATAAACAATAAGAGCGAACATTGCTGAGTTGGAACTGATCATTTTTATTAGCTAAATGCCTCCAGTGAACATCTTACTTTTCAATCATGTCTTTGTAAACAAATACAGCATCCAAGCACAATAGGCTGGTGAAATGTGTTATTGGAAAAAGATAACAACACAAGTGAAAATGCTCTTTAGCGATAATCCTCTACTGGAAGAGATTTAATAGAAATTATTTTCTGAGCTGTACAAGAATACATCATTAGACAGATCCAGGAATGACATAATGAGTGTAATTAAAGGGTCTGTAGTGATTCATATGTAATTTTACACACTGAGTTATGGCAGTTGCTTTGTGCTTAACGTAGTGTCCCACTAACTTGAACGGTGAAGCAAGAGCTAGAGGGACGAATCTGGATTTGAACATGGCTGATGATTTCAAACACCAACTCAAATGTGCCCGTAGGTGATATTAAACATGAAGACCAAGATATCAGATTGTTTCAAATCAGGCTGCGGGCGTCATTCAATAATGCACAAACATACGTTAAGGCACGTATACCAGCATACGGTCTCTTACAGACTATTAACTATAAAAATGCAACATTTATACAGACACAATCTATGTTTTTCGTTGAAAACCTAGACAGCTAAGAAATTGCATGGTGGGTTATAACATTTTTTCTTGCCTCTCCTCCCACTCCTCTGTGAAGTGGTGAAAGAGAGAGAGGGTGGAGAAAGAAGTGACAGTGTTGTCAGACTGCCAGAGAGCTGGTCTAATTAGGTCCATGCTTGAACAGACAGTATTTACCGTCTCAGGCAGAGTAGAGGTCTGTTAAGGAGTTAATAATGTGAGGTCCAGTTTATTTAATGCTTCTTCATATTTTTGCATTTGTGTTTCTGTCACCTTTGTCCCTGAGCTAGTTTTTATTTGGCTCTGGGTTGTTATAAAGGGAGTTTTTCTGGCCCTATAGTCTTTTTTCCAGCGGTTTCTTCTGCTCTCTTTAACTCGCCCTCTGTCTTCCAACCCCACTGCAGGCTGCCTTATATAAGGGCACATAACTAAGGTCAGGCAGAGATATTTAAACCCCTCAAGGATTTCTCATTTGGACTGGGTCAAGGAACACATCCATCCCCACCTTGCTCCCTGTGACTCCTCCTTTCTCCTTCTGTCTCTGTACATAACCCTGGAGAAAATTAAGCGTTAGCATGCACGCATCTGAGAGAGGAGCAAAGGTCTGTTGGCATTTTAAATAATCCATAGGAGGATAACGGTGAACAAATCTTGGTTTCTTGTGTTCAGATATTTATAAGTTTAATATAGGACACATCAGGACATGTTGCTGTTGGGAGAGGAAAGGCTTCCCCACTGAGTGCTAGGTGACTGTTGGGCCCAGCTAGAAGTCTGATACAACATAACAACAGATGGTCTGGCAATTCAGCACCATTACTGGGCGACTGATCAAGTATTTAATCCCATTGCTAGAACCTACCAACCTTAGGGAATGAAGACTCACTCGGTATGTTAGATTGACTGTTTAATAGTTTAATTATTGCAGATGTATTGCCTCTGCTACTGTATAAGGCTATGTTCACACTGCAGGAAAAAATCTGACCCACGTCTGATTTTTTTGCTGAAATGTGACTTTTTCATGGCAGTGTGAACCGCACAATCCACATGGAATCTGATCTGGAGACGGGCCACTTCCATATGTGGTCTGAAATCAGGTTGGATTTTTCGCCACGCAATCTTAGTCAAATTCATCAGATTGGATATCCTGTGTCTTTGACTTCATCTTCCGTCGACATCACAACGGAAGGCATCATAAAGTTACACGTGTTTTTGTGTCACTGTTGACACAGAAACATCATTATTATCTCTATATACATCACTTTCAACACTTTTACTACCAACAAATGTGTTTCAGCTTGCGTAAGTGTCTTCGGTCATGCTTCCGTATTGAAAACCTGCTGGGTGTGACGTCTTTGTTATTCTGTTTTTTTGCATGCGGGTCAGTTTAAGGCTGTGAACTGTTCATACTGAACCGGAGTCCGATATTAATGTGAACAGATACACAAAAAAGTCTGATCTAAAAAAAGTGTTAACGTGGCCTAAATGAAATATGCCAAGATAAATGTCCAAAACCTTTACAGTAACATGAGACATTATTAACGAAAGGGGCTACAGTAGTGAGGAACAAATGCCAGAGGGGTTTCTGTGAGCGTGAATGCTCCCTTGTGGGGTTACTTTATCTCTCTGTGAAGGCTCTTTGTTAAATTCTTTCCCTCTAGCCAAGCTCAAACTTTTCACAATTCATGCTAGGGCTAGAATGACAGCAATCTGTTAGTGCCCAAAAAATGAAATGAAAAAGTGCTAAAAGGGAATAAGGGAAAATGTGTCAAACACACAGTAAGAGATATGAGAAGTGAAAAAAAGGGTTTTTGCTGATGATGCTGCAATGTTATTTTAAAAATTTCTAGAAAGATTTCAAAAAGATCTTATCCAGCACAAGCTCTCGACCTGACAGTTTCAAGGTTTAATATTATACTGAATTCTTTTTTGACATAACATGCTAGGAAGTAGAACCGTACTGCATAACGGCTTCCAGAATGAGACTCTCTCAGGGTTAACAAGAAATGTTTGTGTCAGAACATGATCCCCTCATTTCTGCTGATAGGTTTTATTACATGAACCATTTCAAGTGGCGCATCTGAATGCTTCTATTGCACAAGTACCATATATATATAAGTAACATAAGGCAGAATTTTGCTATGGCAACCCCAGTTTGTAAATCAAAAGAAATTCATTACTCATTGTTTTTATCTTACAAATTCTCCACAGCTTGTTGCCTGACGTTTGGCTTTTGACTTAATTGTTGCAACTTGTTCATCCTGTCAGCCTCAGCTTAAGGTGATGTGTTGTGTTGATAGAGAAGAATTGTGCTCTTTACTGTCGTTCTCACCTTCTTTTTGAACCACCTGGATATGCAAAATAGGCGGTGATTTGCAAAAATAGATAAATTAGCATAATCCCTTCTAAGGATCAAATGGTGACTATAAATGGCTCTGAAATTACGCCGTGCATTGAGTGGTTAGATCCTGCTGGTTCTGTTTCTGGTCTACCTATTTTGGAATGTTTTTAAATCAATCTGCATTAACAATTAGCAGGACAGGACATGAAATAATAATTATAATTATTAGAAAATATTAGAAATATAATTATGAAAAAATGCTGCGTATATTATGTAATTTATGGATGGATGGATGATATAATGGATTTCAAATTGAACATCCTGTGGACCTCATCTTGAGGTGTTCTGTTGCGTTGATCTAACAGAACTGTGTGTATTGGAGTTCTATTTAACTCGGACCAACTGGAGATGGGAAAAAGCGGGGTAATTTGCAAAATATTAGTAGTAAGTATTATATTAATCCCTTGAAAGGATGAAAGTGTTGGTATAAATGGTGCTGAAATGATGGGTTCTTCTGACAGCAGGCTCGTTGGATCCCTCTGGTATGTATCTATACTGTATGTTTCAAAATCATTAGAGTATATAGAGTATTTCAGAAAAATTGTGTATTCACAATTCCATCCTTGGCAGCTCAATGAGAATATTAAAACCGCTGTATTTTTGTGAAGGTAATCTCTTACAATTTATATTCTGCAGGGAGACCTTGAGTCAGGCACTCAAGTATATGTTAGTCAGAGACCAATCCCCCCTCATAAGCCGTCACTGCGCATTAAGTGCACCCACTCATGACCACCCCCCCTCCATCAGTATGGCAGCCTCATCGTAGCACAATGAAAACTCTTCAAACTCGGCAATATTGAAGACAGCTCAGTACGCATATCTGACCACCAAACACACCAGTTGTTTTATCCAGTTGTGGAATCAAGCAATATAAAAGTCAAATTCATGGACCCAAAGGTTATGGGCCAGAAGAAGATCACGCAGGTGATTTAAATGTGTTAGTTCTTTGGTGTATATTCAGCATCTCTAATTAAAACCCAACAGAATGGATATGTTTAGCTATTTTGCATCATGTTTGGAAATCTTGTAAAACCCCTTGAAGTTTACGAACTTATCAATGAGCACGTTATATAACCAGGTCTGTCATATGCATCAGAGTTGGCATATCTAGAAAAGCCACCATCCCCTGGGTTGTACAAGCTATCCCCCTGTTTGAGTACCTCAAATTAAACGGGACTCATTAATAATCCCAAAAACTCTATATTGACTCCACCTAGATTTTTCTTTGAAGTCAGCAATATGCTCTAAGATCAGATCCCATAGTGACTCAAAAATTAAAGATTAATACAGTAAAAATTTTTGGGAGGTCAGTAATAAAAGAGTACTGACCTTCCTTGTCTCAAATCATATGAGCCAATTTGGACATAAACTGGATCCAAAATAAAAAAAATATTTTTTGGAAAATAGTCCTAGTGAGTGAAATTTGGATAATTACAGTAAAATATGACAACCCTGGAGAAGGGTCATAAGAAATAAATTTAAATTAGATCGGTTAGGAAGTTATGACGAAAAAATCTGCGGCAGCGTCGGGCGCAGTGGCGGCAAAACGATTCCAGGATAATTGTAATAATAATAATAAATAATAACAAATCAACAAATTGACTCTGATAGCTACCTGAAATTCATCCAATCAGTTTTTGTACTGAAGTCTCATTCCCAGTTGTCCTTCCCCAAACTAAAAGATTTCTACTGCAAACATAATTGCCGCTCTGTGCCAAACATTGACAGCTGCAGAAACTAGTTTTTACTCATTTGCAATCAAAAGCTTGTTTGCAAAAATGCAGTGATCAGTATCCTAAGATGAGCCTCATCTGGAGGACGTAAATACAAAAACAATCCCACCGAGAATCCCGCAGTAACATGATGACCTATAATGCAAAGTAAACTGTTAATCAGTCATACATCGTCTGAATGAAACACGTTCAGCTCCATTTTTCACATTTGAGAACTATTTATAAAAAGGTTTTCGAGTTATCAGGTTAACACAAAAGATCAGTGGCTGACGACGCGGCGATGACAATTCAGTAATATCCCCGACTTTTCAGGGATATAAGGAGTTATCTAGTTCATGCAGATACTTTGTCTTTCGGTTTGATACCTTTCAGGGTCGCAACAGTCGCGGATCCGGTTTGGAAAGCAGTTTTATTTTCCGCATTTTGACAGGCGCCCTTCTTCGCGCAACCCTCCCCATTTATCCGGTTTTGGGACCGGGGCTAGAAGTACACTGATTTGTGACGCCTTCGTCCAGCTACTATATTCCCATTTACCTATTTCCTTTAATAGTAACAGATGACATGTGAGTGTACGTGGAGCAAGAAAAGCTGGACCTCAGATTCAAAGAAATGTGCGATTTAGTAGCCTGAAAGTGTATGAAATAAGAGGAACATAAGTCATAAACACTCACACACACTCTGACCATCTCTCTCTCTCTCCTGTGTCACCACAGGACGACAGTAAGTCAGCTCATAAAAGCACGAAGCACTTTTTTCGATCCCTACTATAGTTCCATTATCACACTTGGCTGCCTCTTAACTTCAATCTATACACACTTTCCCGCTGATGCCCCGTAGCTGGAAGCCTCTCCTTTTGTTGTCGGGTCACGAGAGTAGAAAATGAGGTTACTGCATAACGGCACAGGTTAGGAATGGCACGGCTCCAAGAGGCTAAATAAGATGTTTCTCTAGTCAGAGCTGAGTAGACATGAAGAACGGCCATCTATGGTGAAATGGCAACATCAGGAATAAAGTTAAAAGCAGAGGATCAGCATTTTCACCTTCTGCTGTTGAAAATACATTAGCTGCCAACCAACCGACCAGATTAAATGCCTTTAGATGATGGAATTATTTTCCCCAAAATAATACTGTACATATGTCTGAACACCTGCTCGAGATGTTTATTACCATATCTACCTTTCAACAGCCTCAGACTTGCAAACAGGGCTTGTAAGACATCAAGTCTGGCTCTGGTTCTTACGTGAGTGCTGATGAAAGTTTGATCAAAGCGGTGAGTGTGGGAGCCGATTATGCTGTACGCACTTTCTGTAGGCTGTATAAACACACGTTCTGTGAGCTGAGAGGATGGTATATTCATGTACTACAAGATACGGCTTCAATATTTCATAGATGACATCAAAACTATTGAGTGCAAGTAGACAAGTATAAGCTCTCATCAGGTTGTATCAGTAGAACAGTAGGTATTTTTGAAACTTCTAAACTTCCCCAAGGTGTCCTCCAGAATTAAAAAAAAATTATAAGTAAAATGAAATGCCAACAATGTTTTTACTGTCTGCTACTATTGTATTTAATTCAAATTATTAATCCAACCTCTCACTCAAGCATGTGTGTCACGATCATCGGCTCACGCTGCATGTTGTATTTTTTTGCAGTCTCATTTTGCCACAATAGCAGCCCGGTTGTCTTTCTTTAGTGTGGGATGAGGTTTGAGAACACATGGAGAAGATCTTGGACCAAACATAAACTCTCCAACTCCTTCAGATTCCGATGTCCCAAGCTTGTGGACTCTCCTCTGCAGCACATCCCACAGATGTTCTGTGGGGTTTAGGTCAGGTGACTGGGATGGCCGTGGCAAAACCTTTATTTGTATGATCTCTGAACCTTTTGTGGGTTGATTTTGAGGTAAGCTTCAGGTCATTGTCCTGCTGGACGGTCCAACCACGGCCCACTTGAAGTTTCCTGGCAGGGGCCTTTAGATTTCATCCACAATCTGCGGGGGTCTGATGTAGCCCATGGAATTTTCTTTTAACAAGATATAGGGGGCCTTTGGAAGAAAAACAGCCCAACAGCATCAGATATCCACTACCAGACTTCACAGTGGGTATATGGTGCTTTTCTCTATGGCTTTCTTTCTTACTATGACACACAAATCTGACCTATGACCTTGGTTCACTCAAAGTCCAAGTGGTTTTTGGCAAACTGAAGGAGTTTTACTTTGTGTTTGGATAAAAGTAGAGGCTACCATCCAAACAGCTTGTGTTGGCGTAGGAGACATCTGATGGTGGTCAGAGAGACTTTCTGACTCCAAGATTTAACTGACCTCTGTGATTATCTAGCTGTAAACCTTGACCTTGGTGAGTATTTTGTCAGTCAAGCCATCCTCCTCCCAGCGTGTTGGTCAGTTTGCAGGCATGTTCATTCGCAGGTTGATTTCTTTTACATCTTCACTATCTTTAAACTTCTTAATTATTGAACTACTGTAAATGTTGAAACTGAGATTTTTATTTCTGAAAGAGTTGCCTTGTACAAATTGCCAGATTTGTGCAGCTCTACAACTTTTCCTTCTGCGTTCTTGGGTCTTTCCCATTGTCAAGCACATTAAAAAGAATGAGGGATATGTCACCTCATATTTATACCCGAGTATACCAGGAAGTTACCTTTTATCACACACAGGATTTTCTAGTGATGGTGATAATTGTACCCATATTTTACAGAAAAATATTTGTTTTATGTTAACAATTTAATTGACTTGAGTTTAAAGTTAGATTGTTATGTCTAATTTGAATTAAAGATCATGGATATAGATAATAAAGACATTTTTTGCATCCCATTTGACTCTTTTTTTTTTTTTGAAAGGCTGCCAATAATTTTAATTCTAATAGATAATACTAATAAAAGCTGGATGTGTTTCGCATCCAAGGAGATGCACCAGGGTCCAAACCATTAGTCCTATTATTATAATAGCATCTTTTATTCTTCTTAATTCAATGATGAATTTGGGCAGCAGAGTTTGTACCAGGTATGTGTTTTTTTCAGGAGCTGGCAGTGGGTTTTTTGCGAAAGTAAAGCTATTTTTTTGGTGGTACAGGGAGAAAAAAGGAATGAGAGAGAAGAAAGACGTTTTCCTGCATTATACATCAATGCCCGCATGAACACTCCAGAAATATAAATTTTTTTTTCTTTTTTCCCCTGGGCATAGATGTGGTGAATGTTAAATGGACATCATACATGACAATCTTCATGCATATTTCACTTTCAAATAAGACAACGTATAATAAACATAGTTTTCAATTCCGCAGTGACATCTTTTATTTAAGGGTTTTTTTCAGGTCCAGAATATAGTAGCTGCTTGAATTGAGTTGCACCAAACCCTCAATGTCACGTTGGCTCTGGTTATTTCACTATTGTGCTTTATCACATCCTCGAAAAATCTTCATCACCGCAACAGATCCTTCGTGTTAACGCGATAACTGTAAAATTATTTAATGGATCGTTTTCAAATGTAATACTCACATAGACTAAGTGAGGGGAAAACCTATAGTAGTTTTGGGAAAGGTTGGTTGTATATTCCCGCCACTGGTGGGAGCTTGATCGCTTCTTGAGCTTTGGACTAAAATCGCTTCTCCTATTTAGTCCAAATTTTGTGCATATGAATAAATGCCAGGAGATTTATCTTATGTATAATATATGAGTCTAAAAGTATAATATATGAGTCTAAAAGTTTATATTAGAGTTTTATTAGAGTTATATTAGTATATATTTTACTCACTAGGGTGATCTTTTTTTCTTTTTCTTATTTTCTTTTACAAAAAACAGTTTTTCAGAAGATTTAACCTAATCGTTGATCCAATTAGTCCACATTTAGTGCATATAAATGGACTCAAGGGGATCCATCTTGTTTTGACGTCATGACATTATCATATTTTACTATTTTGAAAACTGTGGACATAAATTCACATCAAATTTGAGGAGTTTAATCATGTAAAACGCAAGGGATTGGGGGACTTTTCGATCGATATCCTCTTGATGTGAGGGACGACAGCGTATGTCCAGTTGTGCTTCTGGAGAGTTTAACCGTCTCTGTGTTATGAGGATCAGGTTTCCTAATTTAGAAGCTGACACAGCGTCTTAGTAAACTTCCCGTCATTAAAATAAGACATTGACCGTATCTGTTTGATTAAAGCTCCCATCAAGGCAAGTAATAAACCTGCTATCGGATTCCTCACTGCTTCCTCATCCCTACCCCCTCATTCAGCCTCTATTAACGTTTCAGAGAGGTTTTGGTGACGCAAGCTATTTTTTTCAACTTGTTTCCTGGGGAGCTGGGTAATTATTAATCCAGCAAAACAGCCCAGCATAACTGTATTGTAAGTGTGTATGTTTGTAGCCTCTGTGAGGGCAATAAATTGAATCTTGCGCCGTTACAGTTTGATTCCTCGTTGTCAGTGAGTGAGCACTGATTTATTCGCAGCCCAGGGATTCTTTGCCCCCTTTATTTATCTCTGAGCACTGGGAGGAGTATGGAAAATTGAATTCTTGAGGATGATTTGAAAACACATTTTATCCTTGTTAAGCTGGATGGACTGGAACCACAAAACTGGATTGGCCCACAAGTTCAATTTACATTACGGGACAAATTTTATCCACGCCGCCTCAAACATTTCTTATTCTGGATATAATTGTTCTGTATCCTTGAAGGAATCAAAGTGCAGTCAGATGCAAGTAATAAAGACAAAATCAGCACAGATGAAGAGGGGTCATGTAGGTTGCACATTTTTATTATCTATTTATTATATCTATTCATGATTTCCCATGAATTTAAACAAGGAGGGCTATTGAGCATAAACTTTCTTTAGTAATAACGCCTTTATTACACTACTCCCTGGAGGTAATTTGCTATAGCTGTCCGCTGTCTTGCCCGCTTGTCATCATATCCTTTGTGATAACTTTCCAAGTTACACATCCACCTAGATGTTAATGTGACAAGAATAACTGGAGTGATTATTAGGAAAGGTCAGTTGCATATTTCCGCCACTATGGGGGAGGTTTATCTCCAAAAGTGTTTGGACCAACATTTCTCAACCGTTGCTCTAATTTTGTCCAAATCAAGTACTTATTAATCAACTCAAAGAGACCTATCTTGTATATAAATATCAAATTTTAATCCAGTAGTTCATATTTTTCTCACTAGCTTTTTATGAAATGCATTGCTTTTCCGACGTAAATCCCTAATGATAGGTCCATATGGACTATTTGAGGTTCTTATTGAGTCACATTTAATTTGAGGAGGTCAACCAGGGAAATGCTTGTACAACAAAGGGGATTGGTGGCTGTTTGGGGAGAGACATAGCACTTGGGTCAGGGACAACTGCATAGGCGTAGTTATTCCTGTTGACCTGCGGGACACCCAGGTACCTGCCTTATTGTATTGCCACCGTTTCAAGCCCAATCATGCTTGAAAAGGTGATGGATGGATCAGAGAGGTTGATCTCTTCTTTGCTCGTTGGCGTACAGCTTGATGATATAATTTGTCACTCCACTCCCGCGCCTGTATCCATGTCCATCCTTTGTGATGATGTGGCTGAGGGGGTACAGGTCGGCGAAGAACAGCAGCAGGGACAGTGCATTAGACTTGGTTGTTGGCCTTGGACTTGGCTTGCAGATTTGTTTTTCGTCAGCGGCTCTGGTTGTTGGTGAATGTTATCAGTGCACTGTTAGCCTTTTATAGTGCAGCCGTCTTAAAGTCCTGGGTGAAGGCTCTGTTGTCCAGCAGCTAATACTTTGACCCTCCGTTGTTGTCTCAGACACCCTTCAGGGCTTTGCTCATGTTCTCACTCATTGACCGGAAGTAGTATGATTTTCACGTAAGCAGTAACTTAAAATCATTAGATGTTTAACTGATGTCATCAGTTTTACTGAAATCATGGCCGCCGCCTCAGATCTTTCGTGTTAACGTGATAACTCAAAAACCGTTAGATCATTTATAAATTTTAGAATCACACTGACCTGTTTGTGAGGAAAAAATGGATGGATTTTTGGTAAAGGTCGGTTATATATTTCTGACACTAGGGGGAGCTTTGTCTCCAAAATTATCAGGCCGTAATTTGTCAACCGTTGGTCTGATTTAGTCAAAATTTGTTGCATATGAATCGACTGGAGGATATCTATCTATTATATATATGGTGATTGACTCTAAGAGATTATATTTTACCCACTAGAGGGAGCTTTTTATGTAAATGTTTATTTTTCGGACACAACTTTCTACCATTTTTTCCGATTTCTAATTTTATACCCGCGGATACCCTACTGCAAGAAAGAACGGGATTGATTTTGGGAAAGCTCGGTTGTATAGTTTTCAACACTAGGAGGAGCTTTATCTCTAAAAGGTATCAGGCCATAATTTCTCAATTTCTCTAATTTCTCCTTTGCAGCTGACCTTATCAAACATTTGGCTTCTGCTGATGTAAGCATAATTATCTCAGCCCGTCTGATGTGTGACTATAAGGTAACATAATGTATACATTTGCTGTTCGCTTCAGTATACATTTATAAAGGCCAGTTTCCTTACAGCAGTGGAAACTTTTTCAATGTAAATGTCAGTGAGACAAAGAAAATGTCACATTGCTTCCAAGCATATATGTTATAAACAAAATATATGTTATATTCTGATTCAGGCAGTTAAATACATGATAAATCTGAAACTTCACAGCGGATGGATGTTGTTTGGTGTAAATACATTTTCTATGACTCAAGGTGTGGCCATAGAAGACTCTATATTTCCCTGAGCTAAGTTTATTTTCCAGCTCATGATGTCACTACAGTTGATGTTGCTGCGGCTTTGTTTACTTGAGAGTTAAAAACGCTCCGTTAGCCTGCCGGGTCTTATCAAGTCTGACTTTAAGCTCCTCAGACGATGCAGGCCGAAGCTGAGTTTAAATCCCTCACAGTGCATTCACTGTAAAATTGCCAGAATATCCCCAGCCTTCAAGCATCAGCAGTATGGTTCGCTGAGGCGAGGCCACAGCGAACAGACAACCCCTGATGTTTTATCCTCGTCAGACGAACACCAATGTTTTTTCCCCATCAGACAAACACCGATGATTTTTCCCCGTCAGACGAACACCGATGTTTTTTCCCCGTCAGACGAACACCGATGTTTTATCGCCATCAGTGGTCGCCTGATGTTGATAAACTGTAGAAAATGTGGGTCTGATGCAGCAGTTCATGCGTTCATTAGTTTCAAGTTGTAAAATAGACTAGGCTATGCCATCGTCCCCAACTGCAAGGTTATAACCTTAAGAGTCCCCATTCCCCTGCGTTGTACAAACAAATCCCCTGATTGAACTCTTCAAATTAAATGTGACTCTATAATAATCTCAAACCGTCCATTAGGGCCCAAAGGGTTTGAAGTTTCCCCCAAAACAGTGTTTTTGTAAAAAAAAAAAAAAAAAAAAAGCTCCCCCTTGTGATTAAAATATGAACTCTTAGAGTAAAATAAGATAAAAGATATATAGATATGCACCAGATATGTACTGAATCGACGCAACAGTTGAAAAAATTCAGGCCAGAAAACTGATTTTGTGGATACAGATCCTCCTAGTGTCGGAAATATGCAACTGACCTTTCCCAAAATCAATTCAGCTCTTCCTCGCACTAAAATCTATGTGGGTGTAACATTTGAAAATGATCCGTGACACAGATTCAGTTATGCTGTCAACAGGAAGTATCTGCAGCGGCAGATGCATCAGCAATTCGTATGAACCCAATTTAAATCGGAACCAGTGGTTAAGATCTTCTGTTAAGATCTTCTGTTAAGATCTTCTGTTAAGATCTTCTGTTCTTAACCACTGATTCTGAAAATCAGTGTTTTCATTAACAGTTGAGAAATGATGGTCTGAAAACTGATTTTGGAGATGATACCCTATGTGGTTATAATATTTGAAACTGATGAACTAGGAAACAGCTTTTGAGTTGTCGCATTAACACGAAGGATCTAAGGTGTCGGTGCTGATGATTCCATAATATCTCAAACTTTTTGGAAATAAAATAAAATATAAGGACATTTTAGAAACATAACTTGTTCAGTCTTAATAGTCATACACCAACAAATGTCACCCCCCGTCAGCCCTGATTGGTACAATCCTACTGTACTGTGAGGATCTGGGATGTTATATGACACCTCTGATCTGCTGCTGTACCCACTCATGACCCATCCACTCTACATGAGTGTGTGTGTGTGTGTGTGTGTAAGTGTGTGTGTGTTCCTGTACACATGTCAGCCTGTCCAAGCAATTAATGTCTTTCCATCCATTACTGCTCTTGGTGTGACTAATTGACAGATTAAAGCGGGTAAATAAAAATAACACTGGCAGGTTGATGTTTTGTGAAATTGGTCAAACTGGATAGATCGGATTACTTTAGGCCGTGTAAAGAGCTTTTACATTTTCAAGGATGCCTCTGAAGCTGCATATCATCATTTGCCTAGTTTATAATGAAAGATACTCCAACCCCTGAGTGTGACTTTGTGTGAAGAAGAGCACCCAGCGAGTTTTTCCTCACATGTTAATGAGTGGTTGCCTGGTTACGAGTGTAGTCAGCAAAAACTAGTTAAATGTGACTTTTCTGGTTCGATGATGGAGAAGCCTCAATGCGTTTTGTGACTGTGTATCACGAAAAACCTGAAGCATAAAGACGGTTCAGAGTGGAACTGAACGTGTTTCATTCAGCAGACGAATGAGTGACTAACACTTGACTTAACGTCGTAGAATCCAAGGTCGAAGTCAATCTAAAATGTTGTCACTGTGTTGCTGCAGGATTCTGTCTTCTTTTTTATTTTTTATATCACATCCTACTGATGAGGCTCGTCTTCAGATACTCATCACCGACTTCTGCATTATTGCAAACACGCTTTTGATTGCGAACCAGTCAAAACTAGTTCCTGCACGCATGCCAGCTGTGAATGTTTGGCAGACAGAGCAGCAATTATGTTTCAACACCGCAAGCGGAGAAATCTAAAAGCCTTTTTAGATTTCTGTAGGAAAGCTGAGTGGATGGATTTGAGGTTGTCGTTGCTCTGAAAGCAGAACGGTCATCAACTCATTGATTTATTATTATTTCCCACGCTCGCTCCCTGGACCACATCGCCCCTGTCCTCCAGAACCTCCACTGCCTCCCCATTACAATACGCATCCGGTTCAAACTCCTTCTCCTCACCCACAATGCCCTCCGTGACCAGTCACCCTCCTACTTAACGGACCTCCTCCACCCTCACAATCCATCCCGCTGCCTCCGCTCCACTGATGCCAACCTTCTCTCTACTCCACTCAGGACCAAGACCGGACCTGGGGTGACAGAACCTTCCCAAATATTTTTTTTCTGATCTAGATTCCTCTTTTAAAATGTTATTTTACTCTGAATCTGCAACGCAATAACCCAAAAAACGATTTCGTGGATCGTTCTCAAATTTTATATCCATGTAGACCTTAGTGCGAGGAAGAACTGGATCGATTTAGAGGAGAAAAGTCGATCTTATTTTTTCCACACTAACGGGAGCTTTATCTCTTGAAGATTTCAGGCCATTAGTTCTCAACCGATTTAGTCCAAATTCAGTGAATATGCATCAACTTGAGGAGTTCTCTCTCATATTTGTTAATCCAAAAGTTGAGTTTTATTCACTGTGTTTTGGACATAAACTTACAATTAGTTCAATCGGGGGATTGCTTGTAAAATGCAAGGTATTGGGGGCTTCTCGGGGGTGTACCCTTGCTATTGGGGTCGACATCGTAGGATTACTTTAAATCTTGGATCCCAAAAGGCAAGAGTTCTGAAGCAAAACAAAGTGTAACTATAAAGTACAACAACTGTTCAAACATTCCTGGAAACATTCAACATATAATACCTCAAAAATTCTGTGGTTCTGGACCCAAATAAAAGCTCTGAAGGTATGACTCGTCCTGTTTCACCTGCATTTATGAGTCATTGTGTGGGAGCATGAACTCAACAGGATGGAAAGTTCTGGACAGGGAACTCAAGAAGTTGCCACTGCTTCACTGTCAGACAGGTGTGAGACGCAAAAAACCACAACAACCCAGATATACTGTTACCAAACCAAAATGTTACTGTAAATATTAATGTACATACCAGTAAAAACTGTCATTTAAACACAAAGAAAAACTGTCGGAATGACAAAAATAATGACTTTTTTTGCTCTATTATTTTCTAAATTGTATTAATTTCACTAAAAAAATTGATTTTCTACATATTCTGACTGTAAAAAATCGACTGTCTTGAATTTTATAGTTTATAGTTTTATAGTAGCCTTTAGACAGTTTTTTACTCTATATTTAACATTACATTTTTTTATAAACAGAAAGATGTTTACTGGTTTGGTTTATTACCTATATACTATATTTTATTATATATAATCATTAATGTACAAGTTTCTTTTCTTGTTTTTTTTCCCTTTTTTTTTATTTTTTTCCTCCTTTATTTATTTATATATCATATTTTATTTTGTCTAAACTCCTAGAAATGTACTGCTTTATGTAAAATCCTTGCAGACAGGTTTACATAACATCTTTTTTTGCTCAGGCGTCTGTTTTAGAGCGTTACGTGCCTCATATCCTGTGCACACTTCAGAATGTCTCATTTGTGTTCACACTCGGATCCAAAGTTCATCCAATAAACTCTCGGCATCATCCGTATTTTTGTCAACTAACATGCAAATGAAGTTGATGTGTGTGCGAGAGAGGAAGTTGTGTGATTCTTACGGCGAGGGGCTGCCGCTGGCAGAAACCGGAGCAGTTGAGAGATATAGAGGCAGACAGAATCTAAAAATACCACGGCCGGGTGAGAGGCAGAAGAAGGAGAAGAAGAAGAGGAAGAAGAGGAGGCAGTGGCCTTCTTCACCATCATGCCTGCCTCCTGGTCTTCAGGGCTGATGAGAGTGCTGCTGCCTCAGAATGAAATATCACCACGTTATAAGCGAAGGGAAACAAATCCGTCTGAGAGCCGACGGCTAATTTACAGCGACGGCTGGAACAAAAGGGCTTTGTATCAGATATTGAACGTTTAATCTGGTGAGTCAGTGTAACGTCAAGTCTATGAAACGGCGATAATGAGATTGTGAATGGAGTGTCTGGGCGTCAGTCAAAATAAGCAGAATGAAAGATTGAGCTTGAGAGGCTTGAATATTCTAGGAAACACAAATCTCAGTTTGGAAAGAGTTACATTTTAAATGTTCTGTTTGAAGGGACTTCATCAGCCTCCACTTCAAGATCATCATCACTTCCTGTAAGAACGGAAAAAAGCTTTTTAAAAAAGTCTTATACCATGTTGGCTTTTACCGCCTACTCCTCTTCCTCTTTATTAGTTTGGGAGGAGCATATCTAATGGAGCGATGGTTGAAGTTCGGTGAGGAAGACTAATCCGCTCTTCATTTAGACAGTAGATTAGGGGCTTTTCCAATGACTGGACTTGCTGTCTCACTGATCATCGCACTTGTCTTCAGAGGTTCACCTGCTGTATCATTTTACGGGACCCAGCAGAGTCCTCAGCCACCGCCACCGTACACATTTAGACTCCATGGGGAGATTGTTTTGCTGCTGCTTCTCAGTACGGATACCCTTAAGTCATCATTTTCTAATTTACAAAAGACTTTAGACGGACTATTTATATCTATGAAAAGTCAGGGATGTCGAGCAATGGTCATTGTTGCTGGTTACAGTCGTCACGTCCGCCGCCGTCGCCCCCGCAGAGACCCTGTTTCAACAAAATAACTCAAACACCATTTCATGGATAGTTTTCAAATTTAAAACCCACATAGAACTTAGTACAAGGAAGAACTGGATACATTTTGGGAAAGGTAATCTGCATATTTCTTTCATTAGCGGGGGGGCTCAACTGCATATTTAATTTAATTGTATTTAATTGTATATAATGTTATTCTGTGATATGCTCTTGCTGCTGTAACACTGCAATTTCCCCATTGTGGGACTAATAAAGGTTTAACTTATCTTATCTTATCTTATCCCCCAACATTTTTCTGGCAATAATTTCTCAACTGTTGGTTCAATTTAGCACCAACTCGGTGCTAATGAGTCGACTAGAGGGGAGCTATCTTGTCATTTTCATATTTTACTCACCAGGAGGACCTTTTATATGTACAAAAAACACAGTTTTTCAGGTGAACATTCCATTTCAGTTTGAGGAGTTCGATCAGGGGGATTGATTCTACAATGCAGGGGATTGGGGGCTTTTTCGGGGATGTATCCTTGCTGTCGGAGACGACAACATTGACCTATTTATCATGATCACAATGTGCTGTATAAACATATATCTTTTATTATTTGCAGTCTCTTAAATGAGTCTGAGTATTCTTCACTTGTAAGAAATCCTCCAGATTCTGAAAGATCTAGTTGAGGTACTTTAAAAAAAAACAAATACTTAAAAGATTCAGACGAAACGGTGTTTAAAATGAGTGAGTCTGAAAAGGGAGCGACTGAGTTCCTGTCCCTAACCCCTAACCCTCCTCTGCTTGTTCTTTCTTGGAACTCTATAGAAAGCCTGTTTAAAATCCCCCACACATCTATGTGAGCACACCTACAAATGTTGTCACACATACGCCCCGCGGCACCAGCCTGTTTCCTGTGGGTTCTGTTTCCTGCAGTCGGAGGACATGCAGATCACTGCAGATATTTCACTGCAGAGCCGAGAACGCGAGAATAATCGTGCTAAAAGCCTTGTGACATTTTGAGTAGTCTGCAAAAATAGTTTACGTAATTTATATACGTTTTATTACCCCTGGCGACCGGAAATCTGTTTTTGTCCTGCACGATGATCGCAAGAGGAGACGCTCCAAGTTACACAGCAGGGACAAACTCAGGTAGTACATTTTTTACATATTTCACTTCGTGTTAAAGTCAGAATTATAAAAAACTGTATCATGCAGCCCCAATCTGACAATAAAGCCTGAATTCTGAGTTTAAAGTCAGAATTTTGAGATTAAAGCCTGAATTCTGAGTTTATAGTCAGAATTCTGATAATAAAACCGGAATTCTGAGTTTATAGTCAGAATTCTGATACTAAAGCCTGAATACTGAGTTTATAGTCGAATCTAGAATTTTGAGATTAAAGCCTGAATTCTGAGTTTAAAGTCAGAATTCTGATAATAAAGCCTGAATTCTGAGTTTATAGTCAGAATTCTGATATTAAAACCTGAATTCTGAGTTTATGGTCGAATCAAAAAAGAAAATTCCCACGGCCAAATGTCTCCGTAATCCTCTTCTGTAGTTTCAGTTGAAAATAGACAATTTCTCATTTTCAGTATCAGTCCATTGCTGGAGACCTTCATCGATTTTTTTTCTTTTCACCTAATGAGAGGTATTCCTCTCTGCTTATTCGACACAAATGTCATCGAAAAACACGCGTCTTTGAAATTGAATAAAATGATGTAATTACATATATGAGCGTCTGCTGTGACTAACGTAATGCAATTTCCCTCAGTCCTATGAATCATCCCCCCGACGTACGCGTCTGTGTAAATATGGATTCAACAATGTACCTATGAATCATGTCACAGCAGAGTTTAATTGACCGTTTTGTGAGGCTTTGTGAGCTTTAGCGTGTGCATTTACACAAATTTAAAGGTACAAGTGTAGAGAATTCACATCCAAGCCTGCAATGATGAAAATTTGTTTGACTTAATGACTCTCCTGTTAAAGTCGTGTGCGCCAACTTAATCCTGCAGGCTAAATATGAGTGAGAGCTAAAAACAGTCCCTGTAGCTACAGTAACGTAAGCAGATGTGCTTTTCTGGAAGCTGATGGTGGAGAAAGGGCTGAGAAGGAGATTATAAACAACGGCGGTGGTTTACTGTTCTTAATTAAACCTTTAATGTCCTGCTCAACTGTTTGTCTGAGCACATTTAGATTCTTTATTTCTTAAAACTCTAAGAAGAGTCAAATAGTTTTCTAAGTGAAACACACGTCACCAAAAGGAATGGTAAAAAAAAAAAGAAAAAAAAAGTCATCGATAAAAGATAGATATTTAAGATATTAGATTAACAAATGTCCCAAATAAATAAATATATGCACACTTGTGCATAGTTTATTTTTCTTGGTTGAGGACATTCAGGGGTTAAAAAGCCTCGGGCAGGTCAAAGAAGAGCTCATCACTCATTTGAGCGATGGTTTTTGAAAACACTTGAATCGTTCGGGGGGAAGCATCAGAGCCTCACAGATGGGCCCAAACCCGGAGCATGTACAGAGATGGTCTGAACAAATGGACCCCCCAGACCAATAATGGATGCTGAATTTGATTAGAGACCGAGATAAAGAGACATGATCTAGGTCCATCATTATGGCCGTCTGTCCGCAAACCCTCTTCCTCTCATCTAAAGCCCGCACGATTCTTGACAACTCGATACAAAGCTTCCACGAGGCTCTTAATCTAATAGAACCATCTCCGGCAGCCAGCAGAGGGGGTCCAGCACGGCGTCAGGGGGGGGAACACCAGGGCATGGAGGAGGAGAAAAGAGGGACAGTCACATAAAGGAGGTGAAAAGGACACAGAGAGAGAATTTCTCTTTTCCACATCCTCAAGGTCCGTTAGTGTGACGGTTATCGTCCCTCATTGTTCCCGTCTTTGCGTCCAACCGTTCAGGACTGCTTTGCGTGCGGCGCTCGCTCTGATCCGGCGGTAGTGAAGCGGCGTATTGATTTTTTTAAGGGGGTGGTGAACGCGCAGGAGAGAGGGACAATGGTGCTCGGCAGGGTCGGACAGACAACAACGTATGAACTGGGATGTAAACACAAACACACAAACGTTAACGGTAACGTTGGGATCACAGCAGACACGTCGGACCTCTGTGTGCGGGACCACCTTCGTTCTCTTTGTAAGGCCGCGGCCCGTCTGCTGTCAGGCTTTACTTTTGCTTTTATCAGCGAGCATGAGGTTAAATCTGCAGCCAGATTAATGCCAGAGAGAGAGAGAGAGAAAAAAAAAAGTTTCTCTATGTGGCGTATTTCGTGCAGCTTCTATCGGAAAGCTTATTTTCTCGTCAGTGTGACAGTTGAAACACAAAATCTACGATTTGATACAATCTACTTTATTGTCCTTTGGAACCTTTTTTTTCTCTCACCAAAGCAAACAAGAAGGGGCTTAGAACTGATCCTTGGTGCAGTCCCACCTCCACTCTGAATCCATCAGTCACTCCTCACTGCTGTCATACTAAGGAAATATTATATAAGGCTTTTCTTCCCACCTAGAATCTCCTTGATCCCCTTCCTCTCCCTCTTCCTTACTATTTAACAGTGTGAAAGACTAGACTTGTATATTTTTGAATTGTGGGAGAGAAATTGTATTAACTGGAGACAAACTCCACACAAACGACAAACTCCACATGGATTTTAATCTGGAACCTTCTTGCTGTGAGGCAACTGTTCCACTTCTGAACACTATAAGAAGCTGTATATTATTTCTCACTGATAAGAGGTGAATATATTTCACACGTGAACAGTATGCAGCTTTTGAGGATTATATTATTCACATTAAATACGGCAAATTGATTTAGAATGGGGAGTGAGGTTAAAAATCCAGACATCCAGAACGGGAATTCTTTGCAGAAATGCACTTTCACGTCGAGAATAAAATAAAAACAGAAGTAAATCTAAGGTGGCAATAGAATAGAATAACTTTATTAATACCCGCAGGGAAATTTAGGTGATACAGCAGCTCTGATATTTGTAAAGTTTGAGTAGAAAATAGGGAAAGCGAGATGAAATAGACAATATACAGGATACACATACATAGAGGAACTATTATAGGCTTAAAACTTTACAACATATACATATGCATATATAAATATACATACAAATGAATAAAGATGAATATGATATAAACATGCATTCAACTTATTTTTCCCTAAGTTGGTTTATTTTTCATTCCATACTGGCACAAAGTTCTACGTTCAAGCTCAAATTAGTGGACCCTAATGCAAAAACACAAAAATAAAGTTTAATGAATGTGATCTGAGTCGTAAAACAGGAAAACCACGTACAAGAGGCAGAAATAACATCCGTCTGAAAACTAAGGCAAAGGCGATGAAAATAATAAAATGGCTAATAATGATAGACAAGGGAAACAAAGTCGAAGGCAAGAACTCAGACTGTCGGTTTGAAGGAAGCCGCAGACGGGAGGAGGAAGTGGAAAAACTAAGAGGATGAAAGGGGGGGAAACAGGGAATGATCACCGGGAAGTGAGAACACTGAAAACATTCACCTTCAAAAATAAGTTAAGAAAAAATAAATCAATACAAGGTGTGTAGTCCAAAAAGAACTGGCAATAGAACAAGTAAAAATTTGTTTGGTAAGATTTCTTGAAATAAAACCAGACGTTTAGATGAAGGACATCTTGACATGAGCTGGTAAATCTAGTTTTCCGCTATAATTTAATAATATTAGGATGTTTTTGTGTCTCAGAATCAACCAGTGATAAATGTAGTCCCCCCCCCCCTTTTTTTTTTTGCAAGATGGTAACAAATCACTTTTTTTTTATGGCTTAGTTTTTATTATAATATATGAATTTCTGCATTTTTTTATTTATTTTTTTCATTTTTTTAATCTTATCTCCTTAACCACCTCATAAATTTCCACTCTGGAGATTTATAAGCTTTGTATAAATTCACTATCCACGCTGTAAGACTTTGAAAAGAACCGTGACACAACGTTAAATATACGGAACATCAAACGTTTAATATGTCGTATATTTTGTATTTAATCTGGGGCTGCTCTTAAATAACGCCGCCATCTATCAAAGGGAGACGATAAAAACCAAAGAGACGACCTGTCAGAGACCCCAGGCTGCAGCCGTACCCAGAATCCTTCACACTGTCGGTCCAAAATGCTCCGTCCACACACACACACACACAGACTCACACACACACACACACCGCCTAGATCAATCACTATCCAGTAAAAACCCGATCTTATCTGGCACATTTAAGACTCAGCCTGTTTTCATTCAGTAGATGTTTCACAAAATGATCCCATGTTTTCGTATGAGGAAAAAAGAAAACCTGTTATATAATAACATGATAACTGTTGGACTGTGAGATCTTTGAATAAAATAATAATACTGCAACAGCAACAGATCCCCCCCACTCACAGCGGTTTAACTGAGGATACAGTCGGCAGGAGATGAGACAGTGTGGGCAGCTGGAGGGGCTTCAGTGCTCGTGGTTCTACTTACTGCAGAGCAGAGAGTTCCGGGGGGGGGGGGAGTCTTGTTCTTCAGGTGTTCTCCACTTTAATGTCACATCAGAGCTACTAACTAACTTCATTCAAAACGTTTCGCCCCTCTTTCTCATAGTGGAGGTGGAGGCAGAGCACCCACAGAGGGGTGCAGAGCAGGGCGCCGTCCCGCCCCAACAGGTGAAGCTGAAAGAGAGGCAGAAGTACTTTGAGGAGGCATTCCAGCAAGACATGGAGCAGTACCTCTCCACCGGCTACCTGCAGATTGTCGAGAGGAGAGGTGAGAAGTTAAGATCCAGACTCTTTGATTATATCTACAACCTGAGATGAAAAGCGTTTCCTACGGTCCGATGCTGACAAACTCATGCTACGCTATCTAGAAGTTAAATGGATTAAACTCAGCATCCTGATACCGTCAGGTGAAACCTTCGCTTTCCAGCTCAATATCACGAGATAGAGGTTTTGTACAGCGGGGCACCTAAGTGAGTGCTTCTCACCAAACACACAAAAAGGAGCTATTAGTCTGCAAAAATATCATTGGGGCATATAAATGTAGTATTCCACTGGGATTGAATTACACACCTGTGGCAGTTTACATCAACCATTACCTCCCTGAAACACAGAAATGAGGGGTTGCATGTATTACCGGCCCGGTTTCTAATGTGATTTTTCTTCTTCTACTCGTCCGTCCTGCTACCTTAACCCTCCGTAAATGGTTTACTTAAGAGGAGCAGTTAGGACGGAGGAGAGATAGAGCAAAAAAAGGAAAGCCTAGAGTCGAAAAATGTCAGAGACTTGTGTTTTCAATGTCAATCAACATTTTATTTTTAGTATAAATACTGTGTTTCTCATAACGGAACAAGTGAGAAGGAATCAGTAAAACCCGGTTTGAGGTGATGAGTGAAATATTCTCTGCTCATTTTAAAGGAAACATGGATTCAGACTCGTGTGTAGCCTGCGTTCATTCATGTTGTGTTATAAAAGAGGCTTACATTTAGGCTCCATTCTTAGAGAGATATGAACACGTGTATATGGACTGTTCGCCAAAGATCCACAAGAAACTCTTGTGGAAACACAACAGACTTGAAGAGCCATGATTACTATAATTATTATGATGGTAATTCAGGTGAAAGCACACGAGAAATGAGGCAGCGGTGTTCGAGTTGAACAAAGTAACAGAAGCTGTGGCTCGTTACGATTCACTTAGTACAGAACTAGGTAATAACATGGTAATAACATGGTAATTACATGGTAATAACCAATAAGGCTCTTAAAAAAAACACACTTAGCTGCAAAGTCTGTCAGTAGGGTGAAGAGACAGAGCATATATATGGATAAAGAGGGGAGAAGGCACAGAAACTGAGAATAGAGTGAATAAAAATAAAGGACAAAGTGAGAAAGAGCAACTGATGACATAAGTCACCAAAAGCATGTCTCAAGGGTCTCTCTCTCTCTCTCTATCTCTCTCTCTCTCTCTGCGTGTATCACTTACGCTTACACTCTCTGCTATCTCACTCCTGACAAAAACAGTTCCTCCCAGCAGGGGAACCTTTCAGGGAAGGTCAGTGTAGGGCTTAAAGAGGAGCATGTTAGAGGCAGTCATAAGGAATCAATGCTCTTGCTGCAGTGCTTTCCGGACCAAGATTTTCAAACATAGCTGAAGTGTTGAGTCAAGTGTGTGTGTGTGTGTGCGTGTGTGTGTGTGTTTGTGTGCGTGCGTGCGCGCTCGCTCCAGGGCTGCAAAAAACGTTTGATTAGGGCGTCAAAGCCAAATGAGCCTCCCCGTTGCTGTTTTATGGGGCCGACTGGCTGCTGTTGATGGTAATTGAATCGCTGACAGGGGAGAAATGGAAATGCACACAGGAATTCATGAGCAAACAATAAACCCTGGTTCCTCTAAGATCTTCACACATACTACATCTTCATCAGGGTTCGTTTAAAGATCGGAATTTCTTTTTATGTAAAGTGCATTCAAATGAACGACCAATTTTGAGTTATCTGAAAAGATCGTGTCTGTGTGTGAGTGTTAGTGTGTGTGTGTGAGTGCATGCGTGTCTGTGTGTCTGTTTGTGTGTGTGCGTGTTGTGCTACTTAAAGGACGGGGAGACTTTTGGGGCAGTCCTCATGGGAAATAACATTCCCCTTCTGTCTCTCTTTCTTCACTCTTCTCTCCCTCCCTGTGCCGCCCTCCTCTGCTCTCCTCATTTCCTTGAGGTATGGTAGCCAATGATATCTTCTCTCACTGCTGTATGCCGACCAATCACCTCCCTTCTTCCTGCTGTGCTCTCAACTTTGCCCTCAATCCCATCCCAGCCCTCACCCATCCCCACACTGCACTGACTGGCTCTTTGTGATGTGCATGCAGCTCATCGTGATGGGGAACCAGCGGGTTTGGTGGTTAATCCAGGACGGCGGTAGTTTGGTTGTTAAATGCTGTGTTGGAGGTGTTCCCACTGGTCTTGCTGAATATGCTAAACCAAATGCTAGGATACATGCATTTCATGCAATGATACATTTATACTGAATTCCACACTTGCGGAACAAACTAAGATACTCTTAGGTGTCTTCATAGATGTATTATCTTTATGCAAGTGTGTACGTTTATAATTACTCAACCACAATACAGTTAGAATCCTGTGTTACACTGTATGGTTGTTCAATCCACTTAGTGATCACACTTAACCCGATAATGTCCCGCTCAACTGTTTGGTTAATCTGATCTAGCTGCAGCATGTATATGTTAAAGAGTAAAGGGCCAAGGATGGAGCCCTGAGGGACACCTCGGGTCAAAGTAGTCACAGAGGAGAAGGCAATTGAGAAAGTCTACAAGTAGGATTATTTATTTGCTATATTGAAGCATTTGTGACTAAACAGATTCATGGAAATTGATACAACCAAAAAAAGTCAACATTTCGGTAAAACATGTTATACAAATAAATACTTTATCATACTGCAGGACGATAAAGGGCTAATATGCTTTTAGTGCCGCTATCAGTATATTATGAGACCAGGTGAGGCTTTTTGTTTGACTTAACCCTGAGATATACATAATCCCCCGATGAGGATTAGCACGATTCAACTCTTCATCATCTCAACTGTTAATAAGAACATATAGGCGTTGGGGTGATCTTCCAGGATGTTGTTTGTTTTTCAACTGTTGAAATGTGTCCATCTAAAGGATAGGTTCATGTTTTCTATGTCTTGAAGCACCCGTAATACTTCATTGTCATAAATGAGAAAGGGATCGCCCAAAATGGATTGTTTCCTCTCTCCGTCCTCAAATGTATTTAAGATTCATTAAATATGAGTAAAGCTTGAAGTCTTATCTTTAAGTTTAGATTAGCTCAGCGGCTCGGCTTGGGAAACCAAAATATTGAGGCTTTTGCTGTCGTCGCTGACAGCAAGGGGTTACCCCCAAATCCTCTGTGGTGTACAAGCAAACCCCCTGAAATTAAATGTGGAGGTATGTCTGAAAAACAGTTTCTTTCAAAAAAAAAAGAAAAGTGAACTGAATTGAATATGAACTGTTTGAGTAAAACAAACTTAATACAAGATAGATCTTGAATCATTTTATATTCACCGAACTCGGACTAAATCGGACCAACGCTTGAAAAATACATCTGTAAAACCTTTGGACATAAAGCTCCCCCTAGTGTCAGAAACATTCAACCGACCTTTGCCAAAAGGAATTGCCTAAAAGTATGTAGTGAATAGAGTCTGTAGGTAGTGAATATAAATATGAACTATGAGAGTAAATCAAAATGCTTACAGGATGGATCTCCTTGGCTCTAATCAATTACACCAGGTTTAGACTAAACCGGGCAAAGTGTTGCGAAGTTATGGCGTAACAATTTTTCAGATAAAGTTCCCCATCGTGTCAGAAATATTCAACCGATCTTTCCCCAAAAACACTCCAGCTCTTCATCGCACGACGATCTATGAGGATCTAGAATCTGAAAATGATCCATGAAATAGATTTTTGAGTTATAGCGTTAACACGAACGGACGCCACGACGATGATTCCACGATGTCCCCGAGTATTCAGGGATAGCGTTATCTAATATGGCTGATATGCTAATGCTAATATAATATGCTAATATGGCTGGAACCAACCTGTATGGTTCCGCTGAGCTGATTATGTCAGGTTGGGACCTAATGACCTTTTGTAGTGAGCATTTAGTCCAACAAGTGAACCTATCCTTTACTTTTACCGTAGGTGCTGCCTGTTGCCTTCACATACAGCTTCCTCCTGCCGACCCATTATGTGTTGCAATGCCGCGGATCCTATGAACACTTTCACAGGCGCAGACTTTCTCATTTCAAACGTCATTCAGCTTGAATGTGTCCATTGGCTTCTGCAAATCAAAGCGAACTCTACTCCTGCACTTCGCCCGTTGCTGTTGCCCTATAGGGTTTCTCACTAACACGCCCCTGTCACATGCTGTGTCCAGAGCCAATAGGAAGCATGTCGTCCATGGAGGTGAACGTGGACATGCTGGAGCAGATGGATCTGATGGACATGTCCGACCATGAGGCGCTTGATGTGTTTCTGCACTCTGGGGGAGAAGACAACAGCGCGGCCTCTCCCGTCACGGGTAGGTTAATTGCATTAATTCAGCTTCGGTGTAAATCCTCCGACAATTAATTACTAAAGGAAACTTTACTAGACTTTCAACAATTAAGGATTATTAATGGATTCACCGGAGCAGAAACGTGTGTCTCAAGGGATTGACAGGAACAATGTTTAGGCTGGATGTACTGACAACGTCTGTCAACATCATCAAACATCCGTTTTAAGTAAAAACAAAAAAACCTAGTAAATAATTTGACACTTTAATGTCCTGCTCAGTCGTTTGGTTGAGAACAATTTAAGTCAGTACTTATTTCAGAAAAATATAAGTGAACCTGTTTATGTGAGCCAGTGGCAGCATATATATATACCAAAGAGTAAGGGGCCAAGGATGGAGCCTCGTAGTTACCTTAGGTTAAAGGGGGCCCCAAGGAGATTGTGATTAAAAAAGTCCTATTAAAGAATTATGTTTTTTATAAAGCATGTGAGGACTAACTAAACAGAATTGTTTTTAACTTGATACAACCAAGAAAAGTCTAATAGTTTTCTAAAGACATGCTGTACCAAAGACCATTTTCCATGAAATACCCGAAATACAATCTCCTGCGACCCTCCGGAAGGTCGAGGGTCCTAATCGTCATCCAGCTAAAGAGGCGAGGCAGGTCCGACATCCTGAATCTTTCTAATTCCTCCGCTCTCCTCCCAGGTCCAGATGTGGAACCTTTCACCACAGAGATCAGCCTAAAAGTGCCCACCCAAGCTGAGCTCCGCCACAAGCTCTCCTCGCTCTCCTCCACCTGCACCGACTCGGCCAGCCAGGACACGGAGGCCGGGGAGGATGACGAAGAGGAGGAGGGGGAGGAGGAGGAGACGGAGCAAGGAGGAAGCGTTGGAGAAACAGACGGAGGGGGAGGCAGGAGACGGACCCCCGTGGTGGTCACCCCGGATGAAGAGGATGTTCGCCCTGATCCAGCTTTGCTGGACAGGGGGGACCAGGAAGACCAGCTCACCAAAGACTGCCAGGGGAGCCGGTCGATGGTTTGACCAGAGAATCACACCGCTGTGAAATCAAACTAGGATATTCGACAACATTAGCTTCCTTTACACATTCCTGCTGGCGTACAGACCAAACACCCGTGAGAGAAGACCGGCTGAGATTGCACTAACTGCCACATGACCTTGCCTTAAAAGACCACCGGTGTGAGTTTCTAACCGTCAGTGAATTCTGTAACACAGGGTCTCAGCTCCTCTACGCATAAATAGTTTGCCATAGTCCAGAGAACGGTGTGATGTACAGTTTCTGTGTTTGTGCATCTGGAGACCAGAGGAGGCGTGATAATGGTGAATAATAGACGTGTGCACTGAAATCATCCTTGTGGCCACTCTTTGCAGCTTTTTCTCGTCATGCCGTTTGTCAGCGATCCCCAATCCGAAGATTGCAAAACCTTTGAGTCATTCCAGCCAAACAAGAATTTAAGCTCTGCAAATGTTTGCTTGCCGACGCACACATGCACACAAAAACATAACCGATAGGTGGGTAGATACATGTGACTTATTATCTATGGGAAACCTGAGTCTGGCATAGATGGACAGGAGGCGCAGGAGACATGGAGGTCCTGGTCAACGGCTCCCAGTAGTTGTTCTTGATGTAAGGTCACAAAAGTCAGAATGCAAAAATACGTGATGGAGGAGCAGAAGAGCCTCAGCGCACCTGGAGGCTCCACCCATATCAAAGCCCGTCCGAGGTCGTTCAACCAAGTTTTATTATTTCCCGAAAAAATTGGGGTTCTTGTGGAGTCACAGCCGATGAAAGATCCTCTAGCGCTAACTCAAAAACTGTTTCTTGCATCATTTTCAAATTTTATTCTCCCATAGATCTTAGTGTGAGGAAGAACAGGACTGTTTTTGGGAAAGTCCGTTGCATATTTCCACCAATAGGTGGAGCATAATTTCTCATCCATTGGTCCGATTTAGTCCAAATTTGATGCATGTGACTCGTCTAGTAGAGATTTATCTTTAAAATCATGTTTTACTCTATTGGTATATATTTTTTTTTTGCAAAAATCTTTGCTTTTAGACTTCACTTCCCAAACGTTGTTCTGCTCTAGTGATATTTGTTGCATATGAATCGACTCCAGGAGGCCTATCTTGTATATAACGTGTGTTATTCTAATAATCTAGATTTTGCTCACTAGGGGGAGCTTTTTAACGAAAAACACTGTTTTTCACTTTTAATTTTAGGACTACAATCAGGGGGGATTGCGCTTATACAACGCAGGGGATTGGGGTTTTTTTTCCGGAGATGACAGCGTAGCTGTAGTTAGTGAATAGTCGTATTCTGACCGGTTGACCGGTCATAAGCTCCTCCTCTTTCCTGGAAATACCTCCCGTTTATGTTTAATCCTCCACAGAACCTTCTTCTCCCTTTAATAAATGTAATTTGCACGAGGCGCTTGACAAAGCAGCGGCACGAGGCGTATGGATGATTTTTGTTTTCTGACTCAGTTGATAAAGCTTCCTGCATTTCTTCAACCGTTTTAATACATAGATGCTGCAATATTCTAAATATTAGTGTTGATCTAGAAGCGACCGTAGAGCCGTTTGCTAACGCGACGCTACCGTCACGCGGCAGGGGGTCGTATCCCGTATTGTACCGATCCGACGCTCTGATCCGTAACCAGTTCTTTGTCAAATAACATGTTGCTGTACTTGTATTTGTGGAGGATCAGATCCCTGTTTGAACTGTGAACAGAGTTGTTGAGGTTTGTGCGATGTGACAGCGTTACTCCCTCATCTCCTTTCCCCTCCCTGACTCGTTGGTAATAAATGTTTCTCCCCCTCAGCGTTGTTTAAATTTTCATCTGAGCATTTCGGGAGCGCGTTTGAGAATGAAATGTGAGCCGGGTTTTAGGATTTGGAGCATGTTAAGAGTCCCTGGGCTCTCGCCCCCTGATTCAAAGGCCCGCCTGAGCTCTCAGCCAACACAGAGAACGAGGGGGGGGGGGTAGTCAGCCATGTTTAAGGTCCTTATTACCATGTTTCTACTGAGCGATGAGGGAAAGCTATAACTGGTTTTAAGTGGACGTGCCGCTTCATTGTGATCATAAATGACTAATGTTCACGCGTCTCAGTCACTCCGGCGCTTTCTTTTCATCGGGTCATGAAGAACTACAGGAGACCTCCAACACTTAAATGGAGCCGTGTTAAAGAAGTGATTCTGAGACCACGCCGGCTGCTGCTCACAATGGACCCTCACACTCAGGATGTGGTTCTTGTGGTTGTGGAGTATTTTTGTTATGGTGAATAATAATGATAAACTTGTTCGTACGGCACTTTTCAACACGTTCTTACAAAGTGCTTTAAACGACGACTACAAGGAATTTAAACTCCAGCAATGACATTAGATAATATTAAACACAAAAGAGACCATCTGGCAAATGTATGGAAGAAGATCAGAGCCAAATATATGTATGTGAAATCTTTTTTTGTTTTTATTCTGACTTTATTCTATAGAGAATAGGGCTACAAGTTACAGTTTTTGTAATTCTGACTTTCAACTTAGAATAGGGCCAGACGATTGCCATTCATGATGAATTCTGAATTTATTTCTCAGATTCCTGACTCTAATCTCAGGATTCTGACTCTAATCTCAGGATTCTGACTCTTATATCGGGATCCAGAATCAATGAATGGGTCGATCCAGCAAACCTTCCGATGACATCACTCTTCTAGAATCTGGTACAATTAAGGCCGACGGCTGTGATTCCCCCGAAACGTTCAGTTGTTCAAGACAAATAATTGACTTTGCTGTCAAAACCTTTAATTAAGAACAGTGTTCTATTAAATGCACCATGAAAAACAAAAGACCATCTCTTACAGAGAGCATTGTGGGTATTTACTAGTATTTAGTAGTACGACTATACAGCTACAACATAGTTAAGTATTATCGTGACAGAACAACACTTACTACATAGTCAATCAACATTTAAATACAATCATGGAATCCTTCTATCCTGATGTATGTTTTTATAATATAACCTTAAACATTAACTACAATCAAAGTTAGTCCATCCTTTAAGTAGTGTTTTAAAAAGTTATAAAAGAAAAGTAGTTTATTTTTATTATTTAATTAATATTTGATAATTTTTTTTTGTCACTTTTGATATTGATTTCATTATTAATTCATTTTTATCTACTTTTATTGCTTATTTTACAATATTAACATTTGAAAATCTATTCATATGCATTTTATTTTGTGCAATTTGTCATCTTAATGTTATTATTTTATCAGTCGTAGTAGACGTATTCTTATATGTATCTTAAATCCACAAACTTTCCTCTACATGCATTGTTGTCCAAGTTCATCTCAGTAGGTTTTATTTTATTTCCGTTAGTTTGTCTGTCACCTGTGAAGCACATCCAACAACATTTTCTTCTTGAAACGTGATTTATAAATAGAGTTGATGGATTGATATCGTAGAAAACCCGACTTAAAGCTCTCAGACTTTGTGATGTGGAATAAATGACTCAAAACTGGAACATTTTATGTTCCAACCTCTCGGAGCCAAATCCATCAATTGTATCAAAATAAATTATGGCAAACTCTAACAAACAGATTTGATAAGGATGGGTTCTGGTTGAGGCTACAGTCTAGTCAACATCATTTGTGAACTGTCAGGCTTCACTTTTGGTACATAAAACATATTATTAACTTATTAGTCTGATACAATGAAGATGGATGAGAGTCTCATCAGAGAAGACAGAGCGCATCCATCACCTGATGATGTCATCCATCACCTGATGATGTCATCAGTAGCCTCTCTATCGTGTCACCGTTGGAGTTCGGTAAGCCACAGGTCCAGAGTAGTTCTAACGAACTAGTCTTTAGATGTAGGGTCAGTATCCTGTCATATTATCTCACCACTGAAATGTGACGGCGCTGAAAAATTCAATGAATAAAAGGTTGTGGGGGTTTGATCCTATGCCAGGCGACATCGGGCGAGAAGCGGGGAACATTCTGCTCCGGGTTGAGTCGTACGTTCATAACAGGGCCGACACGTGGTGACAGACGACATTAACGCTCCCCGAATACCGTTGGGCGTCACTTCCTGTTGAGACTGACGTGTGGAAACGTTTCCGGAACATGCAGCAGAATCCAAACCTGCCGGACAGAACCCACAGAATGACTGGACCCGTTTTATTCCTTCATCCCTCCTGACTTGAGTTTGGGCCGGTAGATGATAGAATTCTTTCGGAGAAACTGTTTAAAGCGTCTAACCGTGAGGTTTGCCTCCACACAGACAATCAATTATAAATTTGTTATCAGTTTGTCCAATAGATGATTAAGCAATTTGACATTTTGCGGCGAGGAACCGGACGCCAACCACCTGCCTGCACAAAAAGAGACACAAACAAGCTGGGAAAGAAATGACAGTGAATTGTCAGTAAGTTTTTATTAAACCTTAAGTACAAACTGTAAAAGTAAAAAACTGTCAATATAACCAACATGAGACTTTCTGAGTGGAGGGAAAGGCCGAGATGCGGCACTAATAAATTAAGTCACCGGAGACCCCACCATGAGCGAGTAGTTTATACTGTAGGAAATGTAAGAAACAAAAACAAAGCCGTGAAAACGATAAATCCCATGAGAAAAAAAAAAATGTTGTAAGGCCATAAAAACTTGACAACCACTTTTCATTATGTTGAAAACACCCGACTTGGCGTTTCCTTAAATAGTCCTAAAACAGTTCAGTCTTCTGCGAGGGACAACAACCAACAAACTGGATTATAGGATTTTTTTCCTTGACAGTCACCACTGGCAAGCTCAGTGCAACATGAGTAGCTACTACATTTTTGTTGAATTTTCAGTAATGAAAATGTAAAAACCCATTTTTTTTTTTTTTTGTGAACATATCTTTTTTTTTTTTCCCTTTTCTTTAAAAAAGTAAAGCTAAACAAACAAAACTAGTTTGGGGGGGGGGGGGCAGTCATTGGCTACTCGATATCTTCTTTCTTAGTGATATAAGCAGCACTTAAACATTTTTATACACGTGTACCAGAGCAACCCTGTAGGCGTCAAACTCACACGGATGAAGAAAGGGAAATGTAAGGCTTTTTCTTCATCAAGCACTCTTCTCTGGAACTTCTCTCTCTCGCTTCGCCATTCCTTCCTTCCTCTCTCTTTCTTCCTTAATCCCAGGAAAAAATGCTCAAGTATTTAAAGAAATTTACAGGATTATGTACAACAAAAAAAAAAAAACAACAAAACAAAAGTTGGTGTTTTTGTTTTTTTTGTTGGACTTTTTTTTTTCCTCTCTGGCTTAAAAAAAAAGAAAAAAAAAAACACTCATATATCTGGAAAAAAAGGGAAAAAACAATTCAAAAGCCAAAAAAATAGGACAATTCCTATATGGATTTGATATTTCACATTTTACACTCTTTGACTAGTGGCTCTACTTGAGATAACACATCAGATCAACAAAAATAAAAACAAAACAAAACTCAAAATAATAATAATAATAATATAATATAATAATTAATGTTTACTGGTACAGATGAAACAAGAGGACTGGAAGAATGGAATGTTAACACGATTGCACATCTAGAACCAGAAAAGCCTAAAAGCCTTTCCGCCCTGTGGGACGGGGGGGAGCGTGACCTCGCCGTCAGCTGGAAGCAAGCGCTGACCCCCCAGATTTTTCATTTTTGTGTTGTTATACAGTAATTACAACCAACAGCACCAAAAAGAAAAAAAAAAAAAAAAAAAAAAGATCTCCTCGCTAAGTTTTAGGCACGATTTTCACTCGCTAGCGAAGGAGGGTCCCTCCATGCTACCAGGAAGTGAAGTGAGCGATGACCTTTCACACGTCAAGCAGCCGCAGCTCTGCCACTTCTCGCATCCACCGATGATCAGAAAACATCCACAGTGACAGAAAAAAAATATACAGGAGACTTCCTCGCAAAAAGAACTAGCAACAAAACAAAGCTAAAGATTTGAAGTACAACTTGAAGAAAAAAAAAAAAAACAACCTAATGAAAAAATCAACATCGTCTGTCTTTCAAGTTTTTCCCTTGCGTCGCCGCCATACCCCCTTCAAAAAAAAGAAATTATAATAATTGCAGGAGCTGCATCAAGTATGAAAATCAATAAAAAAAAAGGACTCCTCTTCGTCAAATTAAGGACAGGGAGAAACTTTGGGTAACTACTTGAAGTTAATTTCATTTCAACAAATTCGCAGAGGGGAAAAAAAAAAAATGGCCGCCTTTTTTTTTTTTTGTCCCATGTTCACGGTTGGGAGACGCATGATGAGGAGTTCTGTCTCAGTGTTTGGGGATGAAGGCAGGAAAGAGTGATGTAAGAAGACGGTAACAGATGAAACCCATTTCAGCTGGAGGAGGGAGGTGGAGGGGGAGGTGGAGGAGGGGGGGAGGTGGAGGATTTAATCTTGTTACAATTTAATGCTAGTGATGTTGTAAAAGACGACACCATGAGGGACGGGAGGATTCTAAAATCATCCAAAGTAAAAAAAAAACAAATTATTCTTTCACACTAGTGCAAAAAAGACATCTTTTTTCCTTTTTCTTTTTTTTTAATAAACAAGCCTGTCATTCTAAGGGTGGGAGCTGAATCATTTTTGGAGCGGGACTGAGTTCGGATTCGGGGACTTTCAAAGCTCAGAAACGTTGATCTTTAACATCGGGCGGTGGAGGAGGGACTGATGGCGACCCCGCGTCATAAAAGGTGTGAAAAACAGGGGCGTGTGGGAGGTTCTGATGGAGGATGGGGGCAGGATCCGGGCCCCAGGCGGTTGGCGTCCCCCTCAGGACACAGCAGCAGCCTTGGGTATGTGACTGGAGGACAGGCGAGAGAGGGACACCTCCACAGTGGCGCGCTTTCTGGGGCCTCGTTTAGCTGGCGATGCTTTGGCGGGGCTTAAACCATGGCAGGGGTCACCCACTCCTCTACTGACCACGACTCCTCCTCCGACTCCACCTCCACCTCCACCTCCTCCTGCGCCAGCGCTGCCGTTCTTCAACATGGCTCTGCCACACACTTGGTTCACCAAACTGTTGATTTGCTCCTGATTGGGGAAAAAGAAGCATATATTAGAAGAACGGCTTGATGAGTAAAACAACGGGTTGTTTAATCTTATTTTTTTAAAGTTTGAATCAGAGATCAAGAGATGGATTAATTGATTTAATCATGCACCGTTTCTCATATTTTCACAAAAAAAAGACAAAAAAACTGTGCCTCTCTGAACACTCCGGAACATTTCAGTCCCTTTCTGCCTTTACCTAAAACAAACTCTTTTTTAAATTTTTAAAAAATGCAAAATTGTACCTTTATATAAATTTATCTATACCTCTTATCACCCATAGAATCAGAACCTTAGGGATTTCAGCCTGTGTTGACGTGTCAATTTTTAACACTTTTTTTTAACCAAACATTTACAGTTAGTCTAAAATGTAATTCAACAACCAACCATTCCTTTACTTAATCTATGTTTGACATTTTAGCCTTAAAACTGTCTTTACAGTGAATTTAAATCACTGTAAAGTTTTGTTAGTCTAGAAGAGATCTGACCTTATCAAGTTCCATGGCTGCGACAAAATGCTTTTCAACCACTTTAGCCTAATTTACTTAAAAGAAAATCTTTATTTGAATCGGTTATTTGTAAATTTTTATAATCCTTTAGAGTCAGCAATGATTTTGTACCTTCAAAATTAAACAAAGCTCCACCGTTATGGCTCTGAGGGCCACTTTTATACCCCATAGGATAACTCCTAGAGAGACACGATAGCCTTATATCTCTGTGTGCACTTCTGCAGCAGTGGACAATCTAGCCACTGTCTCCCCCGTGTGGACAGAGACGGAACTGCAAGCCCAGCTCACCTCATCGTATCGGTACATCATCTTAAGGCCTCTGCAAGACTTGTGCTTCTCCACGTAGCGCAGGGCACACTCCAGACAGAAGACCACGTTCTCCGTCTCCTGAACCACCTGAGCGCACAAAAAACCCAGACATGACCGTTAAAACCAGACTCAGGATTCTCCTATTACCGCTAACAGCTAATAAATAAATCCTGTTTAAGTCTTCGATTCTAACTGTATTAAGTGGCAAGTTAGCAGCTTTGTATAAATCATAACACTATAGCTTCAAATCATTGTCCGATTTCATCATCTTTGTTTCACGACTCAACATAGAACCAAAGGAAGTAGAGTAAAATGTATAGAAAATTGTGCTTATATCATTTGCATTTAAGATTTTATAGGTATAATCAAAATAATACCATCAAACTGTAAAAATCTAAAGCCATTCCTGCATTACTGAAATTTCCACCACCATAAAAATAAATGGCTTTAAGTGTTCTATAAGGGTATTCTATGTGTATGTTGGAGACTAAAAAGCAAGGACCGCATGCAAACTGGCACCACTGCATTTTGGGATATTGTAGGGATGCTCAGTGGAGTTCACACCTCTTCAAAGGCGGCTCAGTTTCAACATAAGTGGGGAGAAAAAGTGGTTCCGTGCCTTAATCTGGATTCCCTCCATAATTGAATAGCTTCCACCAATGACAACGATTTATTAATCCTGCTAACGGCTCACTAAACAAACCCAAAGCCCCTTTTCTGAGATCTGAGGCTCTGGTGGAGGATAAGTCTCCCTCTCACCATGGACAGGTAGCAGAGATGCTGGCAGATCTGGCAGCGTCTCTCTGAGGACTCCAGCGCCAGCCATTTCCCGCGGGGCTTCTTGCGTCCCTCGCTGGGCCCCAGGCTGCCATCATGGGTTCCGTAGCGAGCAGAGGAGAGCAGACCTGCCTCGTAAAGTTCCTGCCGTTGATGCATCTCTATGTTCCTGTTGGACATGAGAGATAGATTAAGTTCTTTTTTCATCGTTCTGGAATGAATACAAAGTGGAGAATCCTTTCGTTAAAGTAAGACCCGTATTAGATGAGAATATTAGTAACCCCAAAAAACTCCTCATAGTGAGTACAATATGAACTATTATGATTAAATAATATATGTACAAAACAGATTTATACACATGAATATTTAATCGGACATTTCATTGGAAATTCATAATCATACGAACAATTACAGTAAAATGTGAAAAATATAAGATACAACTTTTCAGGCAGTTACTATGAGGCAAATTTGGAATTAAATGGACCAACTACTAGGAAGCTATGTTGGAACAACTGTATTTATGTTTATAAAAAGCTCCTCCCAGTGATTAATATATGAAATTATAGAGTAAAATATGATATTTACAAGACAAATCTCCTTGAGTCGTTTCATATGCACCAAATTTGGACAGAATTGGACAAACAGTTTAGCATTAATGTCCAAAACATTGATTTTGGAGTTAAATCTCCCCCTAGTGGCAGAAATACGCAATTAATCTGTTCCAGGAAATATTTTTTTTTTTTGTCACACCGACGTCTATGCGGGTAAAAAGCTTGAAAACGTTCCATGAAATAGTTTGAGTTATCGTTCTAACATGTGGATCTGCAGCAGACGCAATGACAATTCCATATTATCCCCTTTTTGGGGAGATAATGATAGCACTTCCTTTTCATTCTATTTGCACACATTCTGTGTGGAGGAGTGCCGATGCTCTGAAGCCCCCCTACCTGAGGTCTTTGAGAAGGGCAGAGATGGTGGTGAGGAGGAGGCCGTTGTCCCTCTTGGATTCAGCTGTAGCGATCTGGTACAGTAGCTTCTCCATGGAGAAAGGTTTGGCTATATGACGACACTTCAGGTCCTGCAGGAAACAAAAATCCGTTATACATCAGTTATAACACGGTAATAGCGACCAAATGTATTCTGAGGAGTTGCGTGGTCTAATTTCTGATGTCACGAAGCAGCAAAATGATTGACTTATTCACTTTTTTTAAGCTTTTTGAAAAAATAAAAGATTTTCTGAACTGTTTTGGCTGTATTTATGTTATTTTGCACTTTGTCGCAATGTTCTTGATTGTTTGTGTAAAGCACTTTGAATTGCCTGGTTGCTGAAGTGTACTATATAAATGAAGTTGCCTGGACTTATTCAACTGGTACGGCACAAAGTCCCCAGTTCCCCTGTGGAGCATGAAGTTGAGTGTGGAACCCTGAAACTGAAGAACGCGGAGGGAACCCACGCAGAGAAGGTGCAGTTTGCACCAGAAGTCTTCTTGCATTCATTCAATAACTTTCCTCTGATGTTGGTAAAGGTCTCCACACATGCAACTAATGCACCCAGTCCAAGTCAATCAAGTTGACTATGTCTCACATTCAGCTAGAAAACTCTTCACCAAAAGCCAATGTTGGAGGTCACATGACCCCCGAGAACAATCCCTGCTGGACGTCTGAACCGGATCTCCGGTTCTTATCCTAAGAAGCATTTTCTTTTTCTCCAATTGCTGCAATAACGAGGTGCGATGGTTCCGCCGGCCCGCTCACGATCCTTCAAACTAAATCTGAACGCACCCCCCGGAGAGACGTAAAGACGCAATTACAGCGTGCGGTTCGGCACGTAGACTGATTGGAGAATTGAGCTCAAGGTTCTTGGTTCATTTGTCCATTTCAATTTCAATCAACTCCACATAAATCAGAGCCTTAACTGCCGCCGTCCACGGGGGGCCGGCGTCAAGAGTGGGGCCGAGGCGGGAAATAAAATATGAAACGCGTCGGCAACGCGGGGAACATTAACATGGACGTTTGATTTACATTTTAAACCAATCGTTCTAATCCCCTTGCTGCAGGTGTGCCGCCGTTGTTTGTTCGACACGGACCTTCTGCCGGTCCCGCCCAGACTCATATGCTGACCTTTGCAGCCTGGTAACCCAGGTTCATCCAGTGTGGCGTCGCAAAGTGCACGGTCTCCGACACGCTGTAGCCACAGCACACCTTAGAGACAAAGGCGCCGGGGTAGCAGACCACAAACTGGCCGCTCCGCTGGACCGTACGGTAAACCTTGATGCCTTCACGGCACAGCACCTCTGGAGAGATCTGGAGATGGGGGGGAAGGAGAAAGACGGCGTGAGAAAAACAGTGAAAACAGGCGTGACGCGGTTTGCAGACCAGGGGACACCCACCATGATGTTCTTCTCCAACATCTCTAGTCCTGGGGTGCCGTTGGCCTGAAGCAGTGTATGGACCACCTTGTCCAGCTTAGCTTTCTCCTCAGCAGGGATAGAATACCTGAGGAAGACCAATCACACGCAGCATGTAGTCACTTCATACGGCGTCACAGAGGGGGCTGGGCGCTACTGCGAGCTGTTTTTACGTCCAATCAGTGCCCAGGCTGCTCTGTCTCGGTCATGTGTTTAAATACACCGGTCAGCCATAAGATTATAACCACCTGCCTAGCATTTCGTAGGTCCTCCCTCACTGGTTGTGTGACTTTGACAACAACACATGAGGAACCGCGGAGAAAGCTGCGTGAAGACGGAGAAGTCTCACACGGCCGACAGGCAGAGTTCCTTCTGTTTAGAAAAATATTAGCAAGGATAGATGACTTCCTCCAGGTCGGAGAAACTTTACGGAGCAACTTGAAAAAAAGAACTGGAAAACTTGAAAAAAGAAATCAATCAAAAACTAATCTCACTCGCTTCAGAACAGCGACAACCGAACGGGAGGACGAGTGAGATGGAGACACGGATGGAGAAGCCGACGACGCTCTCATTCGCTTTCTAAAGCAAGAAATATCATCGAGAAAAGTTTTACGTATTACGTAGCGATGAAGGATATGAAGAGGGCGAGTCCGTAATGAAGTTCCTGGAAATCCTCGATTCACCGGCAGGTAGTTATAATCTTATGGCTGATCGATGTTCTTACATGAGAATCAAGTGGATATTTTCCTGTTTAAGCACACACACACACACACACACACACACACACACACACACACACACACACACACACACACACACACACACACACACACAAACACACACACACACACACACTTACCAAATGCAATCAGCACCAGTGTGTAAGTAATCAATATATGGAAGGCGGTTTTGGTCTCGAGACCAGCATGAGGTAGAAAAGACCATGCCAATGTTCAGCCAGGGAATGGTCACCCCTGGGGAGTCAGAGGGGAGAGAAGAGAGAACAACAGGAACACAGATTATTAGTGCCTGAAAAGTTCAGCACAGGAAAAATTCCACATAATCTGACGTAATGCAGCCAAAAAAAGTCCAAATTTAAGAATTTCTTCAGAGTTCTGGCCCGTTCCTCACCCGGCACAGCACCAAGATGCCTCAGGATGGATCCAGCATTATTGGGGAGGACAGTCAGGTTCCATCCATGTCTGATGCAAAGAGGAAATAGTTTTATTTGATGTGCAGAAGCTGCACAGATTCTTAAACGGAGGTGAAACCAAACAGGCAGAATATCATGCTGTGGAGGAGAGGAGGTACGTACTTTGAGAACGGCTCGGACTTTCCTGTGGGAAAACCGCTGCCGTGAGTACTGGTGTCCACCTTCCCACAATGCACTGCCACGTGGGAGTCCCTCTGCTCCACAGTTCTCCAGTACTCTTGCTGCAACAACAGAGAGGATCATAGTAAGAATGCTGGAAACAGAGTTGGACCGGGGAGGACAAGTAAACAGGGTAGATGTTTCAAATAGAATAGAACTATATAGAACAGGACAGAGTAGAATAGAACAGAATAGAACTATATAGAACAGGACAGAGTAGAATAGAACAGAATATAACAGAACTATATAGAACAGGACAGACTAGAATATAACAGAATAGAATAGAACTATATAGAACAGGACACAATAGAATAGAACAGAACTATATAGAACAGGACACAATAGAACAGAATAGAACTATTTAGAACAGGACAGACTAGAATAGAACAGAATATAATAGAACTATATAGAACAGGACAGACTAGAATAGAACAGAATATAATAGAACTATATAGAACAGGACAGACTAGAATAGAACAGAACTATATAGAACAGGACAGAGTAGAATAGAACAGAATATAACAGAACCATATAGAACAGGACACAATAGAATAGAACAGAACTATATAGAACAGGACACAATAGAATAGAACAGAACTATATAGAACAGGAAAGACTAGAATAGAACAGAATAGAACTATATAGAACAGGACAGACTAGAATAGAACATAACTATATAGAACTATATAGAACAGGACAGACTAGAATAGAACATAACTATATAGAACTATATAGAACAGGACAGACTAGAATAGAACATAACTATATAGAACTATATAGAACAGGACAGACTAGAATATAACAGAATAGAATAGAACTATATAGAACAGGACACAATAGAATAGAACAGAACTATATAGAACAGGAAACAATAGAACAGAATAGAACTATTTAGAACAGGACAGACTAGAATAGAACAGAATATAATAGAACTATATAGAACAGGACAGACTAGAATAGAACAGAATATAATAGAACTATATAGAACAGGACAGACTAGAATAGAACAGAACTATATAGAACAGGACAGAGTAGAATAGAACAGAATATAACAGAACCATATAGAACAGGACACAATAGAATAGAATAGAACTATATAGAACAGGACAGAATAAAACAGAACAAGAATTTCTTATGATTTTCCGTTGACATCAACATGAGTGAGAGTAGAGATTGTTCCGGCTAACCTCCACGTCAGCAGCCCCGGGTTCCTTGTTAAAGCACATGGTCATGGTGTTCCGCGCTATCCTGAAGAAGTTAGTCAAAGACACCGATTTCCCCTGAAACAAAGAATAATGAAAAAACCTCATGAGAATAAAGATTTGTGTATTTATGAACATTATTGGGCATTACGCTGTCCTCCCTGACAGCAGGGTTATATCCCCCAATCCCCTGCGTTGTACAAGCATCTCCCCTGATTGAACTCCACTAACTAAATGTCAGCCGTTAATAATCCCAAACGGTCCCTATTTCTATGACATCAGCATTATGCTTTAAGATAGGATCTCATAGTGGCTCAATAATGAAGATAAATACAGTAATGTAGTTTTCCTGATTTCAGTGATAAAACAAGACAGATTTCCTTTAGTCGATTCATACGAGATAAATTTACAGACGGGAAACTGTGTTTTAATCAAAAAGCTCCTACCAGTGAGTCAAAAGTGAACTATTTATATATATACACACATATATATATATATATACACACACAAAATATTTTGCCTTGTGTGGATTCATTTAAGCCAATTTAAATATAATGTTGGTGAAGTAATGGTCAAAAACAGTTTTTTGTTGTTCTAAAATAAAACAAAAATTCTATTGAGTGAGGTATGGAATTTTAGAGTAAAATATGATATAAGTAAGGTAGATCTCCTTGAGCAGATACATATGCACAAAATTTTTATCTAATTTGAGAAATGATGGTACATAAACTATGATTTTGGTGATAAACGCCCCCTAGTGGTGGAGATATGCAACTGACATTTCCCCAAATCCATCCAGTAGATTCTGATCCACTTTTAGTGAAAGAACATACTAAAACTGGATTTAATTAAACGTTCCCGGAGAGAATAATCTGTTTATTCCAAATGAACGAGATAATCTTGTCGTTAATTAAAAAAAAAAAAAAAACAGGGTAAAAACTTTTCCCAAGTGAATTCAACACACTGCAAAAATCTACCATCAGTCCACGTCCTTGTTCTTGTCTCTGAGAGGCTGCACCGGCTTGCTGCGTGAATCTCCGGGCCCTCCATGCACAAAGACTTACTGACCGCGCTGAAAAATGACCTTGCAGCTTCTTTATCCTCACAGTGACAGCTTTGGCATTTCTTTTTTTCTTTTTTCTTTTTTTGCAGTGAAATAATAAAGCTCTGTACGGTCGAAGTAAGAACTGATGAGGTTTCTTCTGAGGGAATCCGCGCAGCGCTGACTCACACCGTCCAAACCTTTTCCTGGCGTAATTAGAGTTTATTATACCCTTGACATGAACTTTGTTCTCTTGATAGGGAAGTGAAATATGAACTCCTTCTGGGGCCACTGCCGATGAGAAATGCTTTCGGTAGAGAAAAAAAAAAAAAGGCCGGTCATATTTAGACAAGCTTGTCCTGTGTGTTTCACAACGTTGAACCTGAGGAGAGTACTGGAAGGATGTCTTTGTTCTTCAGGAGAAGTTCATCTACTGGGATTTAGTTACCGGAAGGAATTGTGAGATGAAAAAAAAAATAAAATCCCAATATGATATTTCAGAGGATAATTACTGCTTCATCTGATTAAGATGCTGCAGCACGGCACAACAACTCTGCAAATAAACAAGGCATCTGCTGTCGAACCCGACGGCACGGATATATCCCCTAAGAGCCCCCAATCCCCTGCGTTGTACAAGTAATCCCCTGATTGAACTCCTCAAATTAAATGTGACTCATTAATAATCTCAAACGCTCCTTAATGATTCAAGCAGACTGGTGCATGAAGTCAGCAACACGCTCTAACATAAGTGACACGATAATGAAGATAAATACAGTTAACTGGTCTTCCTGAGCTCACTGATAAAACGAGACAGATTACCTCGTGTCAATTCATAAGAGCTAAATTTAAAGCACAGCTGGATTTATGGTCGGAAAGTTACGGATGAGAAACTGTATTTTGGAGAAAAGCCCCCCTTGTGAGTACCATGTAAGAAATATAATATATATTAGTGTGAGGGACTGATGCTTCGGGACTCGACAGGGTGAAAGACACGGGGGCCGGGTCTGTCCTGGAGACACATCTTTGACGAGGACACAGATGAGCAGAAATAGCTGAGAGCAGGAGCTACAACTAAGAGGCCAGAGAGAGAGAGAGGGCTGGACCGAAGGAGCTGAGGGCTGGAGAGAGATGGAGGAGGCGGGGTTTGGAGGAGGCAGAATGGTGGGGGTGGGTTGAAGGGCTGGGTTGGGGGCTTCTTTCTCTCTGACCTACATTTCAGCCAGCCAGAATCAACACAGCCAGAGAAATGAGCGCATAAACCTAAGAGGAGTGCCGACCACCTCCTGCCTCACTGAGCTGCATGGAAATGTTCAAGAAAACCTAAAACACGTGCAAGGAGAAAAAACTCTCCCCCGCTCACACAGCAAACATATCAGATCTTTACGCTGCAGCTAGATGACTCAGGTGCAGAACGCTGCTTCTGCATGGAAACAGGTGCACTGACCACCGAGACTAGGAGAATAAACTGCAGTGTGAGGGTCTGAGTTTTCTTTTACTTTGAGTCAAGAACGGGTCACCCCCCTCTTCTAAGGGTCAGGGGTGACCCTAAACAGGAACAATTTAAAACAAAGCAACGAAAAATTTGGTCAGGTTGTGAAGTTTCAGAAAACTAATAACTACAGTCAGAAACCTGATCCTACTGGACTGACCCTGCTGACCCATTCTCCCCCCCCCTCCCTGACGACATCCTGATCTCACTTAGCTGCCAGTGGGTGGTTGGCAAAGATTTTATTACAACTATTATTAGCAGAATTACATATATATATATATATATATATATATATATATATATATATATATATATATATATATATATATATATACTATGAACTGCTTTTTTTGTTATTACTATCATCATTACTGGTGTTTATTTTATTAGAGTGTTATTACAGTGTTATTACAGTGTTATTACAGTTTTCACTTTCATCCATCCAACAAACAACCAAAATACAATCGTGCTGACTGACCTGCAACCGCGGTCTTCTTTTGTTAATTGAAGTCAAAAATGTTGGTATGCAGGTATGCACTTATCTTCTATTTTCCCGTAATTAAAAAAAATAATTGACACTATATAATGAATTATATTGGTGAAACTTTCAAAAGGTACAGTTATTACCTTTTGAAACCTGTCTGTGTCTATTCTCCCTAAGAGGGACCAAGTTAAGGCGTGTTATGACGATTTATAGCAGCTTACTTCCTCCCTAGACATGTTGCACATTATGCTTTAAACATTATTAAGTTAAAATCTGGCACGGTCAAATCAAGACAATTCGATTTTAGTGCGGGCGGTATAAAGTTGTAGGCCGTTTACGCCTCCTGTGTGTCACCGGTCCAGAACCGGAGAGATGCCAAACATCTGTCAGAAGCCCTTAAACGCCGCTCAGACACCGACAAGTCACAAAACGCCTGGCACCACATAAAGTATAACAATAAACAAGACAATGTGTTTATCATAACGGTTCTGTTCAGGCCCGTCCGAGAACACTTTGTGAGATTGAATGACTGAAGCGACCGTCAACATACAAATGAAAATGTCAAACAAATTAGATTCAGATGAAAAATCTTCATAAAATCTGACCCACAGATCCAGATTTTGCTGATTCAGTTTTTTTTTAAATATCTAATTTTTTTCTCCTTAAGCTTCATCTGATTGTAGAACCTTGTCTGACACAATAAAAAAAATGTATTAAATAAATCTCAAAGTAAATGTTAAGAGTAACCCTGTAGATATCATGACTTCTGGACCCGGTATTATAAGAAGGAATGAATTTTGAAGAACTCTGAAATAGATCATTTGAATATATTTTCATTCTGATCAGGAAATAATGGGGGCAACCACGATCAGCAGGTGGGCCGGCCAGTTAAGAGGAAAGCTGCTTATGCCGATGCAAAGTCTGCAAGCTGTAAAATCCAAACACTGTAATGAACAACCGACCCTCAAACGGGTCAATAAGGTTTCTAGCCGTGTCATGATCATCAAACGTTTTTATCCATAGCAAAGACACGCAGGAAAGAAAAGATCCCCTCTGATGTCTTATCTGCTTCACATTTGTGTGGTATAAACAGCAAAAGTCTCCCTCATCCTCACCTTGTTAATACATTTGTGCTGGTCGCTGAGAACGTCGCCGTCCTCCTCCTCTTCCTCCTGATGCTGCTCCTCACCGTGATGCCTCTCCTCTCTGCCTGGTTTTTCCTGAGCGAAGAGCCTGCGACGGCCCGCTTTGACCTGAGCCTCCAGCTCTTTCAGACGGTGATACACTCCGTTGGCGCGGTGGTTCCCTGTCGTCCCTCCCACTATCCCACCTACCAGCCCGTTCTTGGGCTCGTAGCGCGGCAGCACCAGCGCGCCAGGTGGGGAGGAGTCTGAGAGGCCCTCCAGAGGGCCCCGACGCGACTCCAGGTTCTTCTTCTCCTGCAGCACCTCAGCCTGCAGCCGTAGGCGCTCGTCGGCGCTGAGCGAGTCATAGGAGAGGATGTACTGGAGGTAAGCCTCCTGCAGCTTAGCCAGTCGGTCCTGCGCCGACTTGGGGATGCGCAGAAGATCGGCCAGCTTGGTCCACTTCTTCAGGTCCATTACCTGCTGCATACCGCCCATGTCATTGATGAGCTGGAAAAAACGTGACAGGTCCACTTCACAGCCACCTGAGGAGGAGGAGGAAGGAAAAATAGTGTTTTTTATAAATAAAGCTCCACCTAGTGAGTCAAATCTGAGCTTTTGTAAATAAAATTTATCTATACAAGATAGATTTCCTCCGGTCAATTCATGTTCTCCAAATTCGGACAAAATCGGACAAAGGGTTAGGGGGTTATCTACGACAAATAAGAGTTTGGGGAAAAAGCTCCACCTAGTGAGTATAATATGAGCTACGATAGTTAAATATGACATAAACACGATAAACCTCCTCGAGTCGATTCATTAGCACCAAATCTGGACTTAATCGGGCCGACGATTGAGAAATTATGGCACATGAAAACTTTTGGAGATAAATCTCCCCCCTAAAGTCCGTTATATACCACGGACCTTTCCCCAAATCAATCCAGTTCTTCCTCTTACCAAGGTCTATGCGGGTATAAAATTTGATGGATCTGCAGCGACCTGAACCCCAACTACTCAGGGATACAAAACTCTCTTGTATCTCGCCCGGGACGTATTTTCTCAAAATGACCTAAACCTTAATTGTGTAAAACGCGTAACAATTTTGTTTAACGAAGAGCCGATCTCCTGTGTGCAGACAGTCGCGGATGTAATTTGGAAACGGGGGGCGTCCTCCCCGGCTGAGGCCATTCCAGCGAGGAGCAGCGGGTGCCAGATCTCAGTGGGTAACAGATGCATACAAACTGTTCTCCCTGGGATCATTCCAATAGATCTATGAACACCAGATCCAACACAGCGCTAGCAAGACACAAACCAGCAGAAACACTAAAAGCCATCTCTCGATGATACGTCCCCCAGAAATCCACCCAAAAAACAATGTACAACATGTGGATATCAGTTTATATCATCTGGTGCTTCGGTGAGCAATGGAGGATTTGTAGGTTATACTGTTTTGACTTTATTCTTTGTGGAATATGACTAAAGTTTAGAAGAGCATTCAAATTATCTTAACATGGAAAACTCCAGAGTAAAATGAGTGAGAGTGAAAAATGTTGAGAAACAGTGTTTCTTTGTAAACTAAAAGCTCCATGTAGTGAGTAAAATATGAATGATTAGAGTAAGATATGATATAGACAAGAGAGATCTCCACCAGTTCATTTTTAAGATCCAAATGTGGAATAAATCTGACCAACGGTTGAGAAATTATGGTGCAAAAACCTTTGGGGAATAGAGCACCCCCTAGTGTTGGACACTTAGAACTGACCTTTCTACAAGTTCTTCCTGGCACTAAGGTCTATCATTATCATTATTATTATTATTATTATTATCCATAAACGTGACCAGTGAGGTAGGATGAAAAGGAAGCTTTCAAGGCTCTGCTGATGGAAACATCAGTGCTCGTAATGTCAAAAACATTCAGAATGGGGAGTGCTTCCTGCACTCAAAAATGATTCACTTTAGTTGGAAGATATATAGATATATAGATATATATATATATATATATATATATATATATATATATATATATATATATATATATATATATATCTGAAAGTCATTAAAAGCCTTCCAAGGCCGAGCCTTCAAGCCTTTTTTAAAGCAGCTAAAATGCCTTTATTGTCACAGAACGGTCATTTGGACCTATAAACTCAAATATGTTTTTGGCTCCAAGCCTTCATCAGAGTCAAACGTGTTTCAATGAAAAGTAGAACCTTTCAATGAAAACACTCCACCTGCATAAAGGGGCGTGGCCTAGAGAGGTAGTAGACCCAAAATAACCTTAAACACAGAATATAAAAGCACCACATTCAAGTCATTATCATTTTTGGTGAGGTCGGTTTGACTCCCTGGTGAGGGCTGGAACCCAAACATGTTAAGAGTTTGTCTTTTTTTGTTTTTTTGTCCAAATAAACCCCCGGTGTAACGATAAAGACATTTTAGCTGTTGTCCACAGCACAATGGGAGGGGGACGAAACTCTTTTTTTTCTTTCAAATCTACTTTTTTCTTGTCTTGACTTCCGAGGGAAACTATGAAAGAGTGACACGTGAAGAGAGGAGGGAGAGGAGGCCTCGGTTAGGAATGGGACGTCTGGATTTAATCCAATAGTTCTGGCAGCCAGCAGGAAGAAGCCGGTGGCTTATTGCTCGGTTAATTCAATCAATTCAGGAAGTACTTATGTTCACTCCACTGCGTTGTGTACTTTCAAATACTCATGTGTGTGTCTGTCTGTCTGTCTGGCTCACTCACCAATGACCGGTGGCTCATCCATGGTAATGCCCTGAGATTTGAGGTGCTTGCGGATGCAGGCCAGCCGCTGGATGTTGGGGCCCCAGCGCCGGCCAAGCATGTGGACCCTCTGCACCTGTGTAACAAAACGCATCTCCTCGCTTAGCTTGCACTCTGGTCGCCAGTCCGGGGGCGGGACCACACGGCACATCCCAGCTGCCTCGGCCTGTTCCCTCACTGCATCCAAATACACCAGGGGGTCCAGGAACTCTCGCGGAACCGGCCGGAAGACGGGGGCTTCGCCCAGCGCGGCCCAGCCCTCTGGCCTGCTCCGCTGGCGTTCCCACTCCTTCTCCTGCTCGCGTTCTTTCTGCCGAGTCATCTCTTTCTCACGCTCCCACTCCTTGTCGCGGTCAGCGGGCCGCAGCGTCGCTGGGTTGAGCTGTCCGGCGTTGTTGGCGGAAGCGAGCAGAGGGGAGGTGGTGGAGGAGGCCGTGGAGGTTTGTTGGAGGTCTGAGGTAGTGCTGGCATGACTGGGATTCTGTGGGTGATTCTGGCCTGATGAAGGGGAGGAAGAGGAGGAGCTCCGACCGTGAGACCTGCTTTGCTGCTGCTGTGCTTGTCTAATCAGCATCAGCTTGCCAGCTGATGCCCGCTTGGGCCGCTGGTTCACCGGCTCCACGCTGGCTGCTGGTGTAGAGGGTGTTTGTTGAGAAGGCGGTGTGGGCGGTGGAAGAGGGGTCGCAGGATGAGTTAGTTTGGGAGACGGAGGCGTATCCGATTCATGTCCATTAGAAAGAGGAGTGGTGGGTTTGGTGGTGGGTGGGGCAGCTTTCTCTTGATTGGCCACCTTCTTGCTGCTGCTGCGTGTCTCCAGAGGCGTCGGTTGAACTTTGGCCTTTTTGGCCTTATTGTCAGTGGTTTTGGCTTTCTGCTCAACAAGCCCTGTCCCTACTGAGTTAAGCACCACCTCCAGACGCCGTTTGGAGTTACGCAGTCCTTCCCGACCTGGGCACTCCCCTTGGTTCTGTTGGCGCTGGCACTGTTTTTGTCCGTCCTCCTTGAACAGGGTGTTGTGCCGTTGCCCGTTGAGCCTGCCGTTGAGGCGGACGCCGGCAGCCTCGTTGTGCAGCCCATTGGATAGTAGCACCTGTTTGCGGGTTTTTGCATTGCTGTGGTGGGCTGGTGCCACTGCTTTTCCTGAGTTGACCAGCCCATTGCTGGCTGTTGGCTGGCTGTGCTGATTGTGATTGTTCGCTGACGATGGTGCCGAGGCGGCGCTGTTGTGTTTGCTGCTGCTGCCGAATTTGGTTTTCTTGACCAGTTCTTTCTGTTTGGCTTTGGTGTAGGTGACGTGGCCCTTGGACACGGTGGCTGTGTACTTCTTCACAGTTTTGGACGGCAGTCGAAAGTCACGGCTCTTTTTGGCACCGCCGACAGTTTGTGCCAAGCCTGCCCGCGTCAGCCCGTTCACTTTAGATACCTGAGATCAACACAAGAAGAGGGAGAGGGTTGTAGATTAGAGAAATGAAATAAAAGTTCTATAGTGACTCAATAATGAAGATAAATAAAGTTAACTACTGCAGTTAAGTTATCTTGTGTAGATTCACATGAACCAATTTGGACATTATTTGGTCATATGGTTAGAAAATAATGATCAAATAAACTGACCTTGACCCAAAAAGCTCCTGAAATATGAACAATTCCAGTAAATTATGACAAACACAAGTTAGATCTTCTTGAGGCGGTTCATATGAGGTACATTTTGTGAGAATTGGACCAATAGTTAGGAAGAGCTGCTTAAAAATCAATGTTTTTGAACAAACATATGAACTATTGGAGTAAAATATATTGATATATTTAGAAGATAGATCTCATAGGAGGTAATTTGCATCAAATCTGGACTAAATCAAACCAACGGTTGAGAAATTATGACCAACGGTTGAGAATAATTCCATAATATCCACCTTTTTCCGTAAATGCCTAATAAACCCTGCATGATCTATAACACCGGTATGTCGCAACAAAGATTCCGATTGGTACACCACAAAAAACACATATGTAGAATGTTTGACATGTTCATGAAGCGGCGTGGACTCACCCAGAGGCCGACCTTTAGAAGACAAACATTCAGATGCTGGTCGTACTGGAATAAAACACTTGACCAGTCAGACCAATGCTATTTCTGTGAACCTCTGCTATTCATTAGAAAACCAATCAACTGTCTAGATTACTATGATTTCAAACGGAGTCCACTTTGGGGCTCAAATTGTTTCCAAAAAAAAAAAGGAAGAAAAAAGGCCGGTGTTTGGAAAAGGATGTATTTGAGCGTTCATAGCAAAACCACTGCATAGTGACATTTTAGGAAAGTGATGGCAGACAGACGAGGGAAAGCAGGCGGGCCGGGTTTTTCTGCGAGCGAGCAGATGGCTGGACGGCGTGAGGCAGGAGGTCGGATCCGGGGAATGGGGGTAGATTTCTATCCGGACTCATAATAACAGTATTTTATTTGCCATGGGTTTCCTTAAATGCTACGCTCCACTTTTCAGGCTCGGAGTAAAGGTCCTGGGTGTCTCTAGGATGTGTCCTGCATGAGATCGGATAGAAGGAGTGTGTGGGTGTGTATGTGCACATTGTGTGTGTGTGTGTGAGGCCTTCAGAACCTCCAGCTGTGGATCATAGGGCTGGTGGCTGGTGTCCATCTCCGCTGCTGACTCCCTGGCTACAGATGTGGTGAGAAACATCGGTCACACACTCGATGCCGTCGGGTCCGTATTCATTAGGTTCTGCATGGATGGGACTCCCTACATTACGCTCATATTTCCCGGTATGCTTTTAGGAATTTAAACTTTTCTCCCTTCCTCTCCCTCGTTGGCTGCAGACGGAAAAAGACGGAAATCCCTTTCTATGTTTTTTTTCTTTCTTTTTTTTTAGGAGCAGAACTTTTATCTCATTATGCATTTAACTTTTCAAGACTCTCCCTGTGGTTTTACTCTCAAACTAGACCTGCGCTGTCGTCAACGTCAGTAAGGTTATACCCCCAATCTCCTGCGTTGTACAAGCGACCCCCCTTATTGTACTCAAATGAAAGTTGACTCATCAATAATCTCAAACAGTCCGTATGGAATCATCCTAACTTCTTCTTTCTTTCTTCAATAAGGAAGATAAACACAGTTTTTCTGAGCTCAGTAATAAAGCAAGACGGATTTCCTTGTGTCAATTCCTGTGAGCTAAATTTACACACAATGGGAATTATGGTTTTAATAGTTGTAATGGACAAGAAACTGTGTTTTCCACAAAAAGCTCCCCCTGGTGAGTAAAATATGACCTATTATAGTGAAATAATACATAGAAGATAGATCTCCTTGTGTGGATTAATAACACCCATTTTGCATATAATCAGACTTTCGGACAAAAACTGTGTTTCCCTTTGCAAAAGAAGTGAGTCAAATAGTGAAATATTAATAATTACAGTAAAATATGACAAATAAAAGTCAGAGCTCTTTGACATGAGGTCGCTTTTGGGCTAAACAGGAAGCTGTTTGTAAACAATGAGTAAAATTTGACACTCTAAATCTCCTTAAGTCGATTCTTATGCACCAAATTTGGACAAAATCAGACTGACCGCCGAGAAATTATGGCCAAAAAAGGGCCGCAGATCAATCCAGTCCTTCCTGTAAGAGAGTTAACATGTAGGATCTATGGTGGATGCGATGGCGGCGACCGCGATTTCCTAATATCCCCATAACTTCGGGGATATACTGACAAAATGCGTTCAGAGCTGGGATACATACGCCTCAATGGAACCCAGATTATCAACGTCAAACTACATTTGCATCTTTAATCGTGACTTGCGAGCGTTTAGCTACGTGGGTGAGTTTGTGTGCCGACCAGCTGGAAATGAACCACAGAGGAGAGAAAAGAGGGGAGATGGAGTTATCAATCACAGTTGGGGCGCCGCAGGAGGGAGGTAACAGCCGGCCCATTGACAGGTTTGCCTTTGAAGGGCTCTTGTGTCAGACTTTGTGTATGCATGTGTGTGTGTGTGTGTGTGTATGCGTGTGTGTATGTGTGTGTGTGTATGCAGTGTGCATGCATTGTCTCAGGTGGTAGGGGGCCTCAACACAAAGACCAGGCCATTAAAAGATAAGGGGGGACTGAAACCTAACCCTGATGCCGTCAATCACGGCTCTGCAACACATAGACACTCCTCCCTAAAATGTGGTGTGGAGGAAATAGGAGGAAAGAAAGGTGTTGAGAAGGTGCGAGAAAAAGGGGAGAAAGAGAAACGACAATAAGAGCGGATAAAGGAAAGCTGCACAGGAAGCCCCCCGCCGAGAGAACGCAAGCGATTTCACTCCTTATGAAAATAATCAAACGATCCTTTTAGTTGTTTTTAGATCGGTGAACAAAGTTCAATGGGACACTTTTAGTCCTACGCTGGTGCTGACATAAGAACGAACTGCCAAAGCAGCCGTGGCTCAGGGAGCTGCTATATTTGTCCAGCCAGTTTGCTGACAAAGCACTGGCTCTGAGAGACGCGCTGCTGTGACTGCTTCCTGCCACAGGAGGGCGCCGTGCACCGGCTGAACCCACAGATGGCATGGGAAGTTACCCTTCTTCTTCTGCGAGAGAATGAAAACAGGAAGAAAGAAAATACGTGAAAAGAGACATCTGACAGAGATGGGAATGATATGAGGGAGAGACAGAGAGACAGAGACAGAAACAGAGAGACAGAGAGAGAGAGAGAGACAGAGAGAGAGAGAGGGGGAGAGAGAGAGAGAGAGAGAGAGAGAGAGAGAGAGAGGCAAGCAGTTCTGGAGTGGATTTCAGTGGCATGTTCGTTGGGAAGGAGAGGGAAGGGGAGGGAGAGGGAGAGGGAGGTGGGTCTATATGACATCATGTGTTGCTATAGCCCAGCTGAGGCCTGGCAGGAAGATTTTTAACAAGCAACATCTGCAGGAGCTGGGCCTGAGATGAGGGAGGGGAGAGAGGAAGACGAAGACAGGATTAAGTTTAACCCTTACAAAGCCTGGTCTGACAAAGGAATGGAGATGTAGAGCAGATTCTATGTGGGCCTACTTGCAGCCCGGTTCTGATGGTATCGATGTAGATATTAGGGAACTACAAGCTCTGCCATTATGCAGATTTGGCGTTTTTCTACGGTTTGTTTCCGATGCTCGCTAAAATGAGGACAATGGGAGGCAAGTTGAAGAAAAGCTCAGAAGGAGCAAAAGGCCGTTGTTGCCGGGAGAATTTAATTATAACCACTAAAATCAGGGGCCTATAATGACTTCATGACACAGTCGGCGACCGCGAGTGTCACATCCATCACAGGTTACAGTGGCGAGATGACAATGAAATGGTTAAATCCGACGCCGCATTATAAATCTAATGCTACGGCAGAGTAATTTATGGCGCGGCTGCCAGAACACCTTGACGGCGAGGCATAAATCTGGCTTAAGCCTTCTTTCCCCTCTGCTGTCTTATTAAGGTGCGATGCCATGCAGCTCTCGGCAGAAAAGTCACTACATTCTGGCTCTAATAACACACACAAGTATCAAAGCGCAGGCAGACGCTGCTCAGCCACCGGCCAAAAGGCATTAGGTCATTCTAAACAAGCATTTAATGCTCATAAATCTTCTGTCTTTCCTAATCTTCAACATTTCACTCTTTTCACGAGAGGTGATGGAGGATTTCCGAGCTCCAACAGCTACAGGAGTTTGGAGCCGGACCCTCCACCCGTGTTTCTCTGCTGACATCCTCACATTGGTTATTTAATTACAGCCGGTCGAAACGTATTGCTTTATAAAACTGTTACGATGCGACACAAAGTATAATTTAATTACGAGAGTTTTTAGCCCCCAGTTTTAAACACAATCCTGAGTAGATTCAACCACAACATACGCACTAAAAACCTTTTATTAGTGTCAGCCTTTACATTCACTTTTGTTTATGCGCATGAATGTATCTTGCACATGTGTTTAAGACACACACACGCACACACACGCACACACACGCACACACAAACAGGGTACACTAATTGATAGGGGAGCAGGTAAAAAGCAGCAATGCTTGCAAATGATTGGTGCCATGTTGTCAAGGGCAAAATCCATGTGGTGGAAATGGAGAGACAGAGAGAGAAAGAGAGAGAGAGACAAAGAGATATAGGCACAGACAGAGAGAGAGAGAGAAAGACAGAGAGAGAGAGAGAGAGAGAGAGTGAAGCATGAAGTGAAAATGAGTGTGAGAGACGGGGAGCTGGTGATATGAGACAAAGGTGCAGAGAGTGTAAGAAGGATATGATAATACGCAGCATGAGAGGAGTCAAAACAGCCATGGAGGGTGCCACCAGTGTGGCGAGAGAGGAGGAGGAAGAGGGAAGAAGAGCAGAGGATGCGTTCGCTCAGGCTGGAAGTCTCTCACTCTCAGAGATTCATTGGAAGATTTTCCAGGCTCACATGAGCGACTTTAAAAACCTGGAGCACAAGCAGGGGTCTGCATCAGCAGCACATTATAACAACAACAACAACAACAACAACAACCAAAACATGAGGTGGAGGTTAACGCTCAGTAGGCAGGACCGGTTGGAGGAGGAAATGGAACAAATGAGAAAGAAATGGAGGAAAGTCTCAGCAGACTCTCTTCCGACTAGCTGCTGTAATCGTGAGAATGACAGTTTCCTCGCTAAAGCCACCTCGATCTAATCTTCTCCTCCTCCTCCTCCTCCTCCTCCTCTTCCCTGTGAGAGGTTTCTTGAAACCTGCTTAGTGCCACAGAGCGAGAGGAGGGTGTTCACAGCCCCTGGCCGGCGCTACTAAATATAGCCGCAGCCACGACGGGTCAAAACACAATCATTACTCTCTCAGACATGCAGGATGGAGAGGAGAGGAGAGGAGAGGAGAAAAGAGGGAAGGAGACGATAGGAGGGAATTGACAGGAGAGGATATGAGATGTGAAGAAAGGAAAGGAGAGGAAAGGAAGGAAAGGAAAGGAGCGGAGGAGAGGAAAGGAAAGGAGAGGAGAAGAGAGTAAAGGAAAGTGTTGACTTTTGCCCATCCCTTCATGGGTCAATCATCTTCATTCACAACTCTCTACTAAATAATTATAAGCACATAAGCACACACACCCCACCAACAAAACACACACACACACACACACACACACACACACCTCACTCTCTGTTCCCTTTTTCTGAAAAACTGAGACCAAACAATTGTTTGATTCTTCACCTACATTACAAAGGACTTCTCCGACACCCTAGACAGAAACAAAACCTCTTCAGTCTGACATCATATTTCACATGTGAGTGGAGAGAGCAGGAGGGGACGGGAGGACGGGAAATATATGACTGGAAGAGGAATAAGAAGCACATGTGGCCGATGAAATGAAATGAAATGAAAAGAAAAGGGAGATTTAAGAGCAGGGAGGAGTTGAAATGGGAACGAACGCCAAAAAGCATTCTTCACCGCAAGCCTCTTGATACCGAATATTCCATAATATGTCTGGTTATCCCACAGTTAATGATACATTTCCCGATGGAGCGGGAACATTTTCCAAGCTCCTCTCATCATCCTACTGAAATCGAGAAACTAGATGCTCCTGGCCATATGGTACCTGTTTGCGTAGCTCCTCAGCAGCCCTCCTCGGTGGCAGCCTGTTGGCTGAGCTTCGACTGTTGGCCAAGGCCTGCTGCTCCCTCATGTGTTCCCGGGCCTCCGCCCGCTCACTGCGCTCCCTCAGGAGGGGCGGAGGAGGAGGCGGGGGAGGTGGCAGTGGCGGGGCAGGTACATCCCTGCCGTTAGTTCCCACTTTGGGCCTGGGGCTCTCCCTGGTCCCTGCTTTGCCGTGGCTGTTGAACACTGCAGAGGAGATGAAGAGGAATCAGGGTCAAATCTATGTTTAACATCAGCAAATCTCCTTTAGTCCATTCATATGTACTAAATTCGGACTAAATCGGACCAATGTCGAGGAAGTTGTGTCCGAAAATCAGTGGTTTTCCTAAAAAAACTCCCATAGTGAGTAAAATGTTAACTATTTGAGTGACATATGATGTGTTCAACATAGATCTCCTTTAGTTGATTCATATGAACCAAATTTAAACAGAATCAGACCGATGGCTATAAAATTATGGCCCGAAAAGTTTTTCCACACACTAAGGTCTATATTGGTAGAAAATCAGAAAAATTATCCATGAAAATGAATGAATGAATTTTTGAGTTGTCGCCTTCAACAGGAAGGATCTGCGGCGTTGGACGACGCGGCGGCAATGAAGACTCCAGTGTATAGAAGTATTCTAGTTCTTTATGACTCCAGCAGGAGGTTAACAGCCATCTCCTCTTCCTCTACCTCCTGAGAAAAACCTCGGGTTGCTTTATTTTTGTGCTCTGAGAGGAGAAGCAGGACCGACTCCACAGTAAAGCTTTATGAATATATACACTATTTGTTATTTATGCACATTTTACACATTCTTTTTACAAGTTCTGCAGGCCAGCATACATTTTTGAGGCGCACAACAAGTCAACACTGAGCCGCTGTAAAGAAAACAGGATGGAGTGGAAAGTTCCGTAAAAGGTGGACGAGCATGAATACCCCTAAGACACAAACTCGACGTATGCTTTTTCCTCGCCCTGTGCCAATGCCAAGATCTGGACATCAGTTCAATAAGCCCTGGCACCGAACCACAGCCACCACGTGGGGAGCCTGCACAAACATTGGATTGACAGGCTTTTGGCCGACTCCTGGCCCCAATCAGTGAAATATGCATGATTTAAGGCATGCATGAAAACGCCTTTATGCTGCATGTCAATGAACCTGTTCAAAGTGGACATGGACGACATCACTCTCGGGGGACGATGCCAAATGAGTCGAATGGGACCGAGGTGATTAACATACACATTCAATGGCTCCCTCTTCAGCCGTCCCCAGGCTCAAATTCAAGTTTCAGGGCATCTTAATATCAACAGGCTGCATGGAAAGAATGACAGGAGGCCAAGGCACACACACACACACACACACACACACACACACACACACACACACACACACACAGCCCTCGCCGCACACATGCAGCGCTCAGAATATACTGAACACCCTGTTGTTAGAGGACGGACCTGGGTCAGCACTTCGGCAGAAGTGTGTGTTGAGCATCTGCAGGTCTCGTAGCTGCCTGACTCGGTAAAAAGGGAGAAATCCTGACATTTGGAAAAACCAAGTCTAATAAACCCTGTTTAATTTAGCTATATCAACATGGCACACCGCCTACTGAGAGAGAGAGGAACGTGGAGAGATGGAGCGCTGATAGCTTCTCCTCCCTCTTTTTACCACCCAGATTAAAAATTCTTCTCCTTTTCGACTATTCCATCTCTCCTTTTACCTCCTCCTCTTCCTCCATTCTAGCCCACCTAAGCCTTACTCCTGCTGGAAAGTGCGGTCCGGCTCAAGTGTCAAGGAAGGTGATCGGAAGGCCGATTCAGCAGGCAGTCGTCCTCCCAAAAGTGGATTTGTTTTTCATTTACGGTGCTGCGTTATATCAGGCATAATAGAAACAAAGGGGAAAAAATGATTCCCTAATTTGACTTGGACTTACGGCACGTGTTCGCAGCAGCACAACTTCACTCAGGCTAAATCGCCACTGCATTATATAACACGAAGAATCCCACGCCTGAGATTAATGTAGACAATCCCAAAATCAAAGCAGTTAGCTACGTTTCATCGCTCTTAGCAATAATAGAAGTTCAAGATGACGAAGATTCACAAATGTGACTTTTTATATTTATTGTTTCAACCGAGGGAAGTTTAAGATCATGAATGATCTAAACACGATTCTATAAACCCAACTCAACATACAAAAGAGAAGAAAACAAAAAACCCTGCACTTGAATGTGACCAGTGATGTCATGGATGACATCACCAAAATCCATGAAAAGCAGGAAATTGGTGGCGGTTCCCTCCCAAACAGAAGCTCTAGCTGGTGTGAACAAAGGAACAAACAGATGTGAGTATTCTGCAAACAAATGAACAAAGTGTTCCATAATCAGACCTTCAACACAATTAAGATAACTGAAAATAACATAAATGTGTTTTAATTTTGTGAAGTGAAACAAGGTTAGTTTGGCAATTGCAAACTAAATCAAAATGAACACAATTAAATGAGCGTGGTGTAATGTGATGGATTATGGGTAAGGGACAAGTTGTGAGACTTTTTTACACACCCGACAACGATCTTAATAAAATGCAGCGGCTGCATAAAAACGGTCAACGCTGGACGCAATCTTGACTCGACTGGTCAAACCTACGCATGTACACATCCGTCTCTGTGTCCTCAACCTCATCTCTATTGTCCCTTACAAACTATATCCGCCTGCTCTCCTCTTATCTATTTATTTGCCGTGTCTCAGCGAAGGCGCCGAGCTGCTTTGCAAACAGCGTTGGTACACGAGATAAGAAAAGGAGGCGAAGCTTTCGTCGCACAATCGACAAGCCCGGATTCGTTCAAACGGGTTCAACAACTCCTGCTCCTTCTACAGATGTGTCCATTGTTACAGTTCATGTTCCAGGCTAGTGTTACAGATGTTGAAACCATGAGGGAGAAGTGTGTGTGTGTGTGTGTGTGTGTGTGTGTGTGTGCTGCAGTGTTAAAGATCCACAGTGAACTTTAAAAAAGCAGAGCATAGTTCTCCAAGAGTTCAGCGCAAGTAAATCTCTCTCTCTCTCTCTCTCTCTCTCTTTCTCTATCTCTCTTCCACTTGAGAGGATGACGATATTTTTCTAGCCCCCGTTTAATGGTGAGATGCCTGGCTGGTAGGATCTCGTGTCTGCCGGGGACCTCCAGGTGTTTCTCATCTGTGCTTTAAAACTACTGGATGTCCAAAATCTAAAACTAGGCCTACACTGCTGTCCACGTCAGCAAGGGTATATCCGCGAAGAGCCCCCAATCCCCCGAGTGGTGCAAGCAATCCTTCTGAATGAATGTCCAGTGTGTCAGAAAATGTGTTATAAATAAAGTTATCCCTTGTGAGTAAAGTACCAACTATCAGAGCAGGTTGTGATTCATACAAGATATTTCTCTCTGCGTCGATTCATGTGGACAGAATTTGGACCGACGGTAAGAAAAGTATGTCCTAAAAACTGTTATCCGAACTTTGATAGCATAATATGATTTATGTAAGATAGATGTTCTCCAGTTGAATCATATGCACCAAATTTGGGTTAAATCGGACTCGTGGATGAAATGTTTTTGGTTTTGGTGAGAAAAGTCCCACTAGTGAGTGGCTGCAGTGCATGAATAGTGAGTAAAGTGTGAACTGTCGGAGTAGTCCGGGATGAATACGAGATAGATCTCTTTTAGTCAATTCATCCAAACTGAATTTGGACCAAATCGGACCAACGGTTGAGCAATTATGACCCGTAAAGAGTGATTTTGGTGATGACGCTCCCCCTAGTTAGTATATACAAGTCAATATAGTCAATATATATGCACCAAATCTGGGCTAAATTGGACCATATATATATATATATATATATATATATATATATATATATATATATATATAAAAACGATGTTGGCAAGTGAAATCTCCTCAAGTCGACTAAATTGGACAAACGGTAACAGAATCAGGGCCCAAAACCTTGTGGTGGATTAATTATTATTATTATTAATTATTTGTTATTTGTTGTTTAATTTCCTCGGCTACAAGGTTACTTATTAAATATATTATTTTTTTGCAGCGTATCTGTTTTCCCCCTTGTTAAAGATTACATTGAGAGTGAGCCTCTTCTCGTGGAATCAAGTGTATTCAAACCACTTCCTCCAAGTGTGTATGTGCATTCAGCCAAACGTCTACGCGGCCCACGGGGGCATGCGTACGCCGTCACAGCGTTGTGTGTGACGACGGCCCCCGCCAGCTGTTGCAGCGCACTCATAAACACCTTGTTAGGATTTAGCAAGCTAAGTGTTAATTGGGGGTGGAAAGAGTGGATGTGCTGTTCTCTTCTATCCCATGTGACTTAACCGGTCTCGGCAGTGGAAAACAAAACGGCAAACTGCTCACGTTAACAAACATGGATACACTCACAAACACACATCGGCACAACTAGCCTGTCTTCTGACCCAAGACTCGTCCCCTGCTCCTACTTGGACTGGATTTTTCCTCCTTCAGTAGACTTTTCATTCTTTAATTCTTTCCCGAAATTCCTTTTTATACCTCTTTAGTTATTCTGTATATCTATTCTCCTTCACTCCCCTTCCTCTTATTTTTATATTACCTCCCTTTTCATTCTTTTTCATTGTGTCGATTCATATGAGATGCATCATTTAGAGACAATTGGACTCATGGTTGGGAATTACTACCAGAAACTTTTCAACATGAAGCTCCTCCTAATGAGTAAAATAAGAAACGACTTTAGTGAAATAGTATATATATATATACAAGATATATCCCGAACGAAATCAGACCAACGGTTGAGAACTTATGGCACGAAAACAGTGATTTTGGAGACAAGTCTTCCCCTAGTGGCAGAACTATGCAACTGACCATTCCCCAAAATCAATGCAGTTATTCCCACTAAGGTTGAGAGGATGTGATTTTAGTAATCATATCACCAAGAAGGATCTGCGGCGGACGCAGCCTTGAAGATTAAATAATATCTCCTTAACGGGGATATAATGATTTTGTCGGGAAGGGGTTACGTCTACAGAGAAAGAGTGAGGTAGCATGTCGGGGATGTTACGATTATTTCAAGGATTAGTCTGAGGCACATTCTTACCGTGCCCATTGAGTGGCTGCCTGGCGGGGATTCTACCCTTGCGGGGTGTTGAGTGGCAGGAGGAGGAGGACATGGCTTGGCTGCTGCTTCCCCCAGTGTGAGAGTGGACTCCACTTCCGTTCCTCACCACCTCCTCCTCCTCCTCGTCTTCCTCCTCTTCAAGGTCCTCCTCTTCCTGGGAGCTTCCAAAGTAAGCCATGTTGTTGGGCAGGGCAGACGAACCTTAGTGCAGAAGGTGGAACATGGGGATATATATCATAAGTTAAACTCTTATAATTAACTCTGAAAAGAAGTTCCAACAATCAGTACAGGGTCGCTATTTGCCAAGCAACGGGCCACCGTCGCCTTTTAAACCCAATGAATAATAGCAGCTTATCAAGTATTTATAAAGTCTTACAATTTACTTTAATACTAGGTTATAAGCTAGTAATAAACCGTTCATTGTAAAGTGATACCAAAAAAAGTTTTACGTTGAAAGATATTTTAACGTAAAAATACAACTTGCGTGTGAATAATGCAAGGAAGGCACAACGGAGGAATGATTTACAAGATATGAAAGAAAAACAGACTTTCACAATGCTTATTCTTTAACAGAATCAGTCAAACCTGTAGATTCTTTCTACAGACCTACTAAGCCTCATTTTCTGTGTGTCTATGCTTTTTGTAAATTCCACAGGAAGAGCGGTGGTGGCAGTGACGGTGTGAGCCTAAAGACTCACAAATGAGCTAATCCCGAATCTGCCGCTTTCATTCTCCTACGCAGCATCGCTCTCAATCTCTCCACAAACACGAGCAGAAAACTCTGTTTCCTCCTCCTGCCATTCTCCATCACTGTCATCATGAGAAGTGTAGCTCAGTGAGAGCTGGGAGGAGGTAAATGGGGTTTGGCAGTGGATAGCCTATAATGTTACCTCAGTTAGCGGAGTGTGTACACACACTCGCTCTCATAAAATGGCCATAAAGCCCAAAGCTATGTTATTAAATCTCATAATGTTGCACTCGTAAATCAGCGTGCTGTAGCTAGCGTACGGATTCGGGAATAAAATATTGGAGGCAGACGTGGGGAGTGTTGCAGTTGTTACTAGTTTGGATCGAAAAAAGACCAAATCATTTAGCTCTAATGAGCAAAAAACGGTGCCACGGTTTAAACAGCAGACCAGGAGAACACTTCATTACTTTTAAATGTCTTTGTTCTAAAACACAGATCCTGACAGGGCGACCTAACGGAGCCTTCAGCTTCTCCCCACAGGTAAACTTTTACCGAAGACCTGCAACACATGGATGGCTGCATCTAGAACCTCTAGAGGATTTGTCAAACCCGACACAATCTGTAGGCCCACGTCCGTGTGAGTCCCTCCTCTAAGTTAGAAGACAAGAAACCACAGCTCTTTTTTTTCATATTGTCCTTCAAGAGGGCACAGTGCTTAAAAGACATAAATGAAAAGTAATGGATGATTATATGTCAATTAAAATGAAGTTAATCCTCTGGAAAAATAGGCTGAATGTTACTAGCCAGTGTTAAGCTATAGAGATTACCTCAAGTGACGCTATGTTTTAAAAATCAGCAAAGCCAATTATCCTACTGGCACTCCGTTTTGGAGGGGGGGGTGAATACTTATCTAAGTCTGTACATGATGACTCTAGGCGGTAAGGAGATATTAGATTTAAGGGAACATGGTCAGTAACAAGGCCTAAGCTGTCGTCCCTGCTAGCAAGGGCATATCCCCGAAAAGCCCCCAATCCCTTGCGTTGCACATGCAATCCCCCTGACTGATCTCCTCAAACTAAATGTGACTCATCAATAATCATCCCATAGTGACTCAATAATGAAGATAAATACGGTTTTTCGGAACTCAGTAATAAAACCAAACATATTTCGTCGTGTCATTTCATATGAGCTCAATTTAGACAGAATTAGACTGATGGTTGGGAAGTATCTGCTTTTTTTTATGTTTTATGTGTTTTTTGTGTAATATACATAGGGCTTATTCAAATAGATCTCCTTGTGTGGATTCATACGAACCGATTAAGATATAAACTTACATACGCTTGAGAAATTATGTCAGAAAAATAGTGGATTCCTCCTAGTGAGTAAAATATTAACTATTAGAGTGAAATATGATACATTCATGATGGAGCTTAATCAGTATCGGACCTACGGTTGAGTAATTATGGCTCCAACACTTTTGGATATGAAGCTCCCCCTAGTGGAGGAAGTTTCCATCTGACTCTTTCCAAATTCAATCCATGTCATGCTCACGGTGCAGGTCTATCCCAGAATTCATTCTGAAAATCATCCATCAAACAGACGATTCCATAATCTCTCCGGGACATAAATATGGTATTCACATTATCCGTAGAATCCAAGAATCCCTCAGAACCAATGCCCGGTGCGTATCTATGCTGTGATCCAACGCCGTAAAGCATTTGAAGTAGGACACAGACAATAATAAGTTCTGAACCAGAGTAGCTGTGTCCCTTTGAAGCAAAGAGCAGTCCTCTGTCATTTAACCATCGACTCATGCACTTAGAAACACACACCACGTCTTCGCTGTCTTTGCGACACAGCCGTGGCTCCTCTCTCAGACCAAACACAAACACCCAGACAGCACACATACCGAGGGGCTACTAATTACGGGCTTCATTAGCTAAATGGCTGCGATTTACTGGCCTGAACAGAGGTCAAAGGGTCAATGGCTAACAGATTACAGGGGCGTCCAGCGCCAGAGGAGCAGGGAGGAGGGAGTCTTTGTTTGGGGAGCAAGGAAGCATAGGAATCCCTATGTGGAAGAAACGTTATTCTTTACTTATCCTCCATCATTTGACCACCCAGTTTCACAACCCTACCAGTTACAGGTAAGGTTTTATGTGTTCAGTGTCCTTTACAGATCATCTTTGGGAAAACGTCCCCTCTGGAAACATGGGACGTCTAGGATTGGGGAAAACGGGAGACAGAGAACGTTTGTCCGTGTCGTTCTCCTTACAGAGCAAAACCCAGAGATCAGACAGAACCAGAAGCGCAACCGTGGACCATAACATAGTCAAGATCCCCAAAAATACTTTGTGGGAAAAGCGCAACTCAGTCTGTCCTCGAGACCTCCAACCGGGTTTGAGTCCAATCCTCCAATTACACAAGCTTTTCGTCCCTCTCATTCTGAACGCAGACAAATCATAATTAAGTCTGAAAGAGTCTATTAGGATTGTCATTTTTAACGGGGCTCTGGGACGGGGCGTGAGGGCATAATTACAAACCCTCTTTTCTCTGGCTCCCCTCCCCTTTGTCCCTTTAACTGGAACTGAAACAACGAGGACTCTTTGAATAATCAATCATCCGGGTTTTCAGCTGCCATGCTGAGATCTGGACTTGCTGAATTAGGTTTAAGTGTTGCCTGTGTGCACAGGGAAGAGTGAGCCCCCTTTTGAAGGGGAGGTCAGAGGTAAGATCAGAAAGAAGACAGGTCCAGGCTCTCAGGCATACGGAGGAAAAGTAAGTTTTGAAAAGTGCTTCCTCAGTTATTATGGTAGAAACTGAAAAAGAGAGAGAAAGCGGGAAAAATTAGAGATTATGTCTCCAATTGACACTCTAGGATGTCGGCAAAACCATTAATCCCGTAAACAATGGCTCCAGAAAATGCAGAGCAAGTTAACGTTACCCTACCAACGTTTGCCCAATGAGGGAGAAGTCCCTAGGTGGGTTTACATATACGTCCCGATTCAGAATAGATTTTGAAAAGACACCCAGTGAGAAAGAAAATGCTGCATGTGAACACCCCCCTCCCAAAGAGAAGGTTCTGTCCGGATGAGCTTTCATTACTTAGAAAGTCCTTTGGACAGATGTTCGGAACAACAACTGTAACGAATGCAATGTTAATTTATAATTAATAAGCATAAATCCCACAACTACGATGTGGATCAGAACCACCGACTCTTCATTAAAAGCATCACAATAACCGTAAAAACTGCCCTGAAACAACGAAACGAATGAAATCCTTCTGAAAGAATATTCCTGCCCATGTAAATACAACTAGTGAAAACTCAAACAGTTTCCCAGCCTTAATAAAAACAACGATCCTTCAGAGAAAAGAGAGAGAAAAAAAACTCCCACATCCCAGACGGAAAGTCCGTTGATGCAGCAGCAATGTGCTTGTGACGGATTAGCACCTCTTAGACTTTCACAGATGTGAAAATCTGATTTTCAGACAACAAAAATGCCATCACACAAAATGAAACTCGACAATCCAGCAACAAAGAAACGTTCCAAAGTACACAAAAAGGAAAAAGTGCAGGGAGAAGTCCACATTTGTCTCGTGTGTAAGCAACAATCTGAGGTCACTGGACCACTGGGTCAGGGATGGTGGATTATATAAGCAAAGACTCACCTCCCGGAACCTCAGGGAGAGGCAACGCCATGGGGCTGGCAGGCGAGGGAGAAGGCCCAGAGGGCAACAAGGTAAACATTCGAGAAAGCCCAGAGGGCAACAAGGTAAACACTGCGGTGGGGCACATAAACAGTAGCATACTGACACACAATCACATGCACACACCCCTGCAAATTAGTATCATGCAGCAGGAGACATCTTTTTAAGGGTGTGTGCGCAAACAGTTACTCATTTACTCTTTAATTTCTTCTTATCTCATCTTTGTCATGCCGTAAGTGTGTGAGTGAGTCACAATGCGAGAAAACGTCAATAATTAACTTTGCAAACGCAGAAACCAACAATCATTCCTGAAATTCTATGCCATTTGCTGCAATACAGGCTATCTCAGTTTCAAATGAAAGACGCGAATGACAAGGAAAACCCGGAGCGGACCGCCACTCAGCTCTCATGTCATAGTTTGCTCCTCTCAGTGCTGCCCCCTCCCTGCCAACAGCAGCACTACACCCACCGGGGGTCACTGGAGGCAAACACAGTCAGAGGGAGACTGTCTGGCTTCCACCCAAATGGATTTCTCCATGGATATAAACAGTCCGACAACAGGCCAGTACCACACATAAACACCGTTCTGCAAACGCAGGCAAGACCTGAGACTTCAACTTGTGTGTGTGTGTGTGCGTGTGTGTGTGTGTGTGTGTGTGTGCAGGAGGTGAGTGGTGAGATAATGAAGAATATAGGTCCTAGACAGTGTGGGTGGTGAGCAAACACGATGTACACCTTCCTAGACAGAGATATATTTTTCTCACTTCTCTGCCCGGTTACTCCCACTTTGTATCAGGAAACCCCCGCCAAGAGGAATTAAAAATAACTTTTCCTCAGATACGGCGACAGCACCACCACCAGTGGAAGTAAAACTCACAAAAGACTTAAATTATATCAATTACAACCTCCAACTGGATGGGGATCATTCATGACCAACAGCCACTGCGATGGAAAATGGAGTTGTGATTTCACAATGTGGGGTGGCACAAGATTCCGGCTTTCACAATATTTCTGTCTTTTTGTTATTGCTGACATTGTGGCTTCAAACGTCTCGTGTTTTATCAGCTTTTATGTAGCTGTCAGAATAAGAGATGGAGAGAAGCCTATGGGCTGGATGTGTAATGTTTACCAGATAAGAAAAGCAAACACTGCTGTGTGTGTGTGTGTGTGTGTGTGTGTGTGTGTGTGTGTGTGTGTGTGTGTGTGTGTGTGTGTGTGTGTGTGTGTGTGTGTGTGTGTGTGTGTGTGTGTGTGTGTGTGTGTGTGTGTGTGTGTGTGTGTGTATTGGGGGTAGTCCTTGCACCATGTGAATGTTTCACCTGGGATCAATCTAAAATCTCTTTTGATGGGCTTTTAGGCTAGAAGGGTGTCTTTAAGTCCCCCTAGAAGGTCAAATGAGAAAAGGACACAGATGCCCCCTAACACAGAAAAAACTCAGTTAGGTTACTGCTTAAGTAACATAAACAGAATACAAAACAAGTAGGAGGTGAAAATCTGTTACCGAATGGTAAGAAATCCAGACGGACCTTTTCTCTCAGACATGCCTACGAAAAAAGTGAACTATGGAAATCTCCGTCTCGTATGTATTTGTAACATCTATTTATGTTGTTTCTCCTAAGAATAGTTGACGTGCAGACATTCATAGAAACATCTCAGCTTTCATGTGAGTAACAGTCATGAATCAGAAGGACTTCAATCAATGAAATATTGACAGAAACCCAACATACTTCTCCTTTATATTTATACATTTGTACGTTTACATAAGTAGGTAGTTTCCTATCTGTACTTCCTCTCTTGTATGATATCAAGCAATGTCATCCTACACTCTGCCTGTAGCAGGTTATAAAAAAGAAAACAGTTGTGCAGAAATAATGAACACACGGCAAAGCAAGTGTGAAGTTTTCATGGATCCCATCCATCGGTTCTCGATGAGATGTGGACGAACCATATCCTGTCAAAGCGGATCCAAATGGACAAAGCCAGCTCTCTATGCAGTGTGACTGAAATCTAAAAGAGTTGGGGGAAAAGAACGGGTTGGAGATTTCCCTAATGTTGCCGGAGATCCTGCCAAGAGGCATTATGGCGAGCAGGCTGACGTGATGCAGCCGGGCGCGTCACGGTCAGGTCAACAGAGAGACAACTCACAACCTTAAAGGGGGATCGGGGTTTCCAGACGATATCAAAGACTCGCGTCCTTTTGACAAGATTAACCAGGCTAACATGTTTGTCGTCGGCGTCGGCTGCGTCTCATCACATGCGGCCGGGATGCTGCACATGTGCGGGCGCGCACACGCAAACGGCGGCGGGGAGATAAGCGCAGCAGCGGATATCAGAGGCGAGCGTGTTTTTTTTTTTGCACTCTTGCTCATACACACACCTCAAGGGGCTCCACTGACATTCTCCCGTGCCCTCCTCCTGGTGAGGGTCCCTGGGTATGGGTCATATGAGAGGCCAAGGGGAAAACAGAGCAGAGGAAACCCCCGCGCAGGAAAATGTCACCCTCGCAGCATGGAGAGGAGAAAAAACACACACACACAGAGCAACACCTGGTCTATAAATACAATATTAAACCAGGGAGCAGCAGAGTGGAATAAACCCAGTGGAAAAGCGTTCAGTCGTTAGCTTAGCAGCCTAGCACTAAAATTAGACCCGGTAGTGCAGTTGAGCACAGCAGGCCTTTAAACGCAGTCCGACTAAGAATCCGCTTGCAAAGCAGCTTCCCTAACCTTAATTACAAAGAGAGGAAAACAACCAACCCAGACCACAGCAGCCACCTCCACCTCATTAGTCTCACGCTCCACGTGTGAGGGAGGGGTTAGCTTAGCACTCGGAGCCCGGAATAATCTCAGCTTCAAAGTATATGTGGCGTTTTATCATTAGCTTATGCAGCATTAGGGCCTACATAATCAAATCAAAGCCCCTCTCACCCAACGCCTCGGTAGAACTTTGTAACATCCAATTATACGTTCCTTTAGAGCGCTGAAAGGTTGGAGCGATATTCCATAATTGGTGTTTTCTCTTCGGAATAGCAATGTATAGCAGACACGTGCCATCGTGCCGGAACTTTAAAACGTGCCTACTTTGTACGAAGGGCAGAGGTTAATGGCGACAGCGGTGAATTCATCTGAAGTGAGGGATTTTTTGTCTTACAATCATTTCATTTTGGTTGTGAAGACATGAAAGTCGAGTGGGCTTTTTTTTTTTTACCAAAAAGGGTAAAATTTAAAATGTCACGCCCAAGGCTGTTTGAAAAAATGCCCCGAAACGTTTATATTCAGGCACCGAATGCGCCGCTCCTCTTCCATTCATAGCTCATATAAAAAGACGGTTTGCTCAAAACAGACATGATGTCGTGTTAATAATCATACCAAACTATGATATAATAAAACAAGAATACATTGTTATTACTGGGTCACTGTATGTGTACATCTGCAAAGAATACATGTAGTACCTTACCATTACTGTAACTACGCCTAAGCTGTCGACCCTGACAGCAAAGGTTTATTTCCCCGAGAAGCTCCCTGTCGCCTGCTTTTCTACCAGCAATCTCCCTGATTGAACTCCTCAGATTAAACGTGACTCATTAATAATGTCAAACAGTCCACATTGACTACTTATATATCCAGTAAGACATTATTGAGACGCCACAGTCACTCAATAATGAAGATAAATACAGTGAACTATTCTTTTATGAGCTCAACCTCACAAACTTGTGAGACTTGTGTGTTCTGACAAATACAAGTTAAATCTCTTCGAGGTGGATCATATGGGAGTGTTTTTAAAAAAAAGCTCCCCCTAGAGAGTAAATTTCAAACTATTGGTTTAAATATTACATACAAGTTTCACATTAGATCTTCTCAAGTTGATCTATCGGCACCAAATTTGGACTAAATCGGACCAACGGTTAAGAAATTATAGCCCTAAAACTTTGATTTTGGATACCAATCTCCCCTTAGTGGTAGAAATGTGCAACCGACCCTTCCCAAAATCAATACAATTCTTCCTCGTACTAAGGCCTTTGGAGTTATAAAATCTGAAAATGATCTATGAAATAGTTTTTGAGTAATCGCGTAACTCAAAGGATCCGCGGCGGCGATGACAACTCCGTAAAATCCAAAACTTTTCGAGACTATAATAATTGAAAAGTGTTTTAGGATGCAGACTATACTATACTCTCATGAAGTCTAAATTTCTTCGAGTGCAAGTTTTCCTGCTCCTCATAGATCAGTTTTGCCGTCATTCTGTAGTCGTGAATTACCTCAATACATCAATTTTAAATCTTAAAACTTCCCTCATTGTACAAAATATCCTGTAGGATGATATTTGTAAATAACAGATTTGGGATTAAATAACAGTGCAGAGTTGGGAAGATAATATAAGGGTTTAAAAGGTAAGCAGAGCCTTTACGCGGTGTCCTCGCAGGGGGATAGCCTTATGTTTGCTGGCCAGCAGAGCGCAGATTATAAGTAACATGAATCCTTCATTAACTCAACGGGAGAGGAGAGGAAGGTTTGTGGAGACACTACAAGAGACACGGGGGAAGCTGCCGGTTAACACCGGCAGCTTCCACGGGTGTGGGATCGCATCTCACTTCTTGCTTTTACTCCAAATAGTTTTGTCCTTAAGGCATTCTTTTGCCAGTGGCATAGGATATTGCACACACACACATACGTGCACACTTACACACACACACACATACGTGCACACTTACACACACACACATACGTGCACACTTACACACACACACATACGTGCACACTTACACACCCACGGAGTTCCTGCTGCGTTTAATTACTCTTGCGGCTTCTACAGTTCATTAGCCATCCAAGGTGTGATACAGAGCGGATGAACCTGTGCCGGGCCGGGCCGGGCCGGCCGGGTGTGACTGCGTGAGAACCAAACACAACAGCTGATGTGGTAGAGGGGGATGGGCAAGGTGTCATAGAGCCATTTGTCTAAAGGTAGGAGGTGGAGATCGGAGAAGGGGTGAGGTGGGAGTTAATCTTAGCCTTGAGCTAGTTCAGACTTCTTTGTGGTTTTGGTTCGTCTGTATGAGTGTATCAAAACTTCACTTCAGAAAAAAACTTCTGAATTGTTAATATCTATCAAACTATGATTCATAAGTTGTCTGAGAGCACGTCGATATCTAACCATAGATTAGGGTTTCCCTCTAGGCCTTTGTACAAGAGTAGAATTTATTTTGACCGCTCTGTGAAATGCTTGAGTGGAATTTTTGGGTGTGTCTGCAGAATCTCTAGATAGAAAACCTCTAGGGTACGGTCTCCACCTGTACGTCCACGGGGTCTTACCTCTGAGGCAGAGGAAGGTGAGGAAGTCCTCTGTCTTGGGCTTGCGTCTGGACAGGTCTTGAATGGAAGAGGACAGCGATGAAGAGGAGAGTGAGGAGAGGGATGAGGGGGGCACAGCGGCCAGGGCTGTGTTCAGGGTGCCTGGGTCCGCCACTTTAACGGGTGTAGTGCTGGGCGAGTTTGGCTGAGACTGGGCAAACTTCCTCTGGGCCTGGAGGCGAGGTCTGGGAGAGAGAGAGAGAGAGAGAATATTACAATTAGTTTCATCTGAGCAGATGATCTTCGGCTCCACAGCCACGTTTACAAATAGGCTGCAGCTTCAGACAAAGGGAAGTTGAATCATTTCCTCAAATTTCACAACACGACGGGGTTAAAAAAGAAAACAACGACTTTGAAATACTTAAAGAAAGACATGCACGTATGTTTTCTGTGCTGCTGATGTCATTCACAGCCATACATCAAAGCAAATGAAGCGTGGTGTGCAGCCGGTGGAAAGTAGCTTCTCTTTTTCGGCGACGCTCTTGGCGAAGTTTCAGATCAAATAGGAACTTTATTGGTCATCAATTATTAGTCAGGTCTGCATTCCATCGCAGTCTTCTGGCATTCTCATTCCTCCTCCTTTTTTTTAAAGCCTGAGAACCACTTTCTGCCAAACCGGTTCTCCACATTTAGGACTCAGGCGTGCGTCACACTGATGAATCATTTCATTCACGAAAAGTCGGGGCTACTACGAAATCATCATCGCCGCGTCGCCACGGATCCTTCATGTTAACGCCATAACTCAATAACTATTTCATGGATTAACTTGAAATTTGATAAACTCATACACCTTAGTGCGAGGAAGACCTGGATAGATTTTGGGAATTATCGGTAGCATATTTTTGACAGTAGGGGGAGCTGTTTCTCCAAAGGTCTTCAGGCCATCATTTTTCAACTGTTTAGTGCAAATGATTCGACTCGACAAAATGAATCTTCTATAGACTCAAGACCAAGAAAAGTCTTTTCTGTTGTGTCCTAACGAGTGAAACAGGTCACCTCCAAATGCAAAGTGCCAACTTCTTAAATATCCCTTAAGGATAGTTTCCAGGAGTTCCTGCCACCTACAGCCGTCTCTCAGACAATGATTTTCTTTCATATCAAGATATCCAGAGGACAAAACAGGGATGTGAGTGTGTAGTCGAGAGTCAGAGACAGACAGACAGAGTGTAAGGAACAAAGATGAGGAAATTGTTGATTGCATTCTGTCAATCTGGCACCAGTGCAGACAACAGAAGCTTTTTCCGCATTGCTAATAGCTGGAAAAGTTAAAATAGTTACCGCCTAATCCTTTCCTAAATCCTGTCTGCAGTGGAAACACTCAATGGGTTTATATCGTAATCACTGTGGTGGAAACGCGGCTTTTCGTGACCAGGTATTAACTTTATTATTTCAACTCAGACGAGACGGCATCTGTTCAAAACAACCAGATAGACTAAAAAATCGCTGCAAAAACACTCAACATCTTAAGCCTACTCATCTCGCCATTTCTTTCTACTACAAGATATTGTCTCTTATTCCAGCTTCCCCACTTTCAACTATGGTGATGTTCCATTTTCTCCCAGCTCTTCTCCTACTTTCCTATGTGATGCACGCAGCCTCGGAGACGTCTCTCTCATTTTTCTTTTCCGTCTTTACTTCTCAGTGTGTGTCAGCTGAGACAAGAGAAGAGCGGAATATTAAAGACGTTGATGTCTGGGCGAAAAAACCATGGACTAACTTGTCACTCCGCCTCCCTCATTGACAAAACATAAACAGTAACGCTGGCACAACCATAAATGTCTGTCAGGGGCCACAATTGATTAGTGCAGCCTTGTGTGTGTGTGTGTGTGTGTGTGTGTGTGTACGTGTGTGTGTGTGTGTGTACGTGTGTGTGTGTGCGCGCTATAGTAGAAACACTGCAGAGATGTGAAAGACGCGATGTGATATCCCGCTATTATTTGTCAATTTGCCACAGACTGGACTATAGAAAGGGGAAGATGGGATCATGTCTGGAGATCCCCCACAATGCATTTGGCACTTTAAAAATGGTGCAGAGTTACGATTACACTTCAATCAGGGAGCAGCATGGTGTCAAAATGTGTCAATTTCCTGTCGTGACATGGGCCTGAGCTCAATATGTGAGAAATTGATAGATGATTGCTCCCGCATTGGCAAAGTGCTGAATTTGGACACAGTGTGAGAAACGAGGGAAAAATGAACAAATGCCTGTTTGCACACCCCCAGTTTGTTTACAATCCAAAGCCTCCAAAACACGGCTGTGACAAGCTGCAATTCAATAGTTCAAAAAGGTGATTGACATCCACACCAATCTATTTTGCTTCAATATTTAATCTAAAACGCCCATCCTCTTCATTTATAAATATTAATCACTCTCATTTTACTGAAGATATTTCAACATTCACAACAGCAGATAAAGGGGGGCTGGCGTTACTTCCAGCGAGGCTATGATTTATTGAAAACACGAAGAGAAGCTCGGGGGCGCGATTGCAGAATATGCTTGAAGAAACAGGAGGGAACAGAAAATGGGGGGGAAAAAAACAACCTAATTGGTAATTAGGCCCATGCTGCCGAAAAAGCAAAGTTGTTCAGGAGATTCTTCAAATAAAATCTGAATTCATGTCAGAAAAACAATGTTTTTTCATTAAAAAAAAAAAAAGAAACTCCCCCCATATTGAGCAAAATATAAACTAAGAGAGCAAAATTTCATCTATACAAGATAAATCTCCTCTAGTGGATTCATACGGACCAAATCTGGACTAAATTACACCAACAGTCTGGAAGTTATATCCGTCTAACAGTGTTTTTCATTAAAAATCCAGATTTTAGTCCCTCAGTGACTATTAAAGTAAAATAGAACATCTGAAACATAGATCTCCTCGAGTCGATTCATATGCAAAAACTTTGGGGATGAAACTCGCCCTAGTGATGGAAGCATACAACAGAACTGTGTCAAAATGAATCCAGTTCTGTTGGGCTAGGGTCTATGTGCATAGATAATTGTCCATAAAATCTATAAAATAGTTTTTGAATGATTGCTTTATCAGGACGGACCTGCGGCCTTAGCTTCAATTAGGATTCCATAATAATCCTGACTTTTAAATGAGGTTAAGGTGGCTTTGGCATCTCATTAGGATGCCTTCAGGGGTTTTAGGGGTTCATCCAACTTTGAGACCCCTGGAGTATACCCAGAATGCAGTGAGGGGATTGCACATCTCATCTGGCCTGAGAGGACATAAGGTTCAAAAGGATGAGCTGGAGAACGCAGCTGGGGAGAAGCACATCTGGTTTATCTTGGTTGGCTTGCAACCAGTATAACCTGATCCTGGATAAGTTGAAGAAAAATGGACATACATTGCATTTTAGATCCGGTTTAGATCCGGTTTATCTCTAAATATCAATATCAATCTGCTTTGTCAATCAATCTGCCTCATGAGTTCTACATCCTGTCTAGACGTTCACCCAGAAACTCTTGATGACCCTCCCTTCTCTGTGACTTATTGACAAACACGGGAGACACACTGAGGTATTTTCCTAAAGTCACCAGAAAAATACACCCAAGGCTACAGGCAATCTCTAATAATTTTACTAAATCTCCCTTTTTGCACATTTCTCTTTGTATCGTCGCTCCTCTTTCTTCAGTGGCGCGCTTAAAGCAAACAAGGGACTAATAAAAGACAATAACAACCGATCTGAATCACTGATGATGTGAGAATGTGGCGTTTGCCGGTGATTCCCGAGCAGGAAAATGCCTAAATAAAAGCCCATCGCCTTTAATTAGAAGTACAACTTCACTAAGTGATTTCCTAATGATGACAGGCAGCTCTCTTCACTGAAGTGGTGCTCAGGTGTCAAAACAGACTCATTGTCATTATCGCTATTGGGAGTGCCGAGAAATTACAGCTTGGAGGAATATAAAATCAATTATAGCATCTCTTATCGAAAAACTTTCAATCAGATTTGTTGGAAATGAAGTCGTTTCAACTGTAAATTACTTGTAAATGTACAATAAATCACCAAAGACCAGGTGAATATCTAGAAATCAGCAAGGGAACAACCTGCAATGATATTTTCCTGAGTGCTAACAGGACCCTCTGATTCAGCGGAGGTCTACCTGTGGACGGTGTCTGTAGCTCAGGGTGTAAATGATCCATTATGTCGGTTAGTTGTGAATTTAATTTATTCACGCAAGCCATTATTTAGCTAGTGTACTTTTTCTGTTTCGAGTCGTTTATTTTGAAGTACTTCCGGGAATACAGGAAGTAATCATCTTAACAACATGCCATTGTCGTATATATATATATATATATATATATTTTTTTTTCATGTTTAAGGAGTTTTCAAACATTTTTTAACGGTCAATTTGGACAATTATGCGTCCCCGGCTGGGATAGGAACAAGGTTATTCATGTTTGATGTTAGCTCTAGCTGCGTCCTGTAATTTTTCAGTTTCAGTTTGTAGCATATTGTTAGTGTGTTAGCCATGCTAATGTTAGCTTAATTTTCATCTGTGGTTAAATGTTATTAAGGTTATTAATTTATTTTATATGATGATTTTGCAGCTTTACCAAAGTTTCTGAATGGTGTTTTTGAAAAAAAAAGAAAAGAAAAAAGAAAACAACCTTTGTGTAAAAAATAAAACTAAAAACGTTGGAACATAAAAAATAAGCCCTCAAGAAACATCAGTACGTTACACCATTGTCCGGATGGGCTCTACACGGGGTACACCATGTTCCCATGCATGCTGAGCTATAGAACACTCATTGGGACAGCGCCACGGCATTCGAGGAAGAGTAGGATGAGAGTCAGGGGAGATGCAAGGAGATAAAAGAGGAGACACATGCAATAGAGGGAGTAAAGCGGAGAGATTACTGCAGGATGTCCACAATCATCCTTTTTAATCCACCTTTCATCCATCCCTTCCTGCTCACCCCTCCTCCCCCTCCTCATCCTCCTCCCGGCCATCTAACATGCTGCTCTAAACGGCTGCTCTGATGTCTAATATTACAGGTGTCGCCGTAACTGCTAAAGTATTGATCATGGCTGAGAGACGGGGTGACAAAGTTTTTGACTAACCTGTCAGCAATCGGTGCCCAGAAAGGAGGATGAGGAAATGCCAAGGATGAAGAGCCATTCATGATTTACCTCTCGCGCATAAAAGGAGGTAAAATGAAAAACGAGAGGGCGGAAGAGGAGACAGTGGTGGTGGTGGAGGGGCGGGGGGGGGGGGGGGGGGGCGGGGGGGGGGGGGGGGGGGGGGGGGGGGCTGGGGCACAGAGGAAGCCCGGCTAATTTCTAGTGATTTACTCAACCAAAACCAGACCCTGTCTGTGGAAAGTTGGCCGAGATCGGCCGGTCTCTACCAGTGGGCCACATGGACCTAGTTAGGTTTCCCTCGAATGCAGTGACACAAGACACAGTGTCTGAAACTAAAACAAAGTGGGAAGACAACGGCGCACATTTAAAAGCTGAGGAAATATCTCGCTGAATGCATTGGATTCGTTAAGTGTGTTGGCCTTTTTTTTTTTTTTCCTGGTGCGTGTGGACAGGTGGTCCTCAGACATTTCCTAACAATCAGAAGTGGCCGTTGTGCAACAAGAAGGAGAGAAAACCCCGGGTATAGATCACACACCCTGTCAATTAAAGACTTTGAGCTGTCTTCTTCACTCTCCATCAACACCTTTCCAACAATGGCGGTTGCCATGGGAACTGCCGTAATGGCAAGACAATCTTTTAACCAAAACTTGCACATGAAGGGCATTGGCAGGCGTCCATCCCGCTAGAGCAGACCCACCCGGCAACACCACCCTCCCCGTCAGCTCCAGGGATGTTGATTAGATCCTCGTTTACGATCCCCTCTCTAATTAAGTAAAGTTTAAGGATCATTTATGCTCAAGGTTTAAGACGGATACAAATGAAGCCATTCGCCCATACTCTGCGCCCATAGTTGTGCACATTCCCTGAAAGCTTTCGGATGCAGTTCTTAAAGGCGCAGTGACCAACTTTTACCTCCGTGACTGAAATTCATCGGGCATAACATTACAACCACTGACCGATTAATACATGTACCTACACAGACTGAGGAAACCATCATGGCCTACACTTGCACAGCTGCCAAAACATTATGACTATATACAACATCTTTCGTGTATTGTCATTTTCAATCAACTCTTTATTTTAATCCTTTACTATTCAGAACCTTCCAAATTCTTAATTATATTCATCGTTCTTCACAATCTTCCTTTATCATCTAAATTTCAAATCAGCTCTTCAACATCCAGCATTCAAACCCACACATTTTTCAGAAATTGTATTTTCTAGTTAAATGTGATATAATGTCTGAAAAAAAGTGTATTTGGAAAAGAAAGGAAGCTCCTAATGAGTAAAATATGAACTATTAGGGCAAGCTAGAATGCAAACAAGAGAGACTTTCTGAAGTTGATTCGATTGCAAGACAATTTTTACTATATTGCACCAACAGTTAGGAAGTTATGTCCCAAAAAAAACTGAATCTTTTGGAATAGCTCCACCTAGTGAGTGAACTATGATCAATTACAGTAAAATATAATATATAAAAGGCAGATCCCTTGAATTATATGCATCAAATTTGGACTAAATAAGACCAACGGTTCAGAATCATGGCCTGAAATCTTCTAGAGTAACAGTCCCCCTTGTATCAGATATGTTCAATTAACCTTTATCAAAATCCACATAGGTCTTCTTCACATTAAATTCTATGAAGGAAGAACATTGGAAAATATTCCATGTTTATGAGTCATTGCGTTAAGACGGAGGACCTGTGGCGGAGGCGAGCGCTCCGATGACCATTTCAAAAATATCCATAACCTTTCGGGGATACGACTGAATCCATGTCAAAAAGTCAAAACCGCTATGGGGAGCATGCACCTCTCCCAACCAGCTCCTCCTACTGTTTTCTGTCATTCAGGCGGGAAAGAAAAAACAAGAAGAAGATGACGAAGCTCATGTGTGTACTTGTGCATCGAGCCGGCGGCAGGTGATTGATTATACAACACAAATTAAATGTGTGCATATAACGCTTATAATAGATGCCAAGGAAAACACTCGAAAAGCCAATTAGGCAGAATTAATTGTTGAATCTGGCTCCCATGCGTGTTTTGATTTATCGTATAAGCAGATGGGCTCAGCATATAAGCACCTTTCAGTTCTTTACATGCATCGAAGACAAATGAAGTGCAATGTGTTAAAGTGCAAGTGATGTATGATTTAAAACAGGCGCAGAGACAAATAAAGTGAAACAAACGCTGTTGGGACTGGGACCTAACGGTGTTTTATCCATGACTCAGCTTTAGTTGCTGGAGCTTGTCAAAACATTAGCATTTGGCATGTGTTTTGAAAAAAGTAAGTAGACAGAATGGGAGGCTGATGGAGCAACTTTAATGTCAGAAGGCCTTTCATGACCGGTGGTGGGTTTGTGGCCCTGAGGTGACATGTTAGAAGATGAAGACTGGGTCCTCCACTAAGGAGTCAGAGCTGCTTTGTCTGACCGTTGCTACTTGGTTTGGTTCCATATCTTTGCCTCCCTTGGATATAAGCAGGTGTCATGTGACGGCGGAAATGTGAGATTATTTGGAAAATAATTGTTGTGAATGAACTGCATGCATGGAGACACTGAACAAATGCCACCGGAGACGACGAGAAGAGGAAAGACAGCAAAAGGGCGAGTTTTGACTCATAATTGCACCAGAAAAATGTGTAAAACAGCTCATTAAATGTTGTATTTAACTTGCACTTTATAGTTAGACTGATTCACTGGGTTCAAATCCACATCAGCCTGCAACTTTCCTTGTTTGCATGTTGTCCCCGGGTCTACACGGGTTCTACTCTGGAACTTTGGGGTCCTAATACATTCCAAAAACATGCATTATAGGCGAAATGGCGCCTGTAAAGTGCTGGTAGGAGAGAATGTGAGTGAGAGTGGATGTCTGTCTCAATGTGTGTGAGCTTGCAACTCGCCCAGGGTGTACCAATGTCAGCCGGGACAGGTTCCTGTCCCCCGCAGCCCTTTCATTACGTTTATTTAGCTCATTTCTGTGTATTTTTCAAAACCATTTTCACCAAAATGGCCTTCTACCATGAGCGGTTGGGTTTGAAAAGAGAGAAAGAGACACAAAGGAGCAGGAAGAAGGTCATTCTTATATTACCTGCCCCTTTTTTAATAATAACATGACCTAACTACTGACGCCATTTTTGGATGTTTTCACAGATCACATCCAAACTTCAACCATACATAATTGAATACAGTCAGTAAATAGATTCAACCATATTAAAAATTCCGTTGATAACCTTAACCTAAATATTACCCAGTAATTTTATTTTATATTTTTTTTCTCTAAACATTCTCTTGCCTGCTTTAACTTTGGACGTGCGTACGCACCTTTGAAATTAAATGTCCTTCTATGATCCTCATCATCTGAATTTATTAGCAAACAACTCCTGTATATTCTCAAACAGTTAATAAACTGTTTCCAGCTTCAAGCATTACTGAGAATATTTAACCCAGCGCGGGATAAGCGTCTATGCTAATGAGTGAATGAATGAACAAAACAAGCAGACATATTTACACACGATCATGTGTGAAGTACTCCATATATGAATAATTTAGATACGGCAATTCTTGGATTAGCGGACCTGAAGATATGCAGCAGTCAGGAATGAGCATCTGGATGAGGGATAAGGATTTTATCTACGATGACATCATAATGGCTGTTTAAAATCAGGGCTTCTCAAACTCTTTGGGGCGTTTATAGTCGTTTATAAACGCCCATTGGAACTATATGTACTATGAAGCTTTTTAAACGGTAATCCTTTGAACTGGCCCACTGTGGAAACACATTCCAATTTGAATCATGTTAACGCCACTTATATACTTTTAAAATGGTCATTTTATTCTTAAAATTTGCATTTTCACTCAACTTGGAAACTTTCAAACTGCTCAAGTAATTGATCTTGAAAACTTTCAGATAATGACCAGCAGCAGTAATAAAGAGGAAAAGATCACTTTTGTGACCGTACAAAGGAAACTGTGGTGAAAACAAAAAACACGAAGGACGAGAATGTTTCCCAGCTGCCCCGGCGGAACCGCGGGATGGTTAGCAGGAGCCGGATTACCGTGTTTGTGTCATTAGTGCGGTTATAACTGAACATCTGACAGATGGAAACGGACGGAGAAGCAAAGGAGGAGGGGAAAAGCCTTTCGCTAACCGCTAGGCTAAAGACGCTAACAGACCTGAAAGCACCTGTGAATAATTGTGATTAATGAAATGGTTTCAAAAGAAGAAGCGAACTAGACAAACTTACGCCGTTCCTTAAGTAAAGGAACGGTAAATGAACTATACTTCTATAGCTGGTCATCCCTTCAGTGGACCCGGTGGACCCCTGGGGGGCTTGTTAAGCCCTGGTTTAAATGATGTGTAAGTTGCCATTATCGAAGAAGTCAGACACTTAAAACAAATAAATAAAATAGATACATGACCCAGAAAACTGCTTTCTTTTCTGCATATTGAAGTGATATTTGAAAAACCTGGCCGTACATTATCGGTTTACAAACGTTAGATATTTTCCTCGGAGTACAATAATTGAAAGAATCATTAGTTTTGTGGATATTTTTGCATTTAAATCTAAAAATATTACAAAGATGCTTAAGATTGTTATTTGTATTAAAAAAGTTCTATAAACCTTGAGGGTTTATTTTTATTTATTTTATTTTATAAGTTCGGATTTGGTCGCTTGCAACAGAACAACTTTTCCCCTTTTTTTTTCTTTTTCTCTTGCTTGTCTGCCCTGTTCGCCTCGGAGCAGGGAAGTTGGTTTGTTGCACGGATTTCAGCTTCAATGCTTCCTTTTTTTCCATTGATATCAAAAAAAAGCAACAATCAATATCCTGTAAACAAGAACAAGCTGCTGAAATGTAAGAATTGCAAGAATCGGAACCCCTGTAAAATAAACTGTAAACTTTAGATATGAAGGGTATCAGACACCGGATGTCTGCCAAATAGTGAGCACACTTATTTGTACCGCTAACTGGATATTGCCAAATATTGACCCACATCGATAAGTTTGGCGCTATGCTGTAAGCTGTTTATTAACTTTAATATCTGACTTATGAAGTGTTTACAACCTATTTATGACCTAGTTATAAACCATTTATAAATCCTTTATAAGGGTTGCTGGCAAGCTTCACACATTTTGAATTAAGCCAAATATCTGGTTTTTGTTATCAACAAAACACTAGAAAATATTGAAATATGAAATGAAGTAATAAGAGTCATACGTTGGAGCCTGGCTACTGTTTCGTCTTCATTTGCAGAGAAACGCCGCCCTGAATCGAGCTGGAGTCCGTCTGATGTTTGCTCAAAGATTGGATAGATGTTGGTATGATACTGGGCTCCAGTCAGACTTTGTGTCCCCTCCCGTGTTAAAGGTTACTGTGTGAGCAGAGCAGTGCTGATCCAGAGTCTGTACCTCAGGGGCTGGATTAATTGGCTCCAGATGCCCCACATGGTCTTGATAAAAGACGACCCCGCTGCAGCTGCCTCTGTACGAGGGTGTGTGTGTGTGTGTGTGTGTGTGTGTGTGTGTGTGTGTGTGTGTGTGTGTGTGTGTGTGTGTGTGCTTTATTTTTTTATATATTTTATTACGTTTAGAAAATGAATGTAGAGGTTTATGTAGGAGTTTGAATGTGTCTGCGTTGAATTTAAAGTCAGAATTCTGTAGAATTAAGTAATAAGTCTGAGTTTAGAGTAAGAATTCAGATATTACAGTCAGAATTCTGAGAATAAAGTCAGAATAATGAGATTAAAGTCTGAATTCCAGGTTTAAAATCACGATTCTGAGTCTAAAGTCAGAATTGAAAATACAATGTTGACGTAAACACATGTAGCCATGGTCCTCTATCGTAATATTCAGGCCAGCTTCCCATCAAAGGTCCTCAAATGCATGATGTGTGGTCGCTGTGAACAATCACAACACTAACTCAGTCAATTTGTTTATTGCTTTTCTGGCACAATTAGGGAAAAGAACGGCACTGCAGCAGACTGACCCACTGACCTCGTGACCTTTACATATGCAAACCGCCCCTGCATAAACCCGCGTCATATATACACACACCGAGCATGTGCACACCAAACACAAATAAACAGCAGTATTAGTCCATTAGCTGATGCTGCTAGGAGGACAAATAAGCACACGGTAGTCCGCTGGAGCAGAACTTTGGAGTCGCGTATATAACCTGGAGTATTTCTGTATATTTAGTCAGCAGGTAATTTAAACTCTTACGTGCTTTGTGTGGACACGAAGACGCATGTGAGAGTGTTATCCAGTGTGTGTGAGTGTGTGTCCTTGCCGAGACGCATAGACGCTTCAAGCAGGCACAATAAGGCTGACATTCATTCCAGATTGGAGATATGGCTGGGCCTGTATGCATATTTAAATATAACCTTGGTTTTTTCACGTTCACATCTCTTTCGGACTTTTTGAATGAAACATGGAGAAGGGAGATGTGGCCTGATAGGCAGACGTGGAGAGGAAAGACTTCTCGACAATAGATCAAGCTTGGCCGTATCTCTGTGAATACATGAATGCTCTATTAGGTCAGGCATTGGCCCATTTGTGATCTTAAAAGTGCTAATGTGCAGGAGCGGCGGCACGCTTGCACTTTATTCCAGTAAAAGAACTTCAGAACTCTTAACGCCGTCCTCCACAATTAGCCAGCAGTTTTGAATTTGGGGTGAATAACATGGCAGGAAAAAAAAAAAATGTATTTAATAGTTGCTTCCTCATCTGCCTCCCCTCCTCAGTCACGTCCGGAAAGCGGAGATAAAACATAGTACTTAAATGTCGGCTTTGCTAGTAGTCTGAATCCATCGCTCAGGGCGTTTCACCCCCACCCTCTCACAGCACGGGCTGCAGAGAAACTCTATGACCTCTTCTTATATCACCCAATAAATCTAAACATCAGAGATGGTTCTGTATGAGCCGAGCAATCACTCCCATTACGTTGGACTCCTTTATGGAGATATTCAGAGACCCCACGTAGAACCGAGGCCTGGAGACCAGTGACACAGGAAGCTGCGGCTCAGAGATTAAAAACACAGGCCTGCATGTTATTAAGTGGCGGCCGACACATGCAGACCGCAAGAAAAGTAATCGAGGGGCTAAACACACAAACACACTGATCTGATTAATCTCTCAATGCTACATTTCCACGTAACTGAAGCTTCCCAGGATTAAATTAGGCCCAAAGCTGTCGTCTCAAATTCAATCAGACGTCAGAGATATTCTGAGATATGAAGTCGAGATTCTCAGATTTAAGTCAGAGTTGTCAGATTTTCAGTCAGAATAAAGTCAGAATTTTCAGATTCTAGTCAAAATTCTATGTTTAAAAATCACAACTCTGAGTTTAAAGTCAGAATTCTGACTAAGATCTCAGAATTATGACTTCCATCTCAAATTTACTTTATTTCTCAGAATTATGACTTTAAACTCAGATTTATCTTGTAGCGTTATTCTGAGTTTGAAATCAGTCAAGTCAGAATTCCCCCCCCCCAAAAAAAGTCCAGATCGCCACATGTGGCTCTAATGATCTTCTGTAAAAAAAAAAAAAGAGATGTTACTACCATACTGAACACAACAACACATGGCAAAAATGTTCATCTGAAAGTACGGCAGCCTATTGACTAACACCAGATGACATAAACACCAGTGATGCACGTTCACCTCATATTGTTCGCCGCGCCATTTAAAGGCCGAAAGCTTTCACGAAGCCGCAGCGACAGCGAGAGGAGAGTCTAGAGGGATTTCAGAGATTGAAATACACGGAAGGCTCACTGACAAATGGACGGAGAAAGAAAGAGAAAACTAAAGGGAAGGAAAGTTTAGATACTACTGACTAACTACAAATCCTAACCCTAATCGTGTTCTAAATCTCTCCGGACGTTTTAAAGCACCACCATGTAGCGACAAAGCGAAGGTTTTATTCGAAGGAGCTAGCTCAGAGTTCTCATAAGCTAAATGGATGCTTGTTTGTGAGTGTGTCCTGCATTATTGAGAAATACAACGTAAGGCGTGAGCGTGTAGGTTCCCTCACGATATCATCGTAATTAAATAAATGGACACATTACGGGCCGCCGTTAACGCACACATTTACACTGTTTGTGAGCGCAGGCCCGTATATGCATGTAATCCCTCGTAAATGGAAATGGTGATTATGCATTACTGACAAGAGTCATTGGTTACGCTAGACAAGTGTGTGTGTCTGTCCCTGTGTGTGTGTGTGTGCCAGTGTGTGTGTGTGTGTGTGTGCATACACTTGGCATTCATTAAGTCGAAACAAAACAAGCGGCAGAAGCTGAGTGTTTGAGTGTGTGTCTTGGCTGAGACACAAGACAGAACAGATTCAAAGAGAGCCAAAAGTGGGGTTCAGTATGGAGAAGAAGAAAAAAAGCGGAGGGAAACAGAAGAAGAGGGGCAAAGGGAGAGCATGCAGAAATTAAGTGAAGAAGTCTGTTTAAGAGGCCAATTCAAACTTCCGACCCACACACGTCGTGCCCCCACACTTTGGGTGAGTTGACTTACATAGAGTTCGACTAATAGCCGAGTCGCTGGGGGCCGTGCTGTGACAACATCTTGTAAACATTGATTAGATTAAATTAAATAAAATGCATCATGATCTGGTCCCAATTTCATACCAGATTGTAACCGGAATGGAGCTCATAAGAGCTTAAACCTGCACCAAGGCCAAACTATCCTTCAGTTCTTTATAGATGTTCCAAAGCAGTGGTTAAATAATATTTAAACTACCGCCATCAGGCAAGAACTACGCCTACGCTGTCATCCCAAACAGCCAAGGTATATTCTACAAGAGCCCCTTAATCCCCTGCGTTGTACAAGCGACCCACCCTGATTGAACTCCTCAAATTAAATGCGACGCATTAATAATCTCAAACAGTCCGTATTGACTCGGCCTAATTATTTCTGTGGACTCAGCAATATGCTCTAAGATAAGATCCCATAGTGACTCAATTATGGAGATAAACACGGCTCAGTAATAAAACAAGACGGATCCTTGGGCCAATTCACGTAAGCTAAGGTTAGACACAACTGGACTCATGAGTGGGAAGTAACTGTCAATGTTTTTTGCAAAAAAAAAGCTCCCGTGGTGAGTGAAATATGATCCATTAGAGTAAAATATGATATATAAAGGATAGATCTCTTTAAGTGGAGTCATACTCACAAAATTTAGACTGAATCGGAAGCAAAAATTGAGAAAATATGGCCTGAAAACTGTGATTCTAGAGATGAAGCCCCCCCTAATGGCACAAATAAGAGACTGACTTTTCCCAAAATCAAAGCGGTTCTTCTTTGAACTTCCATTCTTGTGTGGGAATACAATTGGAAAAATGATCAGTGAGATAATTATTGAGTTATCACACTAACACGAAGGATCAAAATGGAGATAATAACAAAGAAATGCATTTAAAATGCTGAGATGATTTTTATTTTTTAGAAATAACAGTTACATCTTTAAATCATCAAATCTGACTATCCTAAGTAACGTTTTTAAAAAAATCCTTATTCATCCTTTTGTCCAGATCAGATGTAATGGATATGTGCAAAAAAAACCCAAATATTTATGTTTATTAAATTGAGACCCTAGGCTCTTTAAACGCAAAACAACCAGAACCAAGATATAAAGTCGTCCAAGGACACAGATTACTGTAAAATCAGACTTGTTCCACTTCATGTTGACATGGATTGACCATAACAGGTGAATGAAGTTAAGCTAACATGAAAATCCCACAGATTCAAAAATGCCTAAAAATGTAAAACTGAGCTTATTATTAGGTTTCTTCAAAGCTTTTTAGTAGCGCACCTTTAGGGTTCTTTAAAAAAGCATTTGTGATATTTCACTGACTTCTGTTGAGCAGTTTCGGAGACGCCTAGCATAAAAGTTTTCCTGATAATGAAACAGTAGATTGTACCCTTGAGAGCAAAACGCAGCAATGAATGATTTACTCCTTCATACCAGATGTTGTCTTAATATCAAACCAGTAAATGAAACCTTTTATGTCCTGCTCAGGTGTTTGGTTGAGCTTATTTTGAGTCTATATTTCTTTTTAGAAAAATGTGATTGAACCTGTAATCTGACCCGGTGACAGCATGTATGTTCTAAAGAGTAAGGGGCCAAAGACGGAGCCCTGGGGGGACACCACGACTCAAAGGGTCCACCTAAAAGGAGGCATTAACTATGGCTATTGAGAAAGTCCTATTCAATAAATATGATTTTTTTATTTGGTATATTAAAGCGTGTGAAGACTTTTAAACAGAATTATGTAATTTGATAAAAACCAAAAAAGTCGAATCAAATGGTTTTTCGAAAAAAGGTGCTTTACAAAAAGGTTGAGAAAATTGACAATTTTCCATGACGTATCTTACGGTTTATTAACAGTTAAAAAATATCTAATAATATAATATTAATAATAATAATACATTATGACCACATAATAACTGATATTCCACTTTACGAAAGGGCGAGACGCAAACAGATGATCGGCTGTGGCGACCCCCTGCAGGGAACAGCAGAAAGAAGAAGGTAGAACTGAAGACCACTTGCAAGAGGAAATGTAAAGGTCTAAAACGATTGCAGTGTCCTTTGGATCAAAGGTGCGTGATTGTCTCCACACTTAAGTGACTGGTAGCGACTCCAGACTATGTGGTGGAGCGAACGGAGGAGCAGCAATGTGTCTATGTCTGTAAACCGCGGCAGAAACGTCGAGGCCGTCCTGGGAGAAAGTATAAGTTTGTGTGCGTGCGCACGGCCAACTCTTGGCAGGAGAACCACATCGAGAGAATAAAGGTCGCGGAGGGTTACAATGGGCTGGCATGCGTGGAAGGAGGTGGTGCCAGTCTCCTCCACCAATCTCAGGAGCATGGGAAGGCAAACACAGAGTTGATCTCAAAGACTTCTAAAGGGGGCCGCTTCCTGCCAAAATCACTCGCACCTGTCCTTCTGTCTCTGCCTCCCTTCCTCTCTCCCATTCGGCTGCTCCTCCCAGTCTTCCCCCTCTCCGTCTCCCCTCTATCCCTTCATCCTCTCGGCAAAGTGTGAAACTTTTTTTTTTCATCATTCAATTCATAGCCATCTACGCCAGCGCTCCTGCCTTTCCGTTTTGGCCAGCGCCAGGTGTAAAGGCTCCTGGCGTCGTCTCAGTTGGTCCTGTTCAGTAACAGTGAAGGGCATTCGTGCCAGGGCACCGGAGTCATCTGTCACGCACACGCACACGCACACACACAATGAGCTTTTTAAGAGGGCATGACGCATTGCCAAGCACTGGCTATGGTTGTGTTTCATTAGCATCAGATAGAGGGGCTTTCACCATTCACACCAGTGGCGTGTGTTTGTGTGTGTATTTGTGTGTGTGTGTGGGTGTGTGTGTGTGTGTGTGTGTTTGTGTGTCTTATGAGCTAATGAAAACAACTGACCAGGCTGCCCTCTGACTGAACTCAACACACCCAGTAATACAGGCCATCAGTGCAGGAGAGAATAAAAGTGTAAGTGACCTTATTATAAGTCATTAATCTTCTGAGCTCTTATTCTTTAAGTCACAAGGTCACTCGGTTTCAATTCATCATGTTCTGTCATCGCTCATATTCATGCTGCCGTTTCATTTGTAGTGCCATGTTTTCTGTAAGTTAGACTGCCAGAGTGGTTTTGCTTTGTTCATTATGGTAATGCCGTCTCTTTTCTTTTATGGAAGAGGATTAGGGCCACACATGTCTGTGAGGGGAACAAAAAAGTTCTGGAATTCTGACTTCATTCACAGAGTTCTGAGGTTATTCTCGGAATAGGGCTACATGATAAATCTTAAGGAAATGTGAGACTTTAGTTCAAATTCAGAGAAATAAGTCCAACAGCCTCCTGAACAACTTTATATTTCTCATCAGAGCCCCGTACCTGGAGTCAAAGCCAGGTAGATTAAAGGGCGTAATGACGGAGCTCAGATTTGGAGGCTACGCTATCGAATGACGGCTAGGAGGACTTAGGCAGGTGCTTGACACTCCCTGAATGGAGCCTGTATGGGCTCCTAATTACAGAAGGACATCTGCTGCTGTCCGGACCCCCAGACTCCACCCCTAGCTTTACGCCGATGCTTTGAAGCCCCGTCAATGTGTGTTTGAGAGCGGCAGAACAACACAACACACACAAGCACATGGGCAGGCATCCGCGCTCACGCAAACACACCCACCTTCTACCTACAGTAGATAGAATAAAAGAATAAAAGAATATATGAGAGGGTTTATGCCCATGGGTTTGCAACAAAAAAAATACTAGTCTTAGCGTAAGAGCACTGTGGCCTTTTTAGCGTGTATGTGTGTGTGTGTGTGTGTGTGTGTGTGTGTGTGCACACGGGGAGAGACATAACCTGAGCCATTTTAATCTTCCCAGCGTGATTATTTCCAAATCATATTTTCCAGCTTGTGATTTTAAAACCAGTTTCATGCTGAACGCATAAGAACCATCGATACCTTTTATTCTATTTTATAAGAACATTTGCCAAAGAAAGAGGGAGAGAGAGAGAGAGAGAGAGAGAGAGAGAGAGAGAGAGAGAGAGAGAGAGAGAGAGAGAGAGAGAGAGAGAGAGCGCGCTGATTTATACCAACAAATTTGTTTTTCTCTCCACAGATGATCAATTCATCTCAATTATTCATTTGTGATTCAGATGTTCTCTTTAAAAGAAAGACGACAACAACGAAAACGCCTGCCAGAAATTAACAGCTTCATTTTAAAGCATTCATTTGGAAAATCAAAGCAACGTTCTTTGGTGAATTCATAATGACCGTCATCTTCAGTGACAGAACGAAGGTGTGCGATGTCATCGCACAGAAGGGGGTCGAGAAAGAAAAGGCCATAAAGAGTGAGGGGGGGTTTCGTAAAAAGGGCCCCCCCCCCTAGTGAGTAGAAGGTTAACTATTAGAGTTTAATATGGTTTATAAAAGAGAGATCTTCTCTCCTTCATCTGCACCAAATTCAGACTAAATCGGACCAACAGCTAAAAGATTATGGGCCAATAACATTTGGAGAAGAAACTCCCCCTAGTGTCAGAAATCTGCACCTAACCTTCACAAAACAATCCAGTTCTTTCTCGCTCTAAGGTCTATGGAGTTATAAGATTTTTCAGGGATATAATTACAGACAGACAGATTAAAGAGAGACTGAGAGAAACAGATGAAACGGGGGGGGGTTGATGTAAAAGCAGCGTGTTGGAGCCTCCAAACTCTGAAGACGTGTCCCTTACAAGCGGTAAATCGATAAAATGCACTACGTTTGGTATTGTACTCTCATCCTGACACACTCATGGCGTCTGCTGCCGCATCCAGCAAATACAAGGTTCAGGGCTTTATATAGCTTTGATGGCCCATTAGCACACAAAAAGGATGACGCGCAAACACAAATGCAGCCTCACCTCTTCTTTGCGGGCCCGTCCTCACAGTACTTGCTGCCGTCCAGGCCTTGAGAGCGCAAGGATCCATCTTCTTTGTGGCTGCCCTTTGACCCAGAGCTGTTAAGCTGCCCATTGGCCAGAAGAGAAGCACCTGAGGAGAGAAGCACAAAAACATGGTTCACTGATCCCTTCCAGATATCTGGCACGAACCTTTTGTGGATATTCTGTAATCCAACAGACTTGATCAAACAATCCCTCCTGTTCTGAGGTGTTGATAAAGAGAAGAGGGCTGAGGGGATCGGTGGCGACCCTAAACTCTGTAGGACCCGGCAAAGAAGACCATCCTTCTTACTGACGAGATGCCCTACTGGCACGCGACTAATATTACCTGAGAGCCTCACATGGTTTAGAAATGACAGCCCAACATCTGTGCGCCGTGAAGAACATCTACACGGGGTTTGGGCCGAGTCTGTATTTTCTTTGAAATTTAAAAATATGATGTAAAAGCTCTGCATAAAATCTGCTACTGCAACCAGGTCAGCTGTCAGTGCCGAGGGGAGCGTCTCGGACCGGCAGGGGTTCTGGAGGTCAGCGGGATAGGCAGGCGGAGGTCACCGGCAGACCCTCACAACCTTCTTGTCAACTATGTCCCCGAAACGGACAGGAGCCCTTCCTCTGGAACTGACAACCCCAGCGCCCCATTATTTAGGAGGTCAGGTCTCCCATAGTTTTTTGGAAAGGCCCCAGACATTTGCCAAGTTTGCTTTTCCTGAAGGTGCACCCCTGGAGAAGATGTTGAAGGGTCCATTCTCTCTGACAGCGTAAGGCATATAGATCACGCTAAACTGCAGACAGAAAAAAGGGAAGTTCAGAAATGACTCAAGCAGTGAGAGGGGATAGATACATAACGGTCTGGAGCTGAACACATGTGCAGTCAAAGCACAGGCTTGTTTGGGAGTGAGGAGGGTTGGGGCTTTTGTTTTTTATTCATAATTCTGTCCACATTTCCCCCCTGTTGAATGTAACGTCTGTTCACTACTGACAAACGTGACGAGATGCCCTTTGACAAGTGATTACATACAGAAAAAGCCCGAGGCGGCCAGAGATAAAGTTTGACTTGATATTCATTCTGCCCCCAATTGACAGCATTAATTAAATATTTAGTAAGCCAATGAAAGAAAATAAGCCCACGGACAAATTCTTAAATCAAAAAGGCTCCAAGAATTCAAATTAGGCCAACCAGAGGAGTGGAAGTCAGTGATAATTAAGATACGCGTTTGTTGTCTAACGAGGCTTTGTTTCCTCTTGGGCAGTTCTTGGAGCACATCTGTCTCATCGAGCAGCAGCAGGCTGAACGAGCACAACTATCGACAAAGCAACTAGGGGAAGTTTAAAGCTTCTCAAGCGTTAAAGTTGGCGGCTGATATCTCACTTTACATCGCCGACAACTTATCGATGATTAATATCGGGGACAAAGCTACGCCGTCGTCAAACGCTTGATGATAATTAGTTGCTCTTCACCCATTTGACCAGTTTTGACACGCATTCAACGCCACGGGATTTCCGTACGGAATGTTCATTTAGCAAAAAAACAAGGAATGACTCACTGAACATTCAGGCTCAAGTTGGTTTGTTTCTCCTGTCGTAACCCTTTCATTCAACTTTCCACCCGCACGTCAGTTTCTCATTGGCTGACGGATTCACGGTTCACTGTCTTCGCTGCACCCACAGTGACATTCCAATTGACTGATGCTTCAGAGGGAGGTGTCACTCACAGGCCACTGCAAAACTCTAAGAGCGGCTGTCAGAATAAAGTATATTAAGATAATGACGACATGGAGCGGAGGTTAGGAAGAGTGGCAACTTGAAGGATATCCAGTTAGTGGAGACGCTACCGTCTAACAAGCCCAGGCACCGTGTCGTCCAGGGGAGACGTGCCGGGGAGGATCGAGATCAAATGGAAAGACATCCTGTCTCTTCATTTGAAGATGAGCAATTCCGCAGCGGCTAATACAAACACTGAAACACATGATTAAAAAGGTGCTATTTAACTGAGATTTATACAAGTGCTTTGGGCTGAATGAGCACACATACAGAGTAACAGCGTTTTATTACTGCCTTGACACGGAGGCATGGCGGGTGATTCTCACACATGCGGGGCAGGCCAGTACCTGAATGTGGCGGTACAGTCATCACAGACGCATCTTTGCCGATAAAGAGCTGACAAACCCTCAGCTTTATGAGTAAGGCCATTGCAAATGGGGCAATGCTTTACATCGGCGTAACAGAGCCTGTAAGTCTAGGGCAGGTGTGATTCACCTTCTTACAATGTCGGCGTTAGCACGAAAGGTTTACATCCGTGTGATTTTAATCAAACAAGGGCATCGCTCACTTCTGCGTCTCACTCGGCTAACTTTCATCTTTCAAGCTGACGGTTAATTCAAAGCTGCGGTGCAAGTAATCCGGCTAAATTAAAGGTGAAGATATGTCCAAACAAAATGAGTTTTTCTGTATTAAAGAAAAGGGGGAACATTTTATAGAACTCAGGACTAAATCGATCTTACGGTTAAGACGTTGTCCAAAAATAAATTGTATTATCTTGTAAAGATTCTCCGCCTAGTTAGTAAAATACAAACTATTAGACTGAAAATTATATATAGAAGACAGATGGCTTTGATTTGATTCACCAAATTTGGACAAAATCGGACTAACAGTTAGGAAGCTATGTTTGAAAAACTGTGTTTGTGAAAAAAGGCTCCCCCTAGTGAGTATATTATTAACTATTACAGTAAAATAAATCTTTATAATAATAAAACTTGATATGGAAGTAGTATTCAATTACTCTCAATCACAATGTCTGATAAAATCCACAGGTTGAGATGGTCTCCAGTTCATCATTTTCAAAAATAATGAGTTTAGAGTTTTACTATAATTTCTTGAAAACGTTTTTAGTCGTCAAAGTTGCACCAGAGCAATGGCGTGATAAAATAAATCGTTAACTTTGACTGTGCTGGGAAAGTGACTGATGCATGATGTCCCTACAGAGCGCAAACAAACAGGCCCATCTCTCCACTTCTTCTTCCTCATTCCTCCAAAGAGTAGTTTGACATCTGCTGGTTGAACATGACTGCCCATCCGAGAGGCAAAGCTGGGAACCTTCAGAGGGCCGGCATGGCACACAAAGGCTGGGGTAGAGGCAGGCAGACATGGGAAGGTTAGCAGTGGAAGAAAATGATGTCGGGCCAATTCAAGGGTTGGTCGGGGTCCCGAGGATCAATCGGCAGCACTGGACGAACCTTTGGACGATTGGTTGGATTTCTGACGTGTCAGAGAGTTTGGAAAGCCGTCGACAGGCTTTCGCCCAGTTGGAGCAGAGACGCTAGTTGATTCCCTGAGGTCAGCGCATTCTTTCTCCAAGAGCTTGTGCAAAGTGGCCACCGACTGTGTGAGTTGCCATGACAACACGGCGCGTCACGTGAATGATAAAAAAACAAGTAGTCATGAAGTAGGAAGTGCCGTTTTTGGCTGGTAGCAGCTGCACACCAAAGAAGAAAAAAGAAAGGTCCTTAGTTGTCAGAGCTGCTAGCTGCTAGCTGTCAAGTTCAAGCTCTAGAGAGTAAAACGCAGCTAGCTTACCCACAATGATCTTTTCAGAAATGGACCCGTGATAATGTCCCCGCCGTCCTAGCCATCTAAAAGTCCATATATGCTAATTCCTCTTCTTTTTAGATGTTCTGGCACACAGGAGGGCAAAAATGACCAAAGCAGCACGTTTATGTCTTTTTTAGCATGTTGCAAGTAAATACATTTTGCGCTGCCATGTTGTTTATGAAAGAATCTTCGCAGACGATTTATTCATACATTCTGAGTTGGAAACAAACAACAACAAATCTTAAATTGTACATTGCACAATTTAAGATTGTTCAATGTACAAGGCAATGTACTTAGAAAATAAACTAAGACCATTGCTATATTCAGCTAAAAGACGTCGTGGGAGAGCAGGGGGGATCGAGTTGAGGCGCCAAGCATAACATGACATATAACAGGGATGAATGTCAATTAATGGGAGGCTCAGTTATAAGTGGAACTATAGTTTAGTATCATACCCCCTCATAGGTTCCTCATTACGCTCAACAACCCAGGCTTGATGTGAAAATGACTGCAATTCCATACCCAAAGGACCAGGAACCATATACATGATGTGAATTTAATGAAACACTCATTTGTCTCTGGGTTAGCGGTTTCTCGGTTAGATGTATGGTCGTCATCTGTCTTTCTTCACCTCAGCGCAAAATTTGTAGTCAAAATTCTTAAGTTACACTAGACTATAATCTCCCTTTTCCTCTTATAAACAAGGAGATAAATCCTATTTCATGTCCTGTCGAATAATAACGTGCGCCTGCAAACATTTAAAACCAAAGAATAGCTTGACCAGAAAAAAAGAAAAACAATGGCTTATTTTATTTTTGGAAAACTCCCCATGGTACCGATTCCCAGATGGGGTTTTTTTTTTTTTTGGAGTAAAAGCAGATACTAGACTTGACTGCCTGGTGAGAGGATTTCAAACAGCCCCAAATATATTGCTCTGCTTTTCAAAATTGGACCCAACAACAGAACATGACACTTACCACAAGCCAGAACAAAAGCACACAACAACAATGTGCAGTCCAGAAATATGGCATCTGCTTTGTGTAGTTCAAGGTTATAAATCTAAGGCATCAAAGGGAAAGATTGGACACTATAATGGCGAGAGCTTTTGTGTAAAAAGTGCACGCGAGGACAGAATAGAGGAAATAGAACTCTCCCTCTGTCGCCTCCAATTCATCACTTCCCCCCCCCCCCACTTTCTATCCATCTTACTGCTAGCAGTCTAGGGAGCGAACAGAGGGGCCCACACATTGCTGTAGCTGCCACAGCTGCTACTCTGGCCATGCCAGTGGCTGGTGGCATGGGAGATACAGAGCGTCCGCAGCGCGACACAAGAGTCGGCGCTGACGGAAAGGGGATGGCGTGCGTAGAAACGAGTCTGAGGCAGGGAGACAAGCCAGGGGAGGGGGAGAGAGAGACAGAGAGACAGAGAGACAGAGAGAGAGAGCGTAATGGCCGAACAGGGAGCCCTCTCTTCAGCCCCTCCTGTGTTTTGGCCAACTGCCAACTCCTCCATCGATAGCACTCAGGAAAATAGAGAGGGGCTAAAGGAAAAAAGATGGAGAGAGGAGAGGTACAGATGTATATAGCGGAGGGGAAACGAAAAGGGCCGACAGAAAGGACAGGAGGGTTGTGATGGAGAGAGAAGGAAAGAGGGAGAGAGTGTTCGGGTGACGGATACTGGAGGTAGATGAGACCGGAGCAGAGGACAGGAAGGACAAAGCAAGAAAGAGGGATACGGTATAAGGGGAGGGAGACAGAGACGGATGGAGGTGGCAGGGGGGGGGATAAAGAGACCTCGTTGAGGAGGGTGGGGGTGTGGAGATACATAATCGAGGAGATTGAGCAGCGGGAGGGAGAGAGGAGACAGGAGCTTGTGGAGAAGGCAGTAACCAGAGTCCTGTTGATGTGTAATGAAACACTGCATCTGGGGAGAGAAAACAGGAAGGACGATCAGATGGAGGGAGATGGGGATGAGAAGAGGGAGAGGAAGAATTTGATGGAGTGAGAGGAGGACGACTGGGTGGGCAAGCTTAATGTCATTTGTTAAATAATGCAGGCTGAGAGCGGGAGAAACAGGAAGTGTGATGGACAAGGAGATGGATGGCTGCCAGCTGATAGAGGTAAAGTGTCTTGGGAGATGGCATAATTGCTGGCTATGGTCAGGGAGAAGGCTGAGTGGGTGGGGAGACAGACTTGACACACACACACATACACAGGAACACACACAAACCGGCTGCCGAACCCCCCCCCCCCCTTTTAAAACAAATAGCCACTGCTAGCTCATGGTGACTGAAGCCTTTTTATCGCAGCGATCACGCAATGCCCCACAACAAAGATCTTCAATCCTTCAATATGCCGTCTTTGTTTTTCACCCTGAGCAGCAGAAGCGAGACACAGACGCCGGCGTGTCTAGTCTAGTTTGAAATGTCCCTGTTGCATTGAACAACACATTCAAAACCACTGAATAACATGGGAGATGACAGGAATTTACCTTTCCTGTACGATGGGGATTCATCACGTCCTCTACCTGGAGGGAAAGGCTCTCCCGGATTCGTCTCCGCTAAGACTCGCATACAATGTACGATTTTGGATTGGCTGCCGTTTGACTCCATCTCACGCGGTACAAATAAAGCGTCTGGGGAGGGTCTGGACTTGAGTCCTCACACTGTACGCCCCCTCGGCCCCTGCAACCCGTTGTCCCTATTGACAACTGTCCACACAGATGGTTTGAAAGTTCCAAGGCAGGTAGAACTTTGTTTGCTCTTTTAAATGCCAACAACACAGAAACAAGCCGCCTGGATCATTTTTGCCATCCTGTGTGCCGAAACCTTTGGGGAAAAAAGCTGCGCGAGTTTCACAGGTGGCTAGGAGGACATGGACAGAATGGCGGGTCCATTTTGCAAAGGACCCGATAGCTAGCTAGCATCGCTTCAATAGCTAGCTAGCATCGCTTCGATAGCTAAGAGCCTTTTTCGTCCTTGCTGTTCAGTTGCTACCAGCCCCAAACTGAACTCTCTACTTCATAATTACTTACTATTTATCATCCATATGACGTGTGATGTCACCATTGTAACTGAAAAATGACGCCCGCCGAGCCGAGATGGTCGTGAGGCTCAAAGTCGGACTGAAAACGGGCTTAAATCATAGAATGTACATTCAGCTCTGCTACCTTTGTTGCCATCGGATACCGATCAACACAAGCGCTCATCACCCCACTGTACAGAATGACGGAGCAGATTACGGGACCGATCCCGTGTTAATCGAGCTTTGTAAACCGGGGTAAAGAATTAGACACATGGTGAGGTGGGCGAGTGTTTTCTGTTTACAGAAGCTTAACATTCAGTCATGTGACAATGATTTCAAAAAATGGGAGCTACAAACTAATCCATCAGTCAGTCAACAGGAAATTAATCTGCAACAGCTTGAACCTCTGAAATATTTGATTCAGAATGCTGTCAATCAGAGCCAGACACGGTGACAATGCTCTTCATGTTTGAGAAGCTGAAACTAGCTAAATGTTTTGCAAGAGAATCCCCATATATATTAAAAAAATTCCCCTTACCATCTTTCGTCCAATCTACCAACATCTAATCCGACTAATCGCGCAGACGCGACCGTTATCCCATCTCCATCATCTTCTCCTGCTCCTTTAATGAGATATCTCGTGATTATGTGCAGGCATGGTCCCCCCCTCACAGACATGGCCGATAGTTCCATGACGATGCGGCGGAACACTGTGGCACTGGTCTGGCTCCAACATAAGCTCCTACTCTCTAACCCAGGGTTCTCTCAAACAGCAGGGGCTGCCCATTCAGGATGTAGCACACGCTGAGAGTGATCCTCCAAAATGGCTGACAGATTCACCACAAGGTCTATGCGAAGCTGGAAACGGTGCCACTCGCACAGCCTCCAAAGCCTGGCTAACCTACAGTGCTCTAAAACAGCAGGACCCGTCTATTCAGCGTGGCTCTCTTTTGTGTCGGTGTGGGCTGCTGTCGTTACCCCCGGCACGACGGGCCGCCGATGCTTTCTAATGAGTCATTTTTATTCAGAGGATAAGGTCAGCTACCCGCGGCGGCTTAAAAGGCCCGGAGGAGCTGTGGAGTGGCAGCTATGAGATGCCAGACAGCCAGAGATACACTGGCTGAGGAAAGGGAGGGGCCCTCAGCACAAACACCGAGAGGAGGAAATTAAGGTGAGCAAAAAATATGTAATGAAAAGCAACCTGAGATTTAAAAAAAAGAAAAGAAAAGGTGAGTATAAAAGGTAAAGCAGATTTCAAAAGAGTCTTCCCTCCTGTCTGCCTGCCTGCCTGTCTACCTTCCTACCTAGCTGGATAGCAGAATGACTTTCCTTTCTTTCAGGGTCTGGGTTGTGTTAATGTCAGCTGAGAATAGCTTCTGAGGAATGTGTGAAGTTCAAATCTCGGCTGTTGACTGGCTGGGGGCTTTTGTGTAGAAGAACTGGAGTCAAACAAAGAAATGGTGGCAGCGAGGTTCAAAACAAGAAGTTCAACCCCCCACCCCCCCTCCAACCCGCCTGTACTCTCACTCTTTTTGGTGTTTTCTCGGGTTTACATGTCAAGGCGGCAACATCAGCCGTTGTTGTTAAGGTAGGCAACACCTCGCACCAACTCATGTCAGGTTTTATATTATTGCAGGTTTAAACAAGTTCGAACACAAATAAAAGTGTAAATACCCAAACTGACTACAACTGAAGGCCCTTTTGTTTTCTATTTCCGTGTTGCAATGTCCTTCTCTGTGAAGCCTTAACGACATCTGAAAATAAATGGGAAAAACCTCTAGTTCAAAGGTCACGTCCTGTGAGGATGTACCACTGGACCAGTGAAGTGAAGGAATGCGCCTCACTAACAGTTCATCCGCGGCAAAAAGCAAATGAGAAAGCTGGAACATCCGGTCTCATATCATCGTCTCCCTCTTCGCTGAAAGGAGGTTCTGCCGTTATAAAACATGTTCATTCTCCACAGACAAGCAGACTAACAAAACTGATGCCTGCTATCGAGGGAGAAAAGAGCGAGACGCAGTCTATAAAGTAAGCCGAGCCAGACTACATCGTTCACTCCGCAATAGTGATGATGAAGCGTTTTCAACACGTCAAATTGCCACATTTCAATAAATCCTTTAATTGTCCTGTGTCTGTTTATAGAAATGTGAAAGACAATTTTAAAAATTAACCCTGAAATGTCCTTATTTCAGCTAGAGAGTTCCAATGATGGGATGCCTGGCATGTCCGGACCCATTCAGTCTGGTTCAATGTTGACGTTGATTAAGAACTGGGACTATGCCGTCATCTATGACAGGGGGCGTTTGTACCCGAAAACCCCCCCAATCCCCTGCACTCCACTTATGTCACACAAAGAGTAAAATTTGAAAACGATCCCTGAAATAGTTTTTGAGTTATCCAACAAAGAATATGCGGCTGGGGCAGCAATGACGGTTCCACGATATCCACGACTTTTCTGCGGCCCTAATGAGTTAATATATGTAATTATATATAGTTTCTAATCTCTGGTTTGAGTCTTGAATAGAAGGGTTTCAGAAAAATCCATCTCTGAGTTAACTGCAACCTGTTTTACGATTATTATATTCGTACACCTGATGACTTAAGCAGTATAAATGCGCACTGGGACGGTTTACCATTAACTTTGGGCGTCCAGCTGAACTCACCGTTGGAGTTTGAGTGTCCGTCATCAAGCTGCCGTTTCTGTGCACTCCGGAACTCCTTTAGCGAAAGGTATAGCACCTTTCGCATAACCCGCTCCTCCGACCATGGGATGCCATCACTGTCATCCTGTGGAGACATTCAGAGAAAGAAAAGATGGAGTCAGTACATTTTCACACAACTGGAATTAATTATGGCCACACGCAGACACCGCTGGTATGATTCTGTAGTGCGACAGTTTTTAATTGGTATTTTAAATGGAAGCTTGTAGACGGTGACAATGAACAAGTCCTTGATACAGGCTGCAGGTTTGCAGGTTATGCAAATGACTCTGCTGATCTGTCGCCTCAGTATGTTGTCAGACATGACGGCGAACCAGGTGAGACGTCCAAGAGAGCCCAACAAGCTCACGTTTGAAGTCTAGCCATTTCCACATTCAGCCAATTAGATGTGACAGAGTTACGCTGTCACCACCTACCATCTATTATACCATGGGAACAATTAAAAACAGCCTCGAAAAATATCCGTTTACATCAGTAGATGCATCCCATTAGCATTTTCGGAATTAAGAATTAATTTGATATACATGTCTTATTATATGATTTTTTTTTTTAAACCCAGCGGGAAACAAAATGATGTATTTTATGCAGAAACACACAAAATAACTAAGACAAACAGTCAAGACTCAGTAGAATTTAATCTAGGGACTCTCTTGATATTTTGTTTTTGTTGCCATTTCTCACCACATTGTGACATTAGCATGAGGCGACATTAGCATAACCTAGCACTAGCTTGCAGAAGGACACAGGGCGCCATCATTAGCATAAGAATGTAAGAAGGATCGCATCTCGCCGCGATGTCATGATAGGGGGAGTGTTGTGGTGATGAATAGGTAGGAAGCAAATGAAAAAAAAAAGGCATCATGGGACTGCGAGTTCATGTGGCGCTAATCTCTCCTGGGGAGACGGAGACAGAAGATGTTATTGTCTGAGAGGTCACCGCGAGTCTCTCACGCATACACATCAGGTTCCCCGAACATGGCCACTTATTCAACAACACCGCAAAACGTAAAAGCTCATCAAATCTGCGAGTCCTTCCAAACAAGCATATTGCCCCTTTTTGTGAATTTAACCGGCTAAATAGGCGAGTAAAAGTCTTTCTCTGCGTCGGGGATTGTTGAAAGGGTCTTCGGTGAGTCCTACAGCAGAAATTATGCTCCTTTCCCCCCTCGGCTCCCCTGCACTCATTGCTCTGGCAGCTGTGTTTGATGTCGACAACGCTAATGACTAAAGGAAATGAGATTAGGACATGAGCAACAACAAAGTAGTATTAATAAATAATGGAGCCTGGAAATAGCTCTGTTTTTTTCTTGCTTTAGTAAAGTAATGGGGCAAGTGAATTTTCTGTTGTAAGGGTGGAGGAAAGAAAATGTTAGTTTTTTCTGCAAACAGTTTATTTATGCTAAATATTAGAATAAAAAAAAAGAACACTTTTGCACACTTCTTGTTGTCTGGGTCAAATGTAACGCAAAAGCAAGACGGTTTCTGAGTCGGCTCGCAGGATTCATCAATAATCTAAAGTGACACAAAAACAAAAAAGACTCCAACTGGCTGCTGCAATAACAAAATAATTCAAACAGCAAGAATTTGTGTTCTCTCTCTCACTCCCAAAAAGAAAAAAGAAAAAACCTGACGTATTCAGACAGCTGTTCCTGGCTTTACTTTACACAGAAAGTGAGTCTGCGTGTCAGCCTGTCTGAGTTTGTGAGGGAGAGAAAGTTAATCCCATCCAAATATTATGCAGCCTCCCTCAGCCAGAGAATGAAACGCGACTGAAATGACTTCTGCTCTTTCTTCCTGCGCTGCAAACCGGAGTCGAGGAAAACTCTATTCTTGTTCGGATCCCTGATATGTTCTGATGGATTAAAAACAGCCTCCAGATCAAAACAGCAGTCTGCGAACTATCGCAGCACAGGGTGTGCAACTGTGTGTGTGTGCAACTGTGTGTGTTTGGAACTGTGTGTGTGTGCAACTGTGTGTGTGTGTGCAACTGTGTGTGTTTGGAACTGTGTGTGTGCAACTGTGTGTGTTTGGAACTGTGTGTGTGTGTTTGCAACTGTGTGTATGTGCAACTGTGTTTGTGTAGGTGTGCAACTGTGTGTAGGTGTGTGTGTGTGTGTTTGCAACTGTGTGTGTGTTTGTAACTGTGTGTGGGTGTGCAACTGTGTGTGTGTATGCAACTGTGTGTGTGCAACTGTGTGTGTGCAAGTGTGTGTGTGCAACTGTGTGTGTGCAACTTTGTGTGTGTGTGCAACTGTGTGTGTGCAACTTTGTGTGTATGTGCAACTGTGTGGGTTTTGAACTGTGTGTGTTTGCAACTGTGTGTGTTTGTGTGCAACTGTGTGTGTTTGTGTTCAACTGTGTGTGTGTGTTTACTGAACACTTTAAGAGTTCAGGACACCAAGGACTTTTCTGAACATATATGTCAACATTTTACTACTAGCGACAGATTAAGTCTGTCGCTTTTCTCAGATTGTCTCCCGGATGAAAACTGACCTTCATCATTCGACATCTGACAAAATCCATGTCATACAACAAATTTAGCAACTAAACTTTGCCACAAGGTCTCCTTGAAGGCTCTTGGTCCTGCTTTCACGTTTTGCTGAAAACCAAGACGGTGGTGCTGCGGTGTTTGGTTTGGTGACTAAATGTGTGAGTGAGAAAATAGTAAGACGAGGCTAGCGGGTCATTGCCAGAACCATCAGGAGCCTCACGGACCACAAAGACCTCCCATGTTAACCTTTCGCTGCTGTTGGGCGCAAAAACCTTTTATCTTCAGAGTGGTTACTTTTAAGGAAACAGAAAAAACACAATCGGTTATGAGCAAACAGCAATACTGGCCAAAACTAAAGACCAGCTTCTCAGAAGGTTCCTGCTCCCATGTCCTCAGGAACCCAAACATTTAGTTTATAGTAAAGAAACCTTCACGTAATGGAGATGCAAGTTATGATCACATGATCTTTTGATTACATGTGATTGGTTGAATACTTGTGAAACCAACAGACGTAGAACGCTGTCCAATAGTATTCCTTCGTGAAAAACAGAAAAATAATCACGAATGATGGAATTATGAGGGTTTTTTTGTTGTTTTTTTGAAATCCTGACTCCACAGATTTGTTATAATGTTCTTGCAGGACATGCAGGTGCAGAAAGCACGGGTGCTAGCCAGGAGAATGTCAGATCAGGGTGAGTGGAAACTTCGCTGGAGGGCTCGTCTGAGGATGAACGAGTGATGGAAAATCTAAAACAGGCTCCTGAAGGCACTAAAGCTAAATGTAATTCTGGACTCCCGGCAGAATAACAGCAACCAGGTGACGTCGTTGATGAGAGCCGACATCAACAACCGTGGAAATAGTGACCAAAATAAGACTTTTATGTTTCTTCCTCCGATATTAGTGTTGGTGGAGGGTTATGCAAAATCACAGTGTTCCAACCAAATAATTGCGATAAGATACAAACTTCATTCCTGTGACAGGAATACAGGACAGCCTACATCCAACGCTTTCAACAGGAAGCCAAGAAATTCTCCTCGCAAAAATCTTTTTACTGACTCACTTCAAAGTCACAGGTGGGTCATGGGAGACAAGGTGAAGGTGGAGAACGACAGGAAATTGTTGAACGCATGTTAATTGACACATTCCTGTAGGATGGACTAAACAAGGGTGTCCTTTTTTTTTGTCAACTCTTAATATCAGCTGACAATGTTGACAAGGCTGGAGATTTTGTTTGGGAATAAATCTTTTGTGGGTTTCTGGAGATAAAAATAAGGGGTATCGTTTGGATTTCCCTGGTCGGCTCCGGGCCCCCGGCTGGGCTTAAGAGAATATGTGAACGTGTGTGTGTGTGTGTGTGTGTGTGTGTCTGGGGGGTGGGGTAAAAGATTAAAAGCTGGGCGTCTGCATTTGATGGAGCTGATGGGTGACAGACACGTCTCCCTGCATACAGTGAACATGCTGGCACATGCACACACACATTTACAGGCAGATCATGCAGCGGTTTGCACCCACTGACAGAGGTCGATCCGGTGTGTGTCGTGTGTGGTGCCTCATTACACAGTCACATGCAGGCGTGCGCGCACACACACACACACACACACACACACAAACACACGGACAAACACTGGTGGGAAAGACAGTGCAGGCATTCAATTATGGAATATTTCCCTGTAGCTGATGTTATCTAATTCATTCCGTGCATGAGTGTGTGCGCAAAAGCCTGCCAGGTAAGCACCAATTACTTAGACAGCTCACTGGTACTCTCTCTTCTGGTGTGTCACGAGGCCAGACACACACACAGACGCACACACAGACACACACTCACACGGCATTGGCAGTCTATATGAGGGTTAAAGACACTCTCAACCACAGCTTCTGTGAAATACGAAATCTTAGCCCGACGCACACCGATCGAAAAACAGCGGCGAGCTGAACACCAGCAGAAAGAGAAAAACCACCCTTCCAAAAACTGACCTCATCTTTTCTCACTCTTTCTGCTTTCTTCAAACGCGCTGGCAGCCCGCCAGATTTGTTTCCTGCGTTATGTACACACACACACACACACACGGCAACAAGGTCCGGGGTGAAAATGACGGCCGACTTTTCATCAGCTGGGTCTGGGGTTGGGGGTCATTCACGCTCTGTTCCATTACAGCTGCTGGATCCTGGAACCTCACTAATAGTTCTTCATAACCTCACATCGCAGGTTAGACGGGTTTTTACAAGCTTTGCTCAACGGTAGGTGAAGTATTTGTCTGACATGAGAGGCTTTCAGACCAGCTTTTTTTAAACACGAAAGCCCGCACCTGCCTCTGTCTGTTATTTCTAGTCAGGACCGCACTGGGGGGGGGGAATCAATTTATCTGACACATTAGAATCAAAAAAAGTATATGACTGATCGTTTTTTCCAAGAAAGAAATGTGCCAAAGATTCTTCACATCTTCCACGAACCGAAGTCACGTAACTTCGGATTCCGCAAGTTGCCCCCTAAATCTAAACAGTTTTGATAAATGAGTAAATGTTGAAAGGTTTGCAGCACTGTGCCAATGAGAGAGTTAAGCTTAAGGAGGATTAAAGTCTCTCTGCATCTGTAGCTGGTGGTCTAGGTAGATGAGAGGTGGAGCTACAGTAGTTCCACCTCATCACCAGAGCGTCACTCAATTATCCTCTCTTCACAGCAGGCGGACGGCGAGGGTGCGTCCCCTTGCGTTGTAAAGCAATGCCCCCGATGGAACTCAAAGTTAATGTGAAGTTATGTCCAGAAATCACTGTTCATGGGGAAAAGAAAGCCCCCCCGCTGAGCTAAAGATGATATACAGACCATAGATCCAGTCGAGTTGATTCACAGGAACTACAGATTAGGAAGTCCTGTCCGAAAAACAGTGTTTTTGCTTAAAAAGATCCCAGATCAGTCAAATATGACAAACACAAACACAGATGGTTATCCTAGAGTGGAATAATATGCACAAAATTTGGACTAAATTGGACCAGCGCTCGAGAGATTATGGCCTGTAAACGTCTGTCAAAAATTAATAGCCGACCTTTCCCCAAATAACTGCAGTTCTTCCTCACACTAAGTCCTATAAGGGGTTTACAATTTTGATGACGACTCCCATAATACCCCAGACTTTTCAGACACACAGTGACTCGGAGTTGATTGCTTTGGCGTAGTGGGATAGTGGCCAATGAAAAAAAAAAAAGGCCCAGGATGGCCAATAGAGAATGAGCTCGTCGATTGAAATGACTCATGGAGTAATTCATGGAGGGCTGGATGTCAGCGCATCTCATCAGCACCACTTAATCGAAGTGGTCTATTATTGTGCAGAAAATTGGAGAACCAGGCTCAAAGTAATCACTTTTATTCTACTTTTATGATGGTGCAATGTTCCATGAAATAAACAGATTCAGAGAATTGATGCATTTGAGTCAAATCAGACATCATGCCATAATGGTGACTCATTCATACAAATAGTCTTCATATCTATTGTTGATAATTATTAATAAAAAGGAGGTCAAACTACAACCTTAATTAACACCTTTCAATAAAAAAAGATAAATTGTCCTCTGAGCATACAAATACACGCTTTGTCATTTATTTTAATACACTGGTGTGACACCTTAATACATGTCTGAACGACGAAGAGTGTCAAATGTGTCCATTATGATGGGCGAAATTGCCTCTTACACCTTTTACTGAAAAGAAAAAAACCCTAAAAAAAGACGCACACTGTGCCTTTAAGGTCGTTACAGAACCTCCGTGCGTTTAAGGGGTGGGGGGGGGGACGCAAGCTCTGCGGCTCGGAAACGCCAGCGCCGACTGGACAGCAGAGATGTAAAATTACGACCCAATAAAAATGAGATAAAATCAGCCTTCTAATATCGGCTTGTAAGTGTTTCAGGCTATTCAGATATTGATTTTACAATCCATCAATTTTGAGCAGAGACAAGGTGAGCGCTCACGCCATCAGACTCCTTCCAGCTCCGGCAGGAAGTACACTCGCTCGCAGGAATCTGCATATTCTCTTCTTTCTGTGCGTGCGCGCGTGTGCGTGCGTCCTCACCGGCTGTGCTAAAAATAGCGTTGTGCTGCTGCCTGTGTGGATGTCATGGAAGAAGAATGTGGGCCATTCGCCAGCTGTGATCCGCTCCACAAAACAGCTCCAAAAATCTATTATTCTAACACGCACTCCTTCAGAAGGAGGACGGACAGATGCATGGACGAACGGACGAGAAGCGTTATTCTAACTAAAGCTCCAGTTACTGTATTCAGTAGTCAGGACAGTCTTTAGCCCACAGCTACCCTCTCCCCGTTTCTCCTTCCCTCCACATCTTGATCTTCCTCACTCCGCCTGGACACATGGACGCCATGTGACTGACCGTGAGGAGATGACGGCTCAGCTTCGACAAGCACTCATACAATAACAACAATTGTTCAATTGCCCAAAAACATCCCTGCAACCTTTTTTCAGGGTCGCGACCAGGCAGTTGTGGGTTCGAAACATTAAGCCCTGTTGATGATGATGAACCAGATGAGGAGGGCAAACAGCTGCAAAGCATGGGAGCAATCCTAGACGGGGCAACAAGAGCTTCTAATTACATTACCACAATAATGAAGGGCTCTTTCTAAGAGCGAGCCAAAGATGCATATTCATATATGAGCATCTGAGCGGCGTGTTGAAGCAGAGGGGATTCACCAGAACACTAGAAGAGTAATATATCTCTCAAGACCACCGTTGACTTTTGGAGAAAACGATGACTGTGGTTTTCCAGACACCCCCTGACAGAATGTGACAAATGCTTTCTAGCAGCTCCAACAATCAGCACGATTTGCAAGCTGAGGCAAAAGCTGGGCCGACTTTTCTGTCAACTACGAAGCACATGCTTGCTCCAAAAAACACATTCCAATCCTAACTACATCCTGGTCCCTGTGTCCCTTATGGCTTTAAGTAGACCGGATGCTTAGCTCAGCAGAGGAGCTCGGAGAATAGGGGAATGGAACAAGGTTGAGGGGTTGCCAGGGAGGAGAAGCCCTATATAATCTCCTCGTTACGCCACGAGCTCACTGTAGGGGAATGTATATGCATGTCTCCGAGTGTGCCTCGAGTCCAAGGACCTCCCCTTTAGCTAGCACCCACATTTAGAGCAGAAGGATCCAGAACACTCGCATGCGCTGGAGAGGAGAAAACGAGAGGTATTCTAAGGGTCTAAGACTCATTCCTGCGTTGTACAAGCAATCCGCTTGATTGAAGTCCTCAGATTAAATGACTCAAATCTCAAACAGTCCATATTGACTCTACCTGACTATTTCTATGAAGTCAGCAGTATACTCACAGATCAGATCCCATACCGACTCAATAATGAAGATAAATACAGTTAAAGTTAGACATAATAGGACTAGTGGCTGGGAAAATGCAGACGTTTTCCACAAAGAGTTCCCCCTAGGGACTAAAATGTGAACATTTAGAGTAAAAAAGAGTTTTTTTTTCCTTTTAAGACAATTCTTCTCGTGTTTATTCACATGAACCAAGAATGGTTAAGAAAGGATGGCCTTAAAACAGATCATCAAGATGAAGCTCCCCCTAGTGGCAGACATTTGCAACTAACCTTTCCCAAAATAAATAAAGTTCTTCCTCGCACTAAAGTCTGCGTGTATCAAATCTAAAAATGATGCATAGTTATAGTTTTTTGAGTTATCGCGTTAATACTGCGGTGGATCTGTGCATGGCGCTGGCAGCCATGTTGGCATTTTAATATAATCCCTTTTTCTGGATTATATTAAAATGCTTATAGTTCCCAAACTAACTAACAGTACCTCCCAGGACCATGGGGGGAATAACTGCAAAATACATCTCAGAGTTTACGGCTATAAACCCCCCCCCTCCTCAAAAAGTGTCTAAATTCAACTTGTAAACATAAAAACAAAATATCCTAAAGAGAAAAGGCTCCTCTTGAGGAATTATTTGCTGTGGGAAAAAAAATGAATTTGAGGTCTCCTTGGGAAACATGACCAACACACTGACCCCATTCCTACATACCACCAAAATCAAAAGAATCCACAGATGTACGCAAACATTCTGCCTCCATCTTTCCTCCTCGTGCTTAGAGGAAAGAGGTTTCTCTCTCAGAACAATGCCTCGCCGCCATGGTCTCTCCCGCCGCGCTCAAAGTCACTGACACGCACAGTCCTCCCGTGTCTGCGCTGTCAATCATATCAGCTGTCCGTACTTGCACACTCATGCCCGCATGCACAGTCTGGGTTCACGTGAGCGTATGTGACAGACTGCCAGCGCCATTCAGCCTCGCCGAGCATAAAATGCTATCAGGCTGGTAAAGACGGGAGCAGACGTTGATGGAGGGAGAAAGAGAACTTTTATGTAGAGACTGTGAGGGAGTTTATTTTAACTGAACACACACATAACGTCATTTTCAAATGATGCTTCCGTAAATGGACATTGCTTATTCCACAAGGGGGCAGCGAGGAGTCGAAGGTTTTGCCGACAATGAAATTGTCGGTGTGGGAGTCTCTGATGATGTACTTCAGAAATAAGAAAGACTTCAAAGCCGGTAATTATTCCCATCACAACATGTGGATGGAGACATTTGTGGTGTCTCGGTTGAATTAAGGCAACACTCTCCTCAGGAGTTCCGGTGGCACTGCTCTGTTTCGTTCGCATCTGTAAGCTTTCACAAAAAGCACACAGTTTTTGGAACGCTCGGAAAACAAAGTAACAGAAGGGAAAATGCGGAATTAGGAGAAAGCATCAAACCTTCCGCTCTCCAGGTTTGATCTTCACCCTCCTGGAACACAGGTGTTGGCAGATTGTCTGTCAGAACGAGATCCGACTCCCAGTCTCCGTGCATACATGGAGCGCGGCGTTAAGAGCCAAGACCAACAGAGGAAGAGTTGGGTGTTTATTCAGTGTCACCGCTTCAAGGCGGAACAGTGTAATGGTTGTTGTGGGAAAATGGTTCGCTATCGATATCAGCTTCTAAGCGAGCACCTATGCCAGTTTCCCCTGCCCTGTAGCCGTGGTTCTAAGGATTATTATTCATATCATTCAGTTACATTTGGCCGGTTGGGAGCAGAAACCGTTCAAGCGGAGGACTGGGCCATGTCCCAACAAGAGACTGAAATACAGGTCTCGTGACAGGAGTGTGCATTAAATCCTGGTAAAAAGCAACCCCTGTGTGTGTGTGTGTGTGTGTGTGTGTGTGTGTGTGCGCGGACAGGTTTCATAACAAATGGCCCCGATTCAGTAATAACAGTCTCATTCAAAACACTTGCCCTCAAACTCAACTCAATATCATTTTCACTTTAGCTTCTCGCTGCTGGACTTCTTTCCCCGCGCTGTGGGGACACAAACCCCGACTCCCTGGCTGCGCTCACGTGGACGGCCAGGTCCGATCGAGCGCGCTCTTCGACATGCCGTCATTCATCACGGTGGCGGTGGCGGTGGCTACGGCACCTGCGCCTCTCTTCTATTCCCCCGGGAAGCCTTTGGAAGACCCCGCTGCTGATCCCTTTTAACGGAGCTGCACTCCGGCGCCTCCTCTCCCCCTCGCATTGAAATGTGGGATGTGATTTCGAACATCAGTGACAGTAGTTTATTTCCTTAGATTCAGTCCGTCAAATTGAAGAACTCCTCCATGTCAGAGAAGACGCAAGAAGACACAAAGTACAGACATCATGAAGATCCTTCCACCGCACAAAAGTCCCGACAGGACATTTATCGCATCCCCAAAAAGTCTGGAATCATCATCGCGTGCGCTGCAGATCCTTCACTGGAGGAAATCTACCATATTATGTATTCTCATATTTTCTCACTAGGTGGAGCTGTTTCGATGGAAACCGCTTTTCTTCGTAGTTGTCCGATTTTGTTCAAATTTGGTACGTATGAATCAACCCGAAGAAACCTTTCTATCAAGATGAAGAAAAAGAGTTCAAGCAAAGCGATTGCTTGTACAATGCAGGGGATTGGGAACATAATTGGGGAGTCACCCCTACTGTCTGAGACGAAAGCATAGGCCTAGTTACTTTGATGGTTGTAAACCTAAATATTCAAATGTACTAAGGACATTATGTACGGTCAGGTTTGTTCGCCGGACTTAAACCTGTGTTTACATGATGTTTTTGTGTCTTCAGCAACAAATTGCCTGAGGCTATGGCGGTGCAAATAGGCAATTCCTTTGAAAGATTTTCTTTCTTTGCAAGCAAGGTCACATGTCCGCCATTGGCGCTCTTAAATCTACACAAGGTCACAATTTGTCAATAGCTACTCCCTTAAAACACAAGGTTGAAAGAAAAACAATTTGCAGACACTGGAAATATACTTTCAAGTGCACTTAATGCAGTCCAGGGTCATAAAATGAACTACTGTAGTCATAATGAGAAGCCCATCATCTTTTAATTTAAGCAAAAACACAAACTTCATATGGCGGCAGCGTTGTTCCACAAGGAGAGAGGTTTACCTTTCTTCCGGCCGTTAAGTGATGGTGCTTGACACGCCGCCTTGAAATTAATGAGTGTTTTACGACCAAGTGTTTCCGTTCCATCATGTGATGTCAACACCTTAAGATATTATGGGAGCCGACGGTTTGCCAATTGCTGATTGAAGACTGGAGCGTGCACACATCCACATGCACGTTGTGTTTTACAGAACGCTATGCAAGAGTTTGCAGGCGTATCGTGCCTCAAAGCTGAAGCCCTCCCACTCCTACAGAGACAAGAAGGGAACAGGAAGGCAGAAACAGGAAACAGAGTAACCTCATTAGCCTGGTGTGTTGTCTGACAGGAACAGCCTGCAGGCTCATATGTATACACAAAGAACCACCGGGCCCTGGTCAGCTTAAGCAACATCTGTCTGCAACTAGAAGAAGATGCCATTCGTATGGGAGCGAGCTAGTGTTAGGGAGGCTTCCAGAAAGTGTTAACCTCGGATAGTCAGACTCATCAGCGCCGGTGTAGGATTACATCTGGAAACCAGGTAAGCAAGGCAGTAAACACTCGGAGAGGAAGAGGCATACATTACACACATGCAACCCGGCCACAACAACTACAACTCCTGGCCTGAGGCGCTAGGCTCATTTACCCTTGCAGAACTTTGCACAGGCTCAGACAAGCTGTTTTACTAGAAAGACTCATTAATTCCCTTTTCTACAACCAGGACATAAAAAGATATTGAGCGTGTGAACACGGCCGCCGCTTGCCTGTGTATCGCAAGCTACATTTTAGATATCGCAAAGAAGGACTTTCTCCCACTCCGTCCTCAGAGCGAGGAGACTTAAGGGCCGTCTCTGATGATTTGAATCATGATCGTGTCCCTGTTTGGATTTAACAAACACAAATGAATAGAAAAACAGAGAGACGCCCACATCGGCCCATCTCGTATCTTCAACGAAGCGCGATCATCGCTGATGTGATTAAGGGGGCTTTCATACTTTGCATGTGGGTTCTCTGAAGCAAACTCACGTACAATTGTTCGGTTAAATGCTGCCCCTCAGCCATGTGTGCACCAAAACAGAGGGTCTTGGTCCGCTTCCAAACTAACTCGGGTGTAGTTTGACTTAAATATGACCACGGCGTGGACGGAAGACCCGACCACGATGTCACAAATTGCGACCCTTAAATGCATTCGATTTGACAACACAGAAACGGAACTGCGTAGCATAGCGTAGCATAGCGTAGCGTAGCATTGTTTTGGAAGGCCGCCAGTTCCGAAAGTAAATGTCAAAAATCATGTGTCCTTATCCATATGTTCTTTGTTTGGCATCATTTGAATAACGGCGTAAGATTTCTTATCCAACGATGATGTAACATCCCTCTAGAATGAGGGTCGTTGACCTAAACGTCAGTAACAGACATTGTGTTGATAAAACGTTGGGTGTGTGTACATTGGCTCCTCTGCAGACCCCCTGAGTAATGTTTACCTACAAATTCCCTTGTCAACATCCCTCTAAAAAAAAGAAAATAAAAAGCCCTTAACCTGTATTTACAGAGAAGGCTTTACTTTCCAACGTCTTCTGATAAACCTGAGTAACAACTGGATTTGTACTAGCGACTAGTGGCAACCCAGAAACTACTGTGTTGTAATAATATATGTATAACGACTAATTACAATAACACAAATACAGCCATTGAAGAAGAAAAAGCCACATTTTGACACATTTGTATAGCAATAGTGGCTCATTTCCATGATGGAACAGGGGCCAGTCTATCGGATTTGTGGATCTAAAGACTAGCAGCTTTGTAGTTACAGCAGTGAACGACCGACCATTAACTACAAAATCAACAAATCGCCTCGCTCATGATATCAGGCTGCATGTTTCATCAGAACCAAAATGTGCCCACAGTGACTTTTGACTTTGTTACAAAATGATCCGTGATGTTGCGCTGGAGGCTAAGTTAAATCCTCCACTCAAAGAAGAGTAAGAAAAACCGTGATGAGACCATTAAGAAAAAGTCAAACATCAAACCGAGGGAAAGCGACACACCAAACCTTCACACGTCAAACTGTTTTACGCTGAAGAAACGATTATCGCGATAGCGATTATTTCAAGTAATTGCGATCAGATCCGATGCTGTAAGAATTGTGACAGGCCTAAGTTTGAGACCAACACATGTGGGACAAATAACACACTAGAAATAAAAGAGCCGATGGAGGATGGACAGACTTTTTAAGGAAAGGTAGAGGCTGCAGTTAAAAAAAAAACTGACAGAAAATGACTTAATGCCCAACGCCTTTGCTGCATTACACTCCCTCATGGGCGTCCGGCCAACGCGCTGTGCAGTGTTGTTCATCGAGACGGATGACCGTCCACTGTCACTGCTCCATGTATCCATGAAGAGAAGAGAGGAGAACAAAGTGGCTTTCTGTGTGGCCTCTTCGGGCCTGGTACTGGTTGGCATTGGCTAGTATCACCCACTCTGCAGCTGGTGTCAATATTAACCCGCCTGTTGGAGGGCGGATGGTCGGGCCATGTGGGCAACCACCAGCCAAGCTGGAGGCGGAGCAGCGCTCACTATCTGTGTGTGTTGTGTCCTGAAATGCACTCTGATGTGTGCTCACAATTGTCACAGAGTCTCGGGGGTAAAACCAACTTTGTGTATGCAACTGTTTGCAGACGCTTCAAGTCTACACGCAGCTGCTTGTAGAGCAAAAATGGTCCTAGGATCCGGACAACCACCAAACCAAACTGTGCAGAAATGAGAATATGATGCAATATTAGCTGTTTTTTTTGCAATGCGACGCCAGTCCGAAGTGTCAGATTGGAATACATGCGTCTTTGACGTAACAAAGCTGCTCCGGCGGGAGACTCTTTACACACAAAAACACCCCAATAAACGCTAGAAACATCACTATCAACACTTTAAATACAAACAAAAGCGTTCAAACTTACTGAACTGGCTATTGAAGTCGCACGCCTGCTGCGTGCAACATCTGGGTCAATTAAGGGCTGTGAACTGTTCAATCTGGAGACCAATATAAGAGTGACAGTTTGACCGCAACCTAAATCACATCCGAAACCATTCTCTACGGTTTTGTATCCGACCCTGCTAACACTATCCTTGGCAAGATAATTAAAGAATAGCCCGAATGCTTTCATAAAAAAGGTAGAAAGTGTAATAAAACAGGAGCGATGCAAATAAATGGAAACCTTTCTGAAAAATCTATAAACACAAAGAGTCATTTGTCAGTTTTGTGTGCCTGAGGCTGATGACAGCAACAACAGATGAGCTTGTAGAGACCATGTAAGGTCAAGTCCCTCTGCCAGACAATCTCACTAAAAAGCCCCTGACAACACAAGGCTCTTTGAGGCTGCACTCGCACACTTTCACACACGCACAAACACACAAGACGGACTCTGATGGACTTAAAAGCTCACGCTACACAAGTGTTGGCCTGGATCATTACTGGACGACTGTTACCTGCACAGGCGCTCACAGCCGGAGCCCAGAGGTGCAGGAGCATCCCGTCTCCCGGCAGCTGCTTCTGACAAGCCACACGATTATTTTTTTTTTTTTTTCATACGCCTTCAGATGTAGCTACCGGAATCAAAGAAACAAGAGCTGGCAAACAGAACATCTTCCTGCATGTCATCATTTTAAACTGTTGTGTACGTTCTCCTGCAGTAAAGCCGACCGACTTCAACCAAGAGAAAGAGTAGAGACCCTGATCATTCAGAATGTATGTCAAGTATTTTCTGAAACGTATGGGTCCATTCTTTTTCTTTTGTTGCTATTTTTCATGCAGCTTTTCAGTCGAGCGAGACAATCGCAGCAAAAACAACTACACAACTATTATTTCATAAGCAGCACATTTTTAGCAGTCTTCCGCCGCTTGATGGCGAGAAATGCATCAAACTGTTGTTAAGAGGCTAAAAATATCACTTTGGTGAAAAACTTATTACCTAATTAAACACAGTAAATAATTATCCTCCTCCGCACTTACACAAGTAGGACTGGAGGACTTTTGACTTTTCCAATCCCATTTTTCCCGCCTTGTATAGACATTTGTCCTGAAACACCACATTCATGCACACATATACATAACAAGGACTGCCAGGTTACGTCTTAATGAACATTTTGTAACCAACTTGATGTGTTGGGAGATGGAAATATGGACAAGTGTGGAGATCTGAGCGACTTTGACTAATGGTGAATTAGAATGGTTTTATGATCAAGAGGTTACTGCTCATTCCCCATTTTGAAGATGGGGAAGCAACACTTCCCCATATAAACGTCTATAGACAGACACATAACCAAATGTCTGTCTGACAAAAACTGAGGCCTTGTGGTTTTGTACCAGCTACACCACTTTTTAGACTAAGACAAATAACATGCGCCTTCTCAGTGTTATGGGAACGACAGTTGTGGCAGTCTGCAAAAACCTGACACTATTGGCAGAATGCAGTGAGTGGGCTTTAGCAAAGCAGAGCCAAAACACATCTCATAAACTCCCATACTGCCAAGATTACTGATCATATCCAATAAAGTCGCATGAAACTGCAATGAATCTGTAATATGAACATCGAGGTAGCAATATTCAAGCATACACACACACACACACACCTACACGCAGACACACCAACGCCTAAAATCCTTTTTTTATTTATTGCATTGTTTAAAAGGCTAAGCTAGTCCACAGCCAAAGTGCTAGACAAGCACTGGAAAATAAATCTATAACCATTCATGGGGGAATGTGAAAAGCAACCTTTACAGTGCAACCTCTTATTTACTACCCCCCCCCCGCTCTGCTCTCACTCTCTTTATTGCAGTCCAGATGCATTCTGTTTGTTTACCCCGACACCGCGGCCCAATTTAGCTGGAATGAGGGAAATTAAATCAGGCCTTGTGAAATCGCTACTCCCCTGCCCTCGTTTTGGCCATTAAATTGTCATCGTTGGCCAGTCATTTACAAGACAAAAGCAAAGCGGGAAGACGGGGGACATGGCAGAAATTGCAGGATACTCGCCACGTAGGAGGCTGGGGGTCATGGGCTGAGGAAGATACCGTTTGCTTAAACAAATGATGAGGTGGATTAAAGAGTGTTGAGCTGTAAAATAGGATCAAGAGCGGAGGCGAAACGCTGGACAGTTTTAAAGGAGAGAGAAAACGAAAAGAAAGCAGCCGTGTTTATGTGTTTGTTATATTATGCATGACGGTCAACACCAACATGGGTAAAGGCAGATAGACACAAACAAAAAGCTAACCAACTAACTAATTATCTCAACAGTTAGAGCTCTGCGTCACACTGATGTCAGGGGATTTTCTATGCATAGGTCCAGCTAAAAGGTCAAAGGTCAGGGGCAAGCAGGTGGTCAGAAAAGAGGTTGAAGCCAGTCAAAGGCGCGCTGTTGTGCTTTTCAGCCGCAAAATGCTAATGGGGGCGTCGATCGACATCTGGGGGGGGGGATGGAACAACAGGGCGTAATGGATGTTTTTTTTTCCCTAATAAAATGTTGTAAGCTGGTGATAAGGAATAATCCAACGTCATGAAATGTGTTTCTCATTTCAAGTTTTGTGGTTAGTCTTTTACCGCCACCAGCGTTTCTGCAGTTAAAGTTCCTGCTTTTACAATTCCTGCTTTCATAAGTCCGTTATGCAGTTGTGTTTGCCTGCTGTGAGGATGAGGATGCTGACTTTGAAAACCGATTTTACATTTTTTCTGGTAGAACCTGTTTTTACACTCCGTTCCATGTGGTTTGTTTTTGTCTTGTGTGTGACTGGGGGTGGCGGGGTACAGGGCATTTGTGTTTAAGCTCGGCAGCCATACATCATTGTATATCATACTTTATAAATTCAATCTGATTGAGTGATTGATTCAAACGGGGACATGTGTAAACAAATTGATTTGTCAAGTTATGTTGTCGTTGGCAAAGGTTTGATCGATACACATTCAAATGTCAGGTTCCTTGAGGAAAACCGATGCGCTTTCCACAATGCCATAGTGGCGCTACAGCGGGATCTCTCCGTAGAAACAGCTACAGTCATTTCTTTATAATCTATTTACCTCGTAACCATCTTGGTCGGCCTGCAAGGATCCAGATTGCTCTTTCTCTCCGGTCTTTTTGCCCCCCAACCAGAGCGTGATAAGGGCCCCTTTACATGACAAAGGGCCGTGGAAGACCCAGGCAGAGCAAAGAAAGAGGTTCCTTTCAGCTGTCAGAGGAGGGCAAACCCTCCGCCCAAAGAGGTTATGGTCACATGGTTCTAATTTAAAATTCAAAGGTGAATTGGGAACTTTGGATCCCCTGGCCTAGCATCATATCAAGTATCTGGAAGCACCTTGATGTTAAATTAAAGTTAAGTTGCCATGGCCGTGATGTCCAACATCAAGGCTTCTAATCTTTAAAGCTTTGAAAATAATGTCCTGAAAGCTTTTTTTTCTCCAGTTCTTTCATTTCCAGCTAGCCACAACATGAGTACTCTTTCAAAGTCGGACATCGTCACCGGAGCAACATTCCGCACACTAGAAACCAATTATACCGGGTTGCTGAGCTCACTGAAAACCCGAGCTGCTCTTTGGCATGTGTTACAACTTTAGCTCACAGCTGTAAGCTCCCTCACCTCGCTCTGAACCTCACCCTCGCTAATGATGTGCAATGTGCTAAAATTACTGCTGCTGGAGCATTACAAGAACACAGAAGAGACGCATCTCCCTCTGGTCTCCAAATGAGCGTGAACTCAAGAGATGTTTTGACACCGGTGAAAGTGAAGAGGATGTGAAAAAGGGGAAGCCTGGTTGCCTCGGTGTGAATTGCAGACAAACAAGACATCTGGAACGGGTAGAGTTTATATGTAGAAGCAGGATTTGGATGTTGAGTTTAGCTTTGAGTCTGGAATTTCGAGGAGTCGGGCGGTTAGAAAGAAATGGGGAACAGAAACGGCGTCTCACGGGAGTTGGTGAGAGGAAGAGCAGTGGGGGGAGGACAGGTAGGCATTGTGTCTTGAGTTCCCTCTTCTTTTCATTCACTCTGGTTCCATCTTTTCCTCTCGGGGGTACGGTAACTAAAGAGGGTGTTAAAAATGACTCGCTGCTTAAGAGTCTACGGACGGTGGGGCGTCTAGAACGCTGTGCTCTACAAGGATGAAGAAATTCAACCGTCTGGCACCTGGAGCAGACGGAGACTGCTGGATAGGGGTAGTTTTAGCATTTTAAGGAGATGCGGCCAACATTTGCAGCTGAATGCATGTTGCCGCCCATGTGCTTCAAAGGCTGCAACAAAAGCAGTACTAGCAAAAGGCACTCAAGAGATCGCAAACCCCAACCAAGGGCCAAAACCTACCTCTGAAGCTACTCTAAACTACTACTCGTAGTTTCGTCATTTACTGTTCCTCTCCAGTATAAAACACCAAGCAGCAAGAAACAAAAAGTACCCAAGGATTAGGAACAAAGAAAATACAGATCTCTCCAGTTATGCCTGAGTTATTGCCAGGCTTGACGCGTGTCGTACGATTTCCTGTACGTCTCCCGTAAACACACATCGTCCTCCCCCCCAAACAGGAACATCAAAGGAATCAAAGGTATCAACAACTAGAAAAAGCACCCAGAGAGCGCAAACCTCTGCCAAGGAACACCAGTGCCCCAGTTTAAGGAATAATTCATACAGATTTCTGCATTAATGTCTGAGTTATTGCCAACATCTAAATCTATCGACAACTCCAAGAAACTCTCTGAGTATCTCTCAAAATACTTTGTAGACGGTCGTCTCCTGCACCTTCCACTTCAGCGTCTCTGCTCAGCCCACTGAGCCCCCAGCTTCATCCCCAAAGAAACACCAAAGGAACAAAGGAAGCGATTACCGCAATGTGACGTCACTACTCCAAACGACTAATTACGTTTTTGTTTTTTTTAAGATGCCACAAAACACCTCTAGAATATGCAAAAACCTTCATCTGTGCACATTTTCATGTGAATCCGTCTTGTAGTTTTTTTTACCTAATCCTGCTCACAAACAAACATACAAACAAACAGACACATGAGTGTAAACATAACCTTCTTTCTCGGCAAAGGCACAAAACCCGGGGTTGTAGGGCCGACTGATTAACCCGTAGCTTTAATAAATAAAGAGTAATGATTTATTTTTTATTTTTTTTACACATACAGCTGTCACACTCAACCGCTTTCTCCGACACAAAAACAATTCACACCACAAGTGTTTACAATAAGAGTTATTAAAACGAAGAATGTTGAGCTGCAGCTGCACAAGGAGGACCATTTAATTTTGAGAGGAGGTGAAGGTATCATGACAGCTAGTCCCACGGGCCCACAGGCATTTCTCCTTGGGGAAGTTAATTTTAAACAAACTGCCTCCCCTCTGCCATCAACAATATTTCACACGGACTTCTCAAATGCTCGCAAATCTTCATCCATCACTGACAGCAAAGCAAAATAAACAATAATACCGTAGATCAATCACTGTCTGTTTAATGCGGCGCCGCACCAGATATACGAGTTAGAGAGACGGAGCCGCGGCGCGTGTGTTTGTAATAAATGTGCATATTGTTTTTCAGTAAGAAGGCAAATGGAAGCTAAACCGCTCAACGCAGACGATGTATCTGTGCCTGATTTGGAATCTTGTTAGATTAACTGATGGATTTAATTTTACCGAACAACCAATGAAAACACCTCACGGCAACCTCACTGTCAGCGGATGACGTACAAGGAATAATACGGCTAACCATGAACTTGTACAAATCTTTTCCTTCATCACATTTTGTGCCACGGCAAAATTATGGCACCTCTCAGCCAAATGGGTTAAAGTTTGTTTGTTTTTTTACTGTAGATTTTAATGTACATTCCTGCATAATCAGTCATTTAGAAAGAATTTTTTTTTAGGTGAAAAAATGTTATGTTTTGTTTTTTTACTCTGTCTTCTAATACAGTTAGGTGTTCACATGACAACAATGTGAAAACTACCCACAGAAAAAAACGTTTAAACATATTGTAGTTTATATGCCAGGCCTGTAGTTTGGCGGTGAAACTCATTTAAATGACAGAGAGGCTGTTATTGTTGTTGTTATTGTGTCTGTGCGCGGTGATAGGGATAAAAACGTAAAGTCATGTGTGGCTGCATCATCACAGCTTTTCACATTTCTGGTTTGCCAGTTTACACAGTGATGAAAATGGAGGCGTTTTCAGTGTGGAACCCATTTGCGAATGTTCCACAAAACAGCAAGAGGCATAATTACAAGAAAAGGTTACCATTACATGCAAAAACCATTGTCATGTAAACGTCCGCCCTCAAGTCTGACGACCTGGACGGCGATGCTGGTGACGTCTACTTTACGCCTCCTGACAGAGTTGGTTTAATCTCTCTGAGTCAGGCTAACATAACTTTGCGTTGCGGTGACCACAAACGCCACTCAGCACACGAGTCTCATGCATTCTCCATCTGCACATGCACCCCCTCCCTGCTGGGCTGCACAGGAAAATGAATCTGTGGCCTCACAACATGTGCTCTTGATTAGTTTTTGCACAGTGAGCGACATGCTCGATAATGTCAGCTCGCATATCATTTAAACGTCCATTAACATGTCATCATAGACGGAACGTGTCGCTCAGGTTTTTTAGCCCCTATCAGCGCTGCCAGGTACGATCCCATCTTTAATATAAAGCTCAGATCTGGCCTCTCTATTACAGCGTCTGCGCTTTAGACGCAAAATCTACTGCCCTTCATCACCTGGCCTTCCTTCCTCTCATCTAACACTTCATAAAGACCATTCATCCCGCCACCCTTTCATCTGACTATACCAGAGGCCTCGTTAATCCTTCTCTCCGTCCCGACCCTGTACCACTCAACTAGAATGGGACAAACTTCAAAGGGAGAGAGAGGGAGTTGGTGTGTGAGGGAGTGAGGGAGAGAGGGAGAGAGAGGATAGACAGAATGGGAAACACAGATTGGGTGGGCAGCTGTGTTGTGTTTGGCTGACACCACAAAGCCTTTGGAGGACCAGCCCCCCCCCCCCCCACACACACACACACACACACACACACACACCAGTCTCAGAGAGCTTTAATTGAATCGTAATGCTCAAAATTTATAAACACACATGAAGACATAATATTACATTGGGTTGCTACCAGACAGGGCGATCAGACGATTCAGACGCATCATTATCCCACAGGAGGATGAGTGGAATTACATTAAAGCCAGTGTGGCCTCCAATCCACCGAGGATGGGGCGCGAGCTGAGAGCCAGAGCTGTGACAGACAACCCTCAGCATGAAATGTTGTTGGTAATGGTCTCAAGAACACGCATGCATAATACACTCACACACACACACACACACACACACATGATGACAGTTGATAGGCCAACCGTCACCACTGGTGGATGAATGTTTATTTTATTAACATGCCGCCGACTTTGGGGGAAAAAAAGGCAGATTAACTTCTAATGCCTGCAATCATATGAAACATTTCCCACACCAAGACATCGGATGCATATTTCTCCCAGTAGGGAAGGTGACATTTTACTTTGCGCCTGACTGAGACCCGTTGTGTCCAGATGCAAACATTTTTCAACCGAGGCCTGAACGACGGGAAAGAGAAAGAGAAGACGGCGCGCACGTCTGGGTTTTAGGCGGGGCCATGTTTTTCGATGACACCTTCTACCCAGCACCAACGCAGGAACGATTTTGAATACGCTTTATTCTAAGTAGCCGTTCCTGACAAAAAGTAAGCTATTAGCATTCCCCACACATTAACATTTGAATGGGGAAATTAGCTTTTCCTGCCTCACCTGCTCTTCCTGCCTAACCTCACCTACGACTCCGACCTGCTCTATTGACAATCACTGCATTATTTATGACGGGACAGGCTGATAGCCGACACCCGACCACGCATGGACACCCTCTCCTGATAAAAGCCAGCCCTGCTTTTGCCTTATCTCCAGGCGAAAGAAATACGACGTACATGCGCCGTGTTTGTTAACCCTTCCATGTCCTCACAGAGAGCAAAGAAACGACCTAAAAATATTTGGGGGGGAGTTAAGAATGCCTCGTCATCGGTGGCCCCCAGGGCTCCGTTCTTGGTCCCTCATGCTTAAGCATACACATGCTGCCACTGGGTCATATTATAAACAGCTTCAGACTCAAACTGGGCTCAAACAAACATTTGAGCATAACATTAAAGGGTTAATTGATTCATATGCTTTAATTAAAAAAAAGGGCCAATTCAAGGCCAGGAAGGAAGTGAGAACAACGCGGGGCTTTAAAGGAGAACTCGCTCGGCAGCTACAGAGAAGCAGATGCACAGCGTTTGTAGGTGGGGGGGGTGGAGCGTTGCAGCTGATGCGTGTTTGTGTCGGTACCACAGGCTGCGGCGGAGGAGACCAAGAGAGTGTGTGTTGTTCTTTGTGAGCTGTGTGTGGGTCAGCTGTTGCTCTTGGCCTGTTTTTCCCACCCAGCCTGGTGGCTTGACGGCACAGTTTCACCCTGTCCCCATGCCCCTATTCCTCGCTCTCCCTCCAAAAAACGTTAGAACATAATGGCCCATTCACCATGACAACAGCAGAAGCACATTCACGTCACGGGGGAACAGACGCCTTTTCACAACATGCTGAGTCAAAAAAATAAAATGATCCCCTCTCGCTGACTAGCGCTGGGATTTCTCTTCCCTCTCGACACCAGAACCTTTCAAACAAACAAGGTGCCGTCAGCTTAAGTACCTTTAATTGCGCCTGCTGTACCATTTAAAGCGAAGCTTGTGTTTTCGTGTCATGAGTCGAGTCGCTCCCATAAAACGTGCCGTTTAATTTGAGCCGATGCTCTTTAAGTAAATGCTTTTTTTTAATCTTTATTTATTTATAGAGCGGCATTTCAAAATAACTGTTGTCTCAAGGTTCTCTCCAGTAAGAGCAGGTTTAGACCAGACTCTTTATGTAATTCAGTCGTTTTACTGTATTAGTGCTGCGAGGAGCCATTGACGGTTCTATTTCTGCTGCCATTTATAACGAGTTATTATGTATAAAAAAAAAAAAACGGGAGCGGCTGCAGAAGCGAGGCAAAGGAAATATAAAGGATGTAATTACACGCCACTTGGTATCAACTTCAATTCTGCTTTTGTGCTGCTCGAAAAAGAGAAGAAAAGCGTGAAACACAGAAGTATGGAATCACATCAACATCTGCATTCAATTTAATCACCACCTCAGTTTGTTTTTTTTTGGGGGGGGGATAATAATTGTCAACTTACATTAAAAAAGAAGAAAAACTGGAGTGTATAAAAATACAAGAGCAATTCATTTATTTATAGACGTGAAATAAAAAGAAGTGTACGACATGGTAATTTGATGGTTTGGGCTATTATGGGTGAGTGAAAGCCTTTTTCTGTACTTGTCCACCAAGCTTTCAACACATTGTCTGGAGCCAAAATTACAAGGACATTGAAATAATGGCGCGGCCTCGCTGTCAGCTCTCTTAAATCAATGGGCTTGACTGTTAACAGATCCGTGGAAGTCTGGATATGGAAAGTTCACATTACATCATTTCTATCAAGCGGATCAATTCTTGAAGAAAACTTAAGATGCTAGTTTCTGCAGTTGCATCATTGTTCTATAAAAACATTATGATATTTCTTTGTGTAACTGTCCTTTATTGTTTTACTAACATAAGGTCAACTCTCAATCGAACATTAATTACACTAAATTAGATTATGACCCCTATATTTAAGGTCAATAGGCGTCGCATTGTAATTGGCCTAGCCTTGAACAGTCAACTCTGATAATTCCAAACACAGTACAATGTCCGTTTGTATGTGCACAAATGAACAGGATGTAAGAAACTCTAATGCAGCGTCCAAACGAGGCAGCCAGGGTTTTGTTTGCCAAATAACAATTGCTTGTTCAACAATTCTCATCAGCCAAACGAGGTCATAAATATCACTGAAAGCAGGCAAGGCTGGATGGGAAACTGCCCGAATGCTGCTGTTCTTCACAAAGAATGGTTGTTTCTCCTCACCACCTTCTCTGATGGATAGGGAATGCAGCAAAATGATGAAAATGTTCTTGAATGCACCACAAAAGGTCTTTCTCTTGCCACAACACTGTCAGCAGGGGTATATCCCCCCAAAAGCTGCATTGTACGAGCAATCCCCCCGATTGAACATGAACTTATGTCCTAAAAAAACAGTTTAACCTTTTCCCAAATAGGTGAAACTCCCTAATCTATGGTAGCAAGATATTGATCTCTACAATATATATATCCCCGTGTGGATTCATATGCACCAAATTTGGACTAAATCGAAAGAAAAGTTAGGAAGTTATGCCTGAAAAAGTTTCGCCCAAAGAGTTTTGGAGTCATCGCATTATCAAGAAGATCTTTTCGGGACACTACCTTTGCCCCCTGGATTCTAGCGTCACACGGGGAAATCCAGTTCCCTAAAACTTCCTGCCCAAATGGTCAAAGTATATAAAGTCTCACGCATGCACTCCCTCCAAGTCTGCCATCCTGGCGCCTGCGCCCAGAGGCTGGAGTGCAGAAGAGGAGGGAAAGATTGAAGATCAGAACATCAAGGAGGCGCCACCCCATAGGGCTCCTAAGTGAGGTCGTCTTTTCCCCTGGTTGTCAGCTCTAACCATATCTCAAACGACCTGACCTTCCTTTTAATGCCCTCTGTCTCTTCACACTCAGCACATCAAGATAATAGGAGCTAAATATAAGCCAGAACTGTCTCAGATAGTGCTCCGCTTTAAAAAAAAAGGAGCCCTCATGTCTCTCTCAAAGCTGAAAGTACTGCTACCCACGAGGGGGCCTCTGCTGCTTAATAAGATTTGGGAATGCCACGGGGGATGAACGAGCTGTGAAGCCAGAGCTACCAAACATTTTGATTTCAATAAAACTTCTTGTCTTTTGAAAATTTCAGCCTTGGGGGCCCGATAAATGAAGTGCACAGCAGCCACCGGTCGGTCACGTTTGTGAGTTGTGGGAGGGGAAATATTCGGCATATTCAGACATTAGCCGCCTGCGGGGAAGGATCTCATTGTGGATTTTTATAAAGGTCATGCTAACGGAAAGGTGTTCAGAGTAGAATTTTGGAGCCATTTTCACAACCCTCCAACACAACCAAACGTCCTGAACATCAAATGGATTTGACAGCAAACTCGTCTTCAAACACACCCATGCAAACACAACGTAATGCTGAAATAAAGAGCTCAGGGGCTCTAACAGGTAAAGTGGCCGCCACGGTTCATTAAGCGTGCTCCAGTTCCCTTGGCCCCGCTACGTTTACCCAATTTAGACAGGAAATGACATTGTGTTAGGGTTAGCGAGCAGAGGCGGGGAGTGCTGAGCGGAGAGAAAAGGAGAGACCACAGGAGAGAGAAGAACAGACTTCAAGTAAGAATGATTAGATTAAGAATGTAGGGAATAGTCTAGCATGAAGAAAAGCCTTTGGTTGAGTGAATTATTGAATTAGTGCATGGCGAAGGAGCGCAGACGAGGACCCCGGCACAGCGTTACCTCAGCTCCAGTAGCTAAAATGGGAAGTCGGGTTTGGTAGATGGAGAGAAAGTGAAAGAGAGACAAGGAAAAGCTCCCGCTGGAAGCAGGCAGAGCGACCTAATCAGATTAACACTGATTGGAGGAAGGATGGAGGGAGGACAGAGGGAGTAGAGTGCTCTAAGACAAGGCCATATTGGAAATCAAGTCTCGTTCTGTGAGCTAAAAGGTCAGCGTGGTCACAGCGTGTTTGTCTGTGTCTGTGTGTGTGTCTTTGTACTTAACAGGTTGGGGCCACCGGAGACCCCAAGATCTGAAAGTAGGAAGGCGGTCGATTGTGCATTACCGACCGAGAGAGAGAGAGAGAGAGAGAGAGAGTAGCTTTATATGTGTGTCTCAGTAAGATCTTTCATCAGAGACTCTGCATCAGAGCATTAATGCATCGGTTTGATGGGAGGAGTTGAAAGAACACAGCAGATTCAGAGCCATTCCAAACACGTACTTCCATGATAATATACCAGCTCTACTGTTTTATAGAGGACGGCGATAAAGAGAGAAAGTTATTTATATCCTTGAGTCGACTCATATGCATCAAATTTGGACTAAATCAGATCAATGGTTTCAGAAATGATGGCCTGAAAACGTTTTGAGGTAAATGTCCCACTCATGTCAAAAATGTACAGCAAACTTTCCCCAAAATAAATCCAGTTCTTCCTCACCTGAAGGTCTATGATGGTATAAAGTTTGAAAATGATCCATGAAATAGTTTGAGTTCTGTCTAGGAAATATTTACTATTACAGTAAAATACAACATATAAGTGATAAATGTCCACAACTGGATTCATATTTACTGAATTTGGACTAAATTGAACCAACGGTTGAGAAATTATGGCCTCAGAACTTGAATGAATGAAGCTTGATGAAGGTCCCCCTGGTGTCGGAAATATACAGCTGACCTTTCCCAAACGACAATTCCATCGTATCCCTGACTATTTGGGGATGTAAAAACACGCCTCGGAGATGGAGACACACAGAGACGGTAGGTTCGCCGTTACTCTGGGAGACATTCCTTCATGAGGCCTGAGACTAACCTGGGAGTGACCGTCACTCACAATTACACAAGATCATAATTTGATCGTAATTCAAATCATGCATAAAAGCTTTTCAGAGGCAACATTCAGCTGTTCGTACGAGGGAAAGACGGAGCGTGCAATTTCAATCTCATGTTGAACTGAAGATGTTCTCTGGTGCTTTGACTGGGATGCTAACGATGGAAAGAGGACGGCTGAAAAATGGGAGCCGGGGATGTGAAGGAATGGTGAGAAATTGGAGCGATAATAATATGGATGACTGAAGTCACAAAATGACAGCCGTGCTGAGCGCAAGCAGGAGGTGCGCACGCACACACACACACACACACACACACATATCCACGCAAATAGACGAGCGCACATGCACACAGTGGGCCACGGCATCTGTGCTGGAGACCTGTGTGAGTCAGGCGGACGAGCAGACGAATATACAGCAATCAAGCCTGAGTGAGAGGACTGACTGATCTTGATGTGCAGCCAGTAATTGTGGCTTCGTCGCAAACTAAAAAGAAGCGCACAACTAGTCGGACTGATGAACTCCGGGAAATGTACTTACAAATAAACGGAGAGCATCCAATGGAGTCCGAACTCAAGCAGTAGCAGATTTACCTTCCTGTAGTAGAGCAGTAGTAAAACTCAGTGTAGTACACATTTGGGGGCCATCGCTCCCTATACCAGACTATAAGGCAAAGCATACAGAGTTCTTACAGTTTCCATTTCTCGGATGTGATATAAATAGATTTAGATCATATGGTAAAGACTGTCTAACATGCAGCTGCTCCCCAGATGTACTCGTTTGCTTTGTGAAGGCGCATTGCTGTATTATAGCTGCCTATAATAAACTGAGCAACACTCTTTTCCCCAGGAAACCTATTTTCAATTGCTGCCTGACCTTTTTGCAGCAGTCTCCCTCTCTGGGAAGACAGAATAGCTCAGAATGAGGGTGATCCAAACATCTTACATTCCAGAGGCAACAAAAAGCTTTGAAATAATCCACCGTCACTGGGCTCAAAGCTCCCCTGCCTGCTATAAATCCATATAAGACCATCAGCGCTTCCGCATCGTAGTGTAAACTGAATTCCAGCGCTGCAGTCAAGAGGGTCCTCACTTCAATACCATGGACGAGACAATCTGGCCTACATTTTAAGTTATTCCCCCATTATGGAATCAGGATGTCGGATTTCAATTCTCTGCAATCAGTAATCTTTAGGACCACTGGTTTTGTCTCAAGGAACAGATTTCCAAAGGCTGGCAGAACTTCATCCTCTTAAAACTCCCCAGACGCAAACGCATTAGACTGAAACAGAAAACTTCCTCCGCCAAACTCTGTGACCCTTTGTTTAATCATCCGCCATGTGTGGTGGTGGTGGTGGTGGTGGTGGTGGGGGAGGGAGGGGGGAGGGTTTACCATGTAGGATCAAAGCGAGCTCAAAGACGGACGAAAATAACCGGAAGAGCTATCAGCATTGTGTAGGTGCTGGGGTGAGAGAGGAGGTGAGTGAATAAGGACAGGGAGGGCAGCACCACTAGTTTAAACTCAAGGCCGTCTGCGTATTATCATAAAAACACTTCACACGGCGGGCCGACCCCATTAAACCCACTGGATTTATGGGCAGGTCACTTGATTGGGTCCCCAAAATGACTCGAGCAAAATGGGAAAATGTGATCGACGCAATCTTTGCAGCCGTCCCCGGTGAGCGAGACGAGGCGGTGCTGTGATGAAGACGAGAGAAACGCCAGCGGGAAACACGAGTGGCTGGGAGCTTTGTCAAATGACCAAAATGACTCCAGAAGGGATTAATTGCTGGCGGAACCCCGGTCCTCAGGTGTGATATAATGTGACTCAGAGGAACAACAGCAGACAGAAATACTCAGCACCACAAAGAAGGTTTTGAAACCCGCAACAGACCTGGCTATTACAATCCTGTAATCCACCCTCAGTCCTCCCATTGTCCTGTCAGTGGAAGTTGTGTCCATTGTGGTGTACCCACCCAATAATAGGCCTTTACTGACCATAATTGCCGTCTGTCTTATGCGTGGAAATGATATAGTCGTTACGACCGACAAGCTAATAATAATAATGAAAATAGAAAAAGTTGTTTCAACCAGTTTCACTTCCAAACAACTTCCTCTCCCAATCGTGTCACTTTGAAACCTCACATCAGCCGGCCATGCCTCACGTCTGGGAAATACCTGCAAGGGATTCTGTGTCAGAAAATTACGGCATTGCTAAAACCGCAAACAAATTCCATGGTCTTGTAGACGGGTAAGCGGGGCGGCGGCCAGCGCTCGCATGCAGGAAGTCATTTAACTGACTCAAATGTGTTTCGGTGACATGGTGCAGCGATCCGCTACAGTCAGAAAGAAAATCAAACACAGAAAGTGACTTATGGTGATGCAAGGGGACACCATGGGAGGGAGGGAGGGGGGGGTAGAAGGGAATCCAGGTCTGAGTCAGTCCCTTGAATCACTCTCTCATGTCAGCGTTGTAATTTAATGAAACCCAGAGGAGGTTTCGTCCAGGGGAAATGTTTATCCGCAGTGGGAAGGCCGAATCATGAGAAACGAGACCAGAACAGAGCAGCTTCAAGAGTGCAGCGGAAAAAGTTTGAGCAGCTACGTGGGCACGCTGTCGGCAGGTTTTTTATGCAGAAATATAATGTTTCATGGGCGAGGAATGGTGCTACCTGCTTTCCAAAGCTACTTATGTTGTTTCCTACATAACGAAAGGGCAAAATCCGCCATGATCACGACCCACGAAATACATCCTGGCACCATCTGTCTGAATCAGACACATCCTCATATGGATTTATGCAAAAAATACCGGTGTTCTCAGTGTGTGTAGAATTCAGAAAAACAACCTGCTTACCAGTGTTGTGATTTGGTCTGGAATCAAATGGATCCACTCGATTTGAAAGCGACAGTAGGAAATAAAGGAAAAAGGGAAAGACAGATTTCGCCTTGAGTTTCGGCGCAGCGGCCTTCGTCAGGGCGTAGAAGTGCTTTACACCCAGCAGGTTCCAGACCAGATCACAACACTGGTAAGCAGGTTCTGACTTACAGCTTTTTGTTTTTCTACATCCTAAAATAAATCAAGTAATTCCTTCCAAATGCATCTTTCCTTCTCCTAAAAATAAGGACAAATATCTAAATTCTTGACGTAAGCGGGAAACGGCCCCTCTTCCTCACAATTGTTGTCTCTTATCAGAGCAGATAACTCTCGCCTCTCGTTATTCCCTCTTCATGGAGAAGACTCATCTTTCTTTTAATGCCTCTCTCACACTCAGACCCACAAACAGAAGTTGGATTTGTTCCAGACAGCCAAAAAGCACATTCCAGCAGAGCGGCGCGACCTTCAGGGCTTCAAACGACGACGTGAATCGAACCGATGTCACTTTGCTTTGGCCCGGACTTCAGATTGTTCAAAGATTTAACCCGCAAAAAGGAGCCCCTAGCATGTAGAGACAATGAAACGTGCACTTGTGTGTGCATGTTGGCATCAGTATCCTTATCTTGGCTGAGCAGGAGGAACAAGTTCAAAATGATTTGTGATGCATTTATCCTGCCCTAAAAGCTTAACACCCGTACGCCCAGTGTGCACATGCTCCCGTCTCTCCGTGCCCTAGACAAAGGATCGCTGAAAGCAATCAATCACGGTGCGGCACTGAAGAAAAATGTTCACATTCTTCTCAGCAGAAAATAATCAATCTTAATCTATTGTGTCCATTTTGTTGCAAATTGACAGAGGGAGCGAGAGAAAAGTAAATCAATAGGAGAGCGCTGCGCTGCGGTGACAATGACGGGGCGTTAGGTGTGTGTTTAAGCCGTGACATTGAGGTTTACACTGGCATTCCTGGGAATCCTGAGGCTACGCAGTTGGTTTGACCTGAGAAACTTGATGGTGTAGACAAAGGGAGGGAGAAAAAAAAAAGTTTGACCAAATATTAAAATGGAACTCCGACAGATGAACGGCGTCTTTTTCGCAAATCAGCATTGTAACAACGAGCCTGGTGCAAATGTTGCCTCGGCTGTGCATGAACTCTACATGCCCTCAGAGTTTTGGGTGAGGGGGGGGGGCACTTTTTAGGGGGGGGGGGGGGGCAATGTGACTTCAGCCCTCTGAAAACCACAACTCCCAGGAGGCAAAGGGGATTTATTGACCACAGGAGCAGTCTAAGAGTCTGGAGTCTAACGCGGAGTCGAACCGGAACGAGGGGGAAAAGAAGTAGAATTCGAACAAGAGAAAATGTGTGTGTGTGTGTGTCTGTGTGTGTCTGTGTGTGTGTGTGTGTGTGTGTATTGGACTTCACTCGAGACAGTGTCTACACACAGCGGAAGACTGTCAGAGAGCTGCCGCCCAAAACATCCGTCACTGAGGGACCAGTCACTGATCCCCCCCACCCACCTCTCTCTCTCTCTCTCTCTCTCTCTCTTTCTTTCTCTGCATCTGTTCCATCTGTCCTTTCCCCGTCTCTCACACCTGCTCCCCTCCTCACCTCGTCCCTCTCCTCCACTTATTGAGCATTCACTCCCACTCTCTCATCCCTGCTTTGTCAGTCAGCATCTTGATCAGCGGGGAAAAAATGACTCTACAGTGAATTAAGTCTGGTTTCTCCTTGCTTCTCTTCATCTCCCAGAACATGGTGGGTCTGTGCAGCGAGGAAGACAATCTGCCTACCCTGATAGCCAAGCATGATAGCGTCCCTTCCTCCCTTTACCCCACTCTTTTCCACATCCCAAGATTGTTTTCCCACACAATCAATCCCCTTGCGTTTCTGAGTGAGAATTTTGATCACAGGAGACCCGAGTGTTTTTTCCTCCATAAAAACAACAAGTGGGAGATTCAGGAATTTTGTCGATTGTCAGGGTTTCCCCCCTACGGTTTGCGATCGCTCACTACTAATGCGTTCTTTCCCACTGAAGCTCCAGATTGAGGGGGAGGGATGATATCCTGTCAGAAGGATCCAGGAATTCTCTCTGTGAGCGCCGAGTACAGTAAGGACTCAGTGAGGAGAGAGGCCGGCACACTGAAGCCATTGTGAGGCAGCCAGCCACCCACACATAGTGCCGGACTAACAGACACAAATACACTCTCAGGATCGGAGGGACAAGAGCCGTGTCCAGAGAACACGCCATCAACTGTCACTCATCGGAGCAGGCTGTTTGGTCTTTGCTGTTCAGAATACACAAAATTATTACTATCACTTCATCATCATCATTCATCATCATTATATACTCGAATGTCGGGGATCTTATGGAATTGTCATTGGATCCACCGCTTTGGCAGATCCTGAGCGTCACGTGATATCTCAAAAACTCTTTCATGGATCATTTTCAACTTTGACCCTTACGTTGACCTTAGTGTGAGGAAGAACTGGGTGGATTTTGGGAAAAGTTGGTTTTATATTAAAAACCCTAAGAGGGACTTTTATTTCTAATTTCTTTCGGACCATAATTTCTCTACCGTTGGTCCAATTTAGACCAAATTGGTGGCTATGAATCAATAATATCAAACATTTTTACTTATGGACTGTCACACTTATCAGATGGTAAGACAAGAAGCCACTCTTGGGTGTAGCAGGTTACGTACAACTCTTCTGACATCCTTCTATCAGAACCAACATCGTCTCATCCTATAACAGTTTCTCTCCTGTGGAATCCGACAGCACAGACCTGCCATCACTGCCCCGGTTCACCAATGAGCCTCGGGCGCCCGCGGCCCTGTACCCACTTCACTAGTGTTCCTGCCGTGGACCATTTCTTTGTAATGCGATAATCAATGTTATTTTGATTTCAGCCGTCAGTGGTTATGTCACGTCCGATTGACGAGCACCGACACACGCTGGCATGCTTCTCTGATGTGATGCTAAACTGTCCGACAGAGCGCATCATCACGGCTGAGATTGTGCGGGGGCATTTATGTGCGTGGTAACTGCACCGCCTCTAATTCACACATCCTCATTTGCCACCGAGGTCACAACCGCCACTTTCCTAGTGAGCTGAATGAACCCCTTTGTTGATAGAATGCAGTAAGAGCAAATATGACCTATTGTTTCAAACAAATGTTACGCCCCGCTTCACACCTACGCCCCGCTTCACACCTACGCACACCTTCACTTTGTATTGCACAAATACAAGGCGCGAGACATAATGATGTGGCTCGCTGCATAGACGCAGCATGATGCTATTTTTCTTTTGTCAGCCACAGAGATGAAAGACGTTTGCACCAAACTGCAGCAAATGTCAGGTTGTGTAGGCAACTGCCGTTTCGAAACAGTTCATCTACCTGAAGAGTTGCACGGCTCAGGCCACATTGTGTGACGCTAACTGATAAGGTGGGAAAGAAATCAAGCGCAAAACAAGAAATATTAGGAATCTAGTTCCAGGCAGCAGAGAGCCCATTAAAACTTTTTGGTGACATAACAAAGATTTCCCCCACCCTAAACTCTGCCATGTGTGTTGGTGACGTAGGTCTGTCATAATGAAACCCCTGTGATATCTTCCTATCAGTGCAGAGGATGATGACGAGAACATTTTTTTAGAAAAAAACATCTATGTATTGCTATGTTTCATACATCACTGCAGAGATGAAGTTTTTCTTCCTTTTTTTATTTTAGCTTGAAAAAAACAGGTGCAAAGTGAAAAGGTCTTCTCGTCATTCACGCATTAGCTGTCATATTTAGAGGAACAGCACTTTGCATGACCAAACAAGAAGAGGCCCGGCAGCAGGACTCTGCTCCACCCCTGGGGAAACCCTGTGCATGTTTGCATGCCAGGAATCTCTCCTGCTGCTTTAAATAATTAACTTGGGGCCTGGTTATCCTCTGGGCTTATTCAGAGTTGCTGGACCGTTGACTCACCCTTTTAGTTCTTCTGGGTTCATCTGAAAATTAAGAGAAGGTGCTTGCTCTTGTGGGACTGCGCCTAAACATCCCACGAGCTTTCTTCCATTGATGCGGACCGAAACACAATCCGAAGGAAGGTCGACAGTCTGAATGAAGTTAAACGGGACTTCCGGATTCGATTTTAGTAGCCTTATACAAACTAAAACTAGTAGTACATGTGTGTTGTATCAACACACGTCAGAAAAACACATAAAAAAAAGTTGCTCAGAGTGAATTTGAGCTAAATAAGCTAAAAGAGGGGAAGTAAAGGGGCTTAGCAAACAGACTGGATCGATGTTTTATTGACGTGACCGCTAACAAGCAGCACTTTTTATTGCATTTGGCAGCCAATTGATGTGACCATGTGCTGAACTCTCAGCTCATCTATATTCATTTGTGCATTTAGGAATCTTGAAGAGACGCTGGAAGGAAGGGCAGAATTGATCAGATCAGGCGCAGAATTATGGGAGGGCTCAACCTTTTGTACAGCCTGCCGACCCTGAATGAAAGTTAGAATTAGAAGCTCTGAAAATACGTAGCCAGAAGTTAACTTTTTTTTTTACTATAATGCACAAAAACGACTATTACTGTCTTTAGAGTAAAAATAAAAAAAAATGCATAAAGATTGAGATTGTATGGACCCGTGAAGAGGAGGCATAATGGATCTGTTGGTTGAAGGATGTTGGAGATGGAGCTGCCAGGCAGGAGAAATAGAGGAGGACCAATGAGGATGTTTCTGGATGTGGTGAAAGAAGACATGCATTTGGTTGGTGTAAAGAGGAAGACGCAGAGGACATGGCGTGATGGAAACAGATGATCCGCTGTGGTGACCCCTAAAGGGAAGGGCCCGAATAGAAGAAGAAGCTTATTTTACAGTTTGCTCCGTTTCCAGAAACTCTGCTGTATATTCATTTACTGCTCAAGAAAATGCTGCTTTTGTACGGTGTATAATATACCCAAAGGCTCAGCAGCCATTACCAAGCAATCTCCAGCTCTGGTTTCACTTCCCATTAGCCATTCAGAACCATGACAATACCCAGGGGGAAAGGACTCTGCAGCTCTGCCTTACCCCCCTCTGCCGAAGCCCTCACAGAAGTCCGTTCTCGCTGAATATACCAAGCAACATATCGCTGAATTCCACTGTAAAATCACTTTACACTCATTTTGGCTAACAGGAATTTCCCCAACCTCTGTGTGGAGTTTGAGGCAGTCCGCCCCCGACCTTTGGTGTTCACGCTGAGGTCATCAAGATCAGTGATGTCATCGTTTGAGCAGGCAATACCATTTTTTGCCATAGAATTACATGTTGCATAAAGTTAAAATATGTGTACAGCATATTTTTTGAAAATATAATCTGCAATTCAGATTAGCTGAAGTTGGTGACCAACTTAAAATGTAAAAATGTTATGTTGCATATTTGGAGCACATATTTGGAGCACCTGAGTCGGTCTAGCCATACACTGGCTCTAAGCCCCTGCCACTCTCCCCCCACCTCCGGGCCCAGATTACCCATCAATCCCATTTTATTTGAATGGTTTAGAGGACCCACCAATCAGATGGTAGTAAAGGGAAGAATATGATAGTGGATTGGCTCTCGGAGAGAAGGGGCGGGGCAGCTCAGCCATCCCCCAACAACAGCAGCATGCTGTGCGATGAGCGAGTGAGGGAGCATGAGAGACGTGGGGAATTCATCGGTCAAATTTCTCCCTCTCGAATATAGACTTCTTCCTTTTCGTCTGGATTTTCTCGGCATCTACCCTGTATACCCTGACGTCCATACACCACACGATCTCAGCTGTCAGTCCGCATAAGACTGCTGACTCTGCTGCTCACGGTGACTGGAGCTCTGCTGGAACGCACACACACAAACTCTCTAACACTTGTCTGACGCTGTGGAAGTCAGGGGGAGGTGGGATTGGTTCATAGAGGAAGGAAAAAAACAACAACACACACACTGTGGTACGCATGCCCGCGCGCAAGTGGATATGTGCACGCACACATGTGTGCACTTGTGCACACAAGCGGCTCAGCTCGGGTTGAACAAGGTCTCCCTGCTGACCTACTTCTTTCCCGTCACTCAGATGCAGACGCTGGGTACTATCGCCCTCAACGTTACACACTGCAATAAAGCTGTTTGTAGAACTAGAACGCTCAAGATCAAGAGGAGGCTTACCAGGACCTCACTACCCATCATTCCTACAGTGAGCAAACAGCTACTATAAGACACGCCCTCCTGTGAACAAGAGGTGTAACTAACCAGCTCCGGCCTCAGTCGTATCTTTTTTAAGGTTTGTGTGAATAATACTACATGTCAGACAATAGTATAATGTGCAGCGTTCTGGGGAGTGTGTGACATTATGAAGACTGACACCTTCAGATATCTAGTGTGACGGACAGTAGATAGCATCAGGTCATAAATTCTCGCATGTGACCCTATAAGGCTGCGTATGTTCCTTTACACGCACCAACGTCACAAGGGGATCATTCGAGTTTCCTCGAGTCAACGCGAACAATGGCAACAATTGCTCTCCCTCGACAACAGTGGTCAAAGTAACAATCAATGCTTTCCATTTGTTGTGGAACTCACGGATACGTCGGGAAAAACCCAACGCCGCCATGTCTGGGTTCACAACATAATCTGGAGGTGTACACAATGAGACCCCTGTGTCCACACACAGCTAGAATAATCTCCTTCACCATTTCAACGCCTGACAGACATCCGGACGATTGAGCATTGAAGAATCTCGATGCTGACAGGATTTATTCGCGCAACGCCCGTCCAAGCAGAAGCTTTTGCAATATTTCGTTGCACCATCCGAGGCATTCGCACCAGTCACTGCTTTTCAATGTAGGTGTGTGTTATTGTGCCACGTGAAAAAAATTACATCACACACCACAACGGCAACGCAGCCACTGTTTTACACAGTGGTAGCAAACACCTGAGTACATCTCCACCCGGACCACCCTAACATGTTGCTTGAGTAAAAGCCCTTCCATTCCTAGGAATGTTTAAAATTGCCATTCAGTCAAAAGAAACAAGACTTTTATTACAATTTATGAACGCAAGCCCTTTTCTAAAAAAAAAAACCTTATAAGAAAGTTCTGCATTTCAGAACGCTCACTAAGAACTGGATATAAGTCCCGCCCCCCCTCATTTATTTTGGTTTAGGACGTCTTAAATGGACACAGCTTCAGAAATGTAGCCCATAACCTGATATTCACGCTTGAAATTTGAGATATTTGGAAGCATTCAAGAGAATTTGAGGTGATTTCCAGACAGAGTTTGATAGCCATAAAGTACCAGGCCAAATAATTGCAGTGTAACATTATCGGTGACAGCTGCAGCTACGGTGCATTTTTCGTAATGGAGTGGGGTTGCGGTTTGCTACGGTCATGGATTAATTACCGGTTGATTTTAACTGTTTGTACCCTCACACCTGCAGCTAGAACAGGGAAAGAGGTGCTTCCCAGCCACACAAAGCCCTTATCGCAGACCTCCGATGACTGAAAACACCGCATACAACGGAGGAAAACCCACAGAGAGGAAAGCATGTGCCCTTTGTCAGGGGGTCTCAAGAGCCCCTCTGCTATTTCAGCCCAACAATAGCAGCATTGATAACACCTACCGTCTAGAGAGATACAAAAGGAAAGGGAGAAGGCAAAGAAAGGGGCCGAAAAGAGAAGGACGGAAAAAATGCATCACTGCTCGTCGATGGACACTCTCCCACTTCCTCGCCATGCAGAACATTTGTCAAGGAGAAAGGAAAGCAAAACGTTCTGAGGGCAACTTTTTCCCTCCCTCTCAATCTTTAATAGAGACAAATACATCCCTATTGAACAGACCTGGGCTACAACTCAAATACATACCAGTGGAGGCATTACATCTGGATAAGCTTGTATTGGTTATCAGGAGGACAGCCTTCAGCCAGTCAACCGCTGACGGGCGGGTCCCGAAGAAACCCACCAGTGAGGGAAAGCCACCTCCATAAATCAATCCATTCATGCAAACATGTGAAAACCTATAGTCAAGTACTTGACTCATTTCTAAGCAAACTCACAAATTCTACCACTAGGCCATGAGGTGTTTTCACAGAGTGGAAGGAGAAAGATATCTTTATGGCAAGCTTTTGGCTAACAGCCTCCAGATCTGCAAATTGGACCAATCCAGAACTTTACTCGACGTTGAAATCACACACATAAATACCGAAAGAAAACCGTAAACTTCAGCAAATATCTACATGTAAATGTTCATGATTTTGCAAACACAGACGCAGCCAGGAACTCTGGGCCTCCTGTCAACGGCTCACTCCGGGGCTGAAATAATAAATATCTAATCCCTGTCATGTTTCAGGGCCCCTGCGCCGCTCTGGGCCCCCTAAATCGATCAGGGCTTTCCTGCCATATAGTGTTGCGGCCATTGTCGTGAGTGAAGAGAATAATCAAGGGGATTTGGAATGTGCTGGGGTAGATGCACCGCAGAAGGGTGAATAAGAGATTTAACGCCGTGCGAGTGTTTACTTATATACTTGGCTTGTTTGGAAGAATGATGGACGGATAAGTTGTAGTCCTATAGTTCTCATGAAATATGGTGATCTTGCACACTCGGGCATTCATGGATTCATGCCGAAGGCAGACAGAAAGTTTGAAGGGGCTTATGTGCAACCAACAGGGGCGAATGGCAGAAACGCTGAGTCTACAGCAGCGTCTTAATATCGCATGATATCATCTTAGCCAGCAGTGCCACCTCAGATCTTAAGCCATAGGCTAAACCGCCCCGCTGGTTCCTGAGGACACTCATTCAGGGTCAACAACTCTCCTGTTGGTTCTATACCTCCAACTAGTCAACGTGCATTGCATCCATTAGAGAGACCATATCTAAAGATCAGATGACTCCAAATGGGTTCAGCCAATAACCTGTGTTCAGATTTTGTTGCTGCTTAAATCACCTCCGCTACTTCGGTATCAGTCATGCTCAAGATTTGTTGAGCTGGCACTGGCAAACTAACAACCTGAAGATGTTACAAGAGCTGATATACGGACTAATCAAACTTAGTCTGAGACTGACGGGCCAAATGACTTTGGTAGGCGCCGACTATCTTTAAGAGCCACCGCCGATGATCCGTTTTCCAGCTACGTCCTTGTCAGAGACGAATTGGGACACATTAACTTTTACACTACAAAAGACATGTGGTCAAATGCATCTCAGACCACCTCAGACAGGAGTTTGTGTGATCGGATCACAATGAATGGCTTGAAGGTCGTTTAACATTTAATTTAGCGACGTGTCTCGCTCTCCACTTGTGATCCGATTGACCAGAAAGCATTAACCATCTGACGTTCGGTATCATCCCTCCATCTCCCGCTTAACAAGGTGAGAACCCGAGATCAGGGTTATAAATGATCTGGACAAATGTGAACTAGGGTTACAATCTTGACTTCTCTTCTTCAGTTTGATAGTTGAATAATGTCAGAAAAGTCTTTTTGTAGAAAATAAAGTGTTTTTCTTTCACGTTATGCACGTTATATGTCAGAATTGTATCTAATTAGTAATAAGTAAATTAACTTTTGATATATAATAATAATAATAATACATTTAATTTATAATGGCCAAAGGTTGTTTTTTTCTTTGACTACCAAATTTTAATCAAGTCATCCTCGACCCTGCGTGAATAATTGGGCCAAATGTGCCAAAGATTCCTCCAGCAAGTGGTATAGAATGGCATAAAATGCTGCGATCACCATGTTGAGGGTTCGGCACCAACCTCATAAACAAGCCCGTGACTTGTAATGTTTAACTACAGCGTTTCAGTGTGATGGAGGTACCGAACAACACGGCTCAGGAGAAATTGAATGCCACACGAGCAAGAGCCGACACAGAGATTAAATATTCAATATAGGCCAAGTCACTCGAAATTACAGCAATCAAATTTCAGCCACGCTAATCTAATTTCCAAGCCTGACCTCCGGGGTGCATTTAATGTGAATGAAACATGTCGTCTTTCAGATGTTTTTCAGGGGAGATTTCCATCTGCGCTGGTTACTATGGTGTAAAATGGGATCCAGCAGCAGCGGTCCCTGTGGCTACGGCCGATTCCATCCCCGTGAAAATGAGCAGAGGGTGCGTTTGAGTATGCAGTTTGCCAGAACCACAGATTATTATGTTACTACAAAACTGCCCCTGCTCTGCGATAAGAACAGTGGTGGTCTGGGTCGGACATTGCCGCTGATTGAAGTGAAAGAGACGGGGGGATTTTCTGGAGGTCATCATGGGATGCCGTAGACAAGAGTCAGGAAAAAAGCTAATAGCCAGCTCTGAAATTCAAACGTCCCTCTTTGACTCGACTCCTAGGTCCGAGAGACGGATCTTGCGTAGAATTCGACCTGTCACTCAACCTCTATTCGGGCCTTTTCAACAAACCAAAGTTGGAACAACGAGTGACAAGACTTCCTCTGGGCGTACAGTGTTGCCCCACTGGGGATGAAAGAGAAACTGTGCCTGGGCTGAGACCTCTGAAGGGTTAACCGGCAGCAGGGAGAAGCTCATGCAGATTGTCAGGGAGATAAGATTACCAGATGGGGGAGGTGGTTAATGGAAGCCACCACAGCCTTCCACTGACAGTTGACAGGAAAGAGGACCTGAACCTGGTCCCACCAGAATCCCCCTTTTCATATTTCGTAGTGTCATGGGATCAATTTGTCTCCACGGACAAAACCAAACACAAATGGATGTCTCCTCTATTACGATCAGGGACGAACCTTTAATTTCACACATGGATGACTGACTTGTGTGGACTGCTGCAGATAATTCTGACCCCAACCACTAAAATCTAATGTGTGACATGAGCAACAAAGGGTGAGCCGAGGTGAACACCCAATCAGCTGACGTATCACTTTCTTAGCTCTAGTGTGACGCCGGTTGACAGACAGGAGAGCGATGTGGCTTTTCAGGTTCGGTTTCCAAAAGAGAACGGGCTGGAGAGATTGCAGATGTGCTTTACACAGCCGAATTTCCAGTTTGAAAGAACAGGATTAAACCAGATTAAAAACCCAGACTATACTTAGAAAGAACTATTTGATTTCACAGAATAAGTACAACCGCTGTGAGATCCTCTTTTACAGCTCTGCTGCTGTTTTTCAAAGTTTATTATTATGCGTAAAATTCCAAATAAGCGAGATTAAATGGGCAGCGACAACAAAAACAGAAAAACAACTCCTCACAGAGCTTTATTTTGTGCAATAACTGCCTGACAACCACTCGTTTACAACGAACCTACACCCCTGTGTGTAACATTCAACGCTGATTTTCTCTGCATTCTGCTGTGTCCTACATCTTAAGCCTTTTTAAAGCCTTTATGTGTGTGTTGCTGTATGACTGCAGATTACACTGTAGCCAGAGAACGTTATGAAACAAAGCCAGGGCTTAGGGAAGGGAGTTCCTCTGCTTAGTGACTTGTAGATCAGGCCCAGGAGTCCAATTCCTGGCACAAGCGCTGGCACAAAAAAAAAAAAAAAGACAAGAGGCAATTAAGAAATGATTTTCACCTCACAGCTTGGGACAAAACCCTCGTACCTCATTCCACCCCTTGTTCCACTCATTCCAATATCACACACAATGGCAAAGTCTCCGGGGCCTAAGAGGGGGGGAGGGCGCTGGAGGGAAAGGGGCAAAGCTGACACAATACAGGGGACAGAGAAGGTGTGAGCCGACAAGTAAAAAGAGGAAGGACAAGAATGGTGAGACATGGTAAAAAAAAAAGATGTGCATAAGTGATAGAGCTTCAATGTTGGTAGTGATCCACAGAACAGAAAGATCAAACACAGGTACTGACAACCATCACTGGTTATTTAAACTACGAGGTAAATGACATTACGTCTCAGATCAAAGAGAGGAAAAAAAGAAAGAGGTGACTTAGAAATGTTAATCTTACAGGCTCAGACTAAACAGTCAAGCAGTCAGAACCGAGGGGTTCTGTTGGCGTTCTCACATTCAGCAGCTGTGGGTTTGTTAATGAATCACTTGGTGAACAAATTGGTTGCCTAATTCATTGCTAGATTTATTCTATCTGACTCAGTCTTTCACCAACCAGGCCGTTAATGATGCGAGTGAAACAAATCAAACTGACTGAGTGGGCCATTTCTCAGACACAGCGTCAAAGTCGTTCTGAATAAGTGATCACTCCACGGAACAATGACGTCTGAGTTAAAGCTCCGGTTCATCATCGGACCCGAGTCTCACCGTGGATGTCACCGTTTGTTTTTTTTAAATGTACGTTTCATGTTGTGGAGAAAGTGAGTGTCCAAAAATTCACATGTTTATTTTCACATATTGTGAGAAAATATTACGGATTATCATTGTTTTTGCTTTTTTTAAAGCCTTTTTCTCCCATAAATTAAACTTTTTCTTTGCATTTTCATCTTCAGAAGATGAAGAAGTAACGAAATTGCTAAATAAATAAGGATAGGCCTTTTTTTTTTTTTAATAGAAAGGCCAAACCAGATTGTAAATTATCCATTAGCTATAAATCTTACATGCAAACATATATATTTTGTAATTGTTACATGCTACAATGTTCCCTGCATTTGTCCCCGACAAAAAAAGTAAATCAATTTCAAATGTAAGGATAATAATCTAATGTCTAAACACAAATGGATTAAACTCAGACATTTACGCAGCGGGTTTAGCGGTTGAGGTCATGTACTTAGAGGGTCAAATCACCCTAAACATTTTGTTCCACAAAAATGAGTTCCACCCAGCTGTTGTGGCATGTAGGCATGCATATAATTCGATGGGGAAAGCTCTTGAGCTCTTTGAAATGTTCATCTGCGACATTTCTGCCGCCACCCCGAAGAACAAAGTGAATGAACTGAACGTCAAAGATCAGCGTAACTCAAAACATCAAACTGTATTTACAGAAACAGCATCTGCATTACTCTGAACAATCTGATAGATCGTGTAACAAACCCCCCCTCACTGTGAAACCACAGCAGATTAATGTGAGAGACAGATTTCCAGGAACTAGATTCTCCAAAAGTCAAGAAAGTGAGCTAAAACCAAGTGTGTTTCACAAACTGGGCCATTGAGACAGACCCCAATCCCCTGCAATGTACAATACATCCCGCTAATTGAACTCCTCAAATTAAATGATTATTTATTAGTTATTAAAAGTTGTTTTAAACTTTTTATAACTTATTTTTTAAAGTTATGTCCGAGAATGAAAAAGCTTCTCTTCTTGAGTAACAAACGGACCACTAGAGTAAAAACAAATATATTAAAGACGGAATCCTGCAGTCCATTCATATGAACAAAGTTTGGACCAAATCAGAGCAAGGGTTTAGGGATAGAACCAGAACCCCTTTGGAGATAAAACCTAAAATCAATTCAGTTCTTCCTCATACTAAGGTCAACATGGGTGTCATTTTTTATCAGAGTGAATCCATGAATTGGTTTTTGAGTTTTTATGTTAACACAAAAGGATCTGCGGATGCGTTGGCGATGACAATTCCACAATATATTCCACTTTTCGGGTTTCTACCGTCATTTAGTTTGTGCTTTGGTGCCGTCTGGAAGTGCTAATACTCATCACACTTACAAGGGAGATTTTGTTTATTTCTGCTGTGTGTGTCGGGGGATAGGGGAGGGGGTTAAGTTATCGTACAAACAAGTGTCAGACCAAATGTTATTATGAGTAATATGAATTTCCACTCTTGATTTTGGGATTTCGGTGAAAAATTGTTGGGGGTGTTTCTCTTAAACTGATAATGACTGTTGATGATGGGAAATAACTGAGCCACTGTCAGGAAATTGTGAAAGTTCACCAGATTATTGGAAAATTTCCGGAACTGACGAGAGCTGAGGTAATACATGTAGTATATAGTTGACCGAATAAGGAACTGCTAAAGAGGATGTGTGTCTGGTCTAAGCAGGGTGAACAGATGGTTATCTTACTACATGAAAGATGTGGTTGTTGAAGTTAAAGTCTTTGTATTTTCTTTAAAGGGGAAAAAGGAGAGAGAGAGAGAGATAGGGAGAGAGAGAGAGAGATCATGCCAGCTATGATTGATGATACCAAAATTTCCCTTGACAACTTGATTTCCCGCTTTCCTCTGTCTGATGTCTCACATACGCTCACGAGATTGAAAGACGGGTTTCCAGGAACCAGTTACTCCCACAACCAACTAACTTAACTACTCCTCCATCTAGTTCCACTCCCTCATAAGAGAACAGAGAGACAAGAAGGAAAGCTGGTTGACTCACTCTGAGAGATGTTAGCATGTCAGCAGCCCTTTTACAAAAAAAACGTGCAAAACCGACGCAGCAGAGCCTTTATTACACTGAACAATATTCCATTGAGGTATGGAGAAGTAAGTCTGGGTCGGTGCTGGTTGGCTTACAAGTGACGTTTACAGAGTTTGTTTGAATTGTGTCAGAGGTGCTATGCTACACAGGCATTACTCATTTCAGATGTGTGAAAGTGAGCCCCGGTCCTGAATTCAATCAGTGATTATCTCATTTCCTTCCCTAATTCTTCAGACATTGAAGTCCTAAAGCAGCGTGTGTCATCCTTTCTGTCCTTTAAGGAACGGTATTTTCTATAGTTATTTAGACAGAGATCATTACACGGGCCTCGCCTTTACTGGCGTCACAGTGGATATTCCACTTGAGACGGCGCCTAATTTGATTAATTCAATCCTCTTGGATTTCCACTCCTTGACGATCACAGGTTGTGATATCCAGAGCTGGCCCTCTCCCCCTCCGGCCCTGGGATGTTTGATCCGGGGCCAGGGGAGGCCGGACAGACATTCAGGCCAGACTCGGTTGTCCTTTCTTCAGTGTACCATGCACTCCAGCTCCCTGCTGGGAGGCCTACAGGAAACCGTGCAGCCGGGAGAATTCTAAAAGCCCTCATCTATGGAGCGGAGGTTTAAAAACATGGGGAAACATGCCTTTGACTCCCATTCTCCTTCACTCCGTGGAAAAAAAAAACAACAACTTAAAAAGCACCTAATGCTTTCAAAAAAATAATTGGCAAAGAATGAGTTTAAGTAAAAACATCAATGTGCTTGTACTGACTCTTTTCTTGTTCTGACTGTGTTTCATTCAAAAGATTAAACAATTAAGAAACAAGCAAGGACAGCCCCAAAGTGTGCAATGAATATAATTTAAGTTTGAAAAACAGTCAAACCTCAACTGAGGCACAACAGCTGCCATGGTTTAGAAACAAAATCATGCAGATTTCTTCTGTGATGTCTGAGTCATGTCCAGCCTCTAAAAGTCCAACAAACTCTCTGAGTATCTCAAAATACTCCGTAGCTGGTCGGCTCCTAAGCCTTCCACTTCAGCGTCTCTGTTCGGCCCACTGAGCCCCGCATTCCACCCCCAAAGAAACATCAAGGGATTCAACAGATCAAAGGCAACAAAAGCCACTTTGTGACGTCACCACTCCAAAAAAGGCTTTTCACTTTATTTATTTATTTATTTTAAATGCTACAAAACGCATAATGTCACCAAAGTTTTCTATTAATAATAATAATAATAATAATAATAGATTTCATTTATAATGCACTTTACATTTGGATCAAATCTCAAATGCCAAAACCTAAAAACATAACCTCGTTGGCGGAGACAACAAATGTTTAGTGTTTAAGCAAATGAGAAGAAATAATCAGGTTTCTGAGCTGCAAACATCACCCACTCAAAACTCAAACTGTGTCCAATGGCTGCAAACTTAATCACTTGAAGAGCAGCACAACAAGCACATGTACGACAAGACACGCCCAGAGGGCCAGATTACGCGGCCGTGCGTGTTCGTATGTCGGGCTATGCGTGTCTCTGGTAATGTTGGGTTTGGACGGGGGCTCATTCACGCAGCTGTGTAAGATCAAACCGAAGAGGATTCCAAAGTTTCCTCTGGCAGACCAAATCAAAACAAAAGCGCTGCAAGAAGGCAAGATGCCTTCTGAGCGGGAGCCCAGGAAAAGAGACCTGCAAAAAAAAAAAAACGACATCCACCTAATCATGTCGCTAAACCGTCTGATCTCTCAAGCAAATGATTATCACACCCAAGCAACACAAGTAAAATTAAGACGGAGCGCAAAGACAAGGGAACAGATCCCGGAGATGGTGAATTGGCTCCTCCTCTGCAATTGTGAGACAATTTTCCAGCTAAGTGAGAATGAAATACCCCCCCAGTTTTATCTGTTCTCTCTCCAACGCAATCCCACAGAAGGCGTCCTCTTTCCTCTTTTAGCTACTGCACCGAGTATCAGAGCGGATGAGGTGAGAAGTCGTAATTGTTTCTCGTGGTGGTTGGACGGTATGAATCGTACAAACCAATATTCTGCCATTCGTGGTTCTTACGCCAACCATGTTAAAATGTTACCAAGGCAGAGTCCAGACAAAACATATCGCTCTTTAATGTTGGCCATAAATGAGCCTTTAGCCGTAGCATCTATCATCACAGTCCAGTTGTTTTGGTCTACATTACACTGCAATGCTTTTTAAAATGTGGGTCATGGAGATTGGGTTGTTTACAATAATCCCACCTGCAGCCACTGACGTACAAGCTCTTGTTTCTAGATCAATTCTACCAGCTGTTTTCTTGGCATAGTGCCCATAACTGGGGAAACACCAAGAACTGGTTCCAAATAAGGTTCTTACTCTGAACTAGCTCTGGATCTGCCTTAGTGGGATATAAATCAGTCAAACAAGGTCGTAGTATTCTGTCTAGTCATCAAAATTAAAAAGCTTTAAATGTTTTTTTTTCTTCTGTTAACTAAATCAACAAGGACAAAATTATAGCTCACAAGCTTTTAGAAATAAAGCTCCGACTATAAATCGGAAATCCATAACCGACCTTTCACAAAATCAATCCAGTTGTTCCTGACACTGATGGTCTAAAATTTCAAAAATGATCCACCGAATAGTTTTTGATTTATTGCATGAAAATTAGGGATCTGCGGACGCGGTGGCGATGATTCCATAATATCCCTGACTTTTTGGGGGGGGGGGGGAATAATTAGACAACACTTGCACATTCCTAACCAGGTTGGGATTTGGATCGAGGTGCTACAACACAGAATTACGCTCTCCCTGGGAATGGAGCAAACGCTGGGTGAACAGGGTTGCATTGGAGAGTACTTTAACGGGAGGCGGGTCCTTGTTCCACGACTAACCCTGCATGTTGGAGAGCGACGAGTGTCAGGTGTGAAAAAGAGGGATAATGATAGTCAAATATGACAACAGGGAGTTGTCACGGGAAAACACCCTCATGAGAAATGAAAGGTGGGTGAGTCATCCGCTGGGGCAGCGCAGTGGTGAATGGGAGCTGAAGAGATTGTTTATAGGCGTGTTGGTAGAAAGAAAACAAACTACTCTATCATAAAACAAATAAATTGATGGTTGCCACACTTGGTAGAAAAGCCATAAAAGTACGGCGATGGCGTCCCCAGAAATGTGAGCAGACCGTACGGCAAGTCTATTTAATACAGCTTCAGGATTTTTTAATCTAAACATCACAGTTGAGACGTTTCAGGATATTGCCCAGGGATGCTTCCTAGAATATGTGTGACGGAGAAACGGGGGTACTCTGGGCAGTGAGGGAGAGAGTAATGGCGGATCGATACAGACTGAGCCTCTGCGCCGCTGCTTCATCCCCCGAGGCTTAATTCGGTAGATGTGAAAAGATGACAATGTCACAATAGGAGATAAGATGGGATTGACCGCGGGATAAAAACCTAAGAGGTGTTTATAAAAGTGAGGTAGCTCGGATGAGGTGCGGGGCGATCGGGTGAAGAGGTGGTCTGCGAGATGTTCATAACGGTCATTAAAAGCTAAAGCCGCGCTAAGCTCCTATACAGCTTGTTGATTCAAAAAACGGATGATGGACAACCGGATGCTTAAAAATGTCGGCTTTCGGAGCTTAAAGACAGGCCTGAGCTGGAAATCTAAAAACAAAGGCACCTAAAGACTTCTAGGTTTTTTTTTTTTTTGGGGGGGGGATTTCTTTTCCATCATAATACCTTATTGTGAATAAAAAACGACTCCCTCGCCGTCACCCCCGTAACGCCTGAGCGGATAAAGGAAAGACAAAAGTAAAGTGTCGATTCAGCTTCACGGGGATTCTGAAAGGATAAGCCGCGGCAGTCACTCACTCATTCACGCACACACGCCCCAATGAGCTTGTGTGTTCACTACACATAAACACACCCTCTCTGGGACTGACCAGCTGTCTCTCTCTCTCTCTCTCTCTCTCTCCCCCTCCACCCATCTATATCCAACCCAGAGGAGCAGCAGGATATAAATCACTCGGCAGAATGAAGACGCGCACAGAGGGAACGCACGTGGCGTACGTGTCGCACACATGTCCCAGCTAGCTTGGGCTAACCAAAACTGCAAACCAAGTCTCCTTCCCGGCAATGAGAGAATACCAATGTTCACAGAGAGGGTCACGCCCACAGATACGTCACTAACTATCATGAGACGCCTGATATCATGAGACGCCTTGGCTGGTTGGGTTTTTAAACCAGCTCCTCTCGCCGACGGGCTGCAGGTGCACGCCTTGAGACCTTTGCCTCCGCGAGTGTGTGTTGGTTCCAGAGATTGTGCTCAATGTCAACAGCTGATAAGAGAAAAGGTCATGTTGCATAACGAAAGTTTTCGCCGCTTGCCTGTGTGCGTGTGTGTGCGTGCGTGTGCGACATAAGGCCGTAGCGAAACTGACGCAAGCGAAGAAGAGAGGGAGGCAGAAGACAGCGAAGGGCAATCGAGGAACCGGAGAAAAGAGCTGAGCTGTGATGCATTTGGCTGCCGAGCAACCGTCGCCGGTCCAAATTGAAGCCGGCAGCTCACTGGGTCCTCGTAATGATGCAGTAAAGTCTCAGTTGGCAAAGCGGAGTTCATTGGAAGAAAAGGAAAAAAAGGAAAAAAGAAGAAGGCTCCCTTCTCATCTCAGCACAGACTTAATAAATGCATAAATAAATAAGCTTGAATCTCAGAAGCCCGGCTCGCCAACTTCACTTCCAGAATTGTTTTGGCAGTGCTTGTGGAGTCGTCGGGCCCGGCGAGAGGAGATACGAGGCCAAAGGGAAGTGAGTCTGTAATCCAGCAGGGAAGGAGAGATTGTCTGCGAGTGTGAGACGACGACACATTATCTGCCTGACTGAAGTCAACGCAGTCCAACTTTTATGTTCACCAACTAAAAGCGGAACACATTTTCTTATGCGTTGTGTGTTTTCATGCTTCTTGGGAATTATTTAAAACTCTCTCCCTCTGAGTTTCTCCCAAGCCAACATGGTGGTGGTGGTGGTGGTGGTGGTGGTGGTGGGGGGGGGGGGGGGGGGGGGGGGGGGGGTTAATGTTAAATCTATTCTATGAAATCTATTGGACGGACCGCGACAACTGCCGGTAAGCAAGAGAAGCCAGCTAGAGATGGTTTGGACCCATGAAGAGGAGGGTTAGTGGATCTATTGGTGGAAGGATGCTGGAGACGGAACTGCCCGCCAGGAGGGAAGGGTTTATAGATGTGTTGAAAGAGGACATGCAGTTGGTGGATGTGACAGAGGAAGATGCAGAGGACAGGGTTAAGACGGAAAGAGTTGATCCGCTGTGGCGACTCCTAAAGGCAACGGCTGAAAAAAGAAGAGGAAGATGGATGATTTCCAGTTCTGGAGTGATCGCTCCTCGGGAGGAGGAAGGGCGATCTCTCAGCTCACGGCCAACGCAGACAGCCTCCTTCCCTCAATGAATGCTGGGAAGGAGGCTGAGCAGAGTTGAATCCTTCAGGCTGCCCATCCATTTACATCTAAACACGTCAAGAGCCTTCATCTTAGCTTTGAGGACGAGGCTCTGTTGCTTGTTTCTTTTTCTTCTAAATAATAATCATGATCTTCCATTTGTCAAACAACAATTTAAAAATCCCTCTCGGTCTGGGGAACATGTTAACATGGAGATAAAATGGACTCTTCCTAAACAAAGATACGTTAACTTTCAGATACCGCACCTACATTTAATGCATATACTTCCAAACCATCTCTGCATAGTTTCAGTTTGTTATTTTTCCATCGTGTGTCAGTTCTTCATTCGTCGGCAGTAACTTTTAAAGCCATGTCGAGTTCGACGGTAAAATCAGAGTCGCCCTGCTTTGACCCTTTTCCCCTCACAGGTAAATAAAACAATAGAGTAAGATGATGTTATGATCCAGTTCGAAACTCACATCCTCTGTAACTTTCCTTTAAGCCATTTCTTGCTACATCCTGTTCATCTCACGTGTCGTGCTTTACATAGAAAACTATGCTCTATAAAGCGCAGCATACGACAAAAAAACTAAAAAAAGGGTCCAGCCCACCCTTTTATCTTTTCCTGTGGTGCCTTTCACAGGTGCCACGTGGAAAGTCAGAGAACGCGGTCAAATAACCAGGCAATAAAACGCTGCTTTTGCCACAGTACACTTTGGTTTACCCGGGTCGCCATAGTGACGGCGAGGTTGCAAAGTGAACCCTGCCATGTTGCACGCGAGAGGAGAGGGGAGCTTATGAAAGAATAATTTGCATTGAAACATAAGGTTAAATGAAGCACGTTGAGGCTCAGGCACGTTGGAAAAAACAACCCCATGACCCTCTCTTCATGGTCCTACATGAGGCCCACATTTCATTTGGACAGCGCAAGAAAAAAAGCGAGGCAGAGAAAGGGAGATAAAGAGAGGAAAAGGAGGAGAAAGGAGGGGGGGGGGGGGGGGGTTGAGAGAGAGAGAGAGAGAGACTGTGCCTTTGCACTCCCCCTTCTGCCCCCGCTCTCTATTTTTGTTTCCTCTTTTTGTGCCCACACACACACACACACACACACACCCACTAAGAGCAATGGATTTTCAACTTGGCCCTCATCAGTTGTGCGCCTGATGAAACAAACACTGACAGCCTCTTTACATTTGTAAAGGCCTCTGCAGCAGCTGTGCTTGTCCCACACACACCGAGGGTGCATGCACAAACATGCGCGCACACAAACACACACACACAACCTTTGATTCAGAGGCCTGGCTCCAGCTGGGGCCTACAGGAAGAGCCGACTCGGCACAAAATGGCCCTGGTTGTACGGAGCTGCACTCGGCCGCGCTTGTCCTGCTCCTCGGGCTTACACGCGCTCACAAACACACGCTCAGTGTGTGTCATGTTTCGTTAGCGAGAACAACGCCGTTGCAGATTAGCGCTTGCTACTGCAGACGTTTTCCATAAACTATGTGAAACCTCTGGCTCCGGCAAATTAAACAATAAAACCTAAAATCGTCTTATTTGGCACGAATGAAAAAGCCTCTTTGTTGGCTTTCTCTTTTTTTGGTTCCTTTCCTATTAGCCACCATCATTCCTGCTGGAAATGTTAATTGGCTTGTTTGCTCTTATTAAAAGGGCCTGTGTCTTTTTCCCAAATACTCTTTCCTTTTTATGTGACAAATTTTAATATCTATGGAGATAGTGGGTGTTTGTTGGACGGAGGGGGGTGGGGGTGAGAGGTAACAACTCACACTCATGTTTCAGGGGAAATGGTTAAGCCAAGCATGTATAATTGTCTTACGCTAATTAAGGAGGGGTAAGGAGCGGGGGGGCTGGATCAGCAGGGGCCAAGAGTCCCGTCTCAACGTGGGGGTGGAATCTGGACCCCTCCAGGTTGTTGTGGAAATGCACAACTCCCTTACAAAAACCCTGATGTGGGTTTTTTTCTGAATAATAAATCATGAATAGAGTGAAATAAAAGAAGGGACTATTCAATTTTAGAGAGTGTGACGATGTTGGTCAATGTAGTCTGACCTGATTTCAAAAGGGGACTATTATTTCAGTTAGTCGTTAATTTTATGGCAGATCCAGTTTCCTCCGTTCAAGAAGGAGGGTCTCCAAAAAAAAAACTTCACTGAATCCCAAACTTTGTTTTCTTTGTAAATTTTCAAACTGTTTTTGGCCGAGCCGAGGATTTAAACGGCGGTTAAGTCGTGTAATCAATATGCTAACGTGACAGAGAACTGGTTGGAGGGGAAAAGGCAAAGCTAAATATTCTGAAAGTCCATTCTGGTCATGACAACAACCAAAAAAAAAAACCTTTTGTGGTGTTAATCACCACTGCCGGTAAGAAATAAGAGGCTGGGCTGCAAACCACTATTTCTATTATATTAAGGGGATTCACACTTGAGTTTCGTTGTAACAAATGCAAATGAATGGCCACACATTTCAGTGCATCATGTTCCTCTGTAGGACAAATATGTTGCCATAATCTTCTTCTTCTTCTTCTTACCAGATGGACTTTTCATCTCCTATGACACATCAGCATGCAGAGAATTAGATCTGACCGTAAGACGAACCCACAGCTACATGCATTTTCTTGATGTCAGGTGTCTCTATTCACTAGTACTCCCAGGACATTCAAAGTTGCCAGGCAGAATCTTTCAGCTGAGACATCTTAGCAGCAGTTAATTGTTTGCCTCCTCCTTCATACCTGTTGCTCTGTTTGGTCCTGTTTGCTATATTTGCTTGCAGCATAAAGTCAATATGAGGAGAAAGTACTATTTTGGATGCATCCTGCAGGAGTGAACAGTTTTTTTTTTTAAAAGACACTACACGTGTTGTTTGGAGGGGGAGGTGGTGCTGGAGGAGGAGGAGGAGGAGGAGGGTGGGGGTAACTCTGCTGACTTCAGCTTCAGACGTGCCTGCAATTAAACACTCAATTTCAACAATTTAATTCATGACTTGGGACAAATGGGCTTTCACCAGCCTCAGACTATAATTTGAACCGACTTTATGAGGGGATATTTTATTTCCCAGCACCTTCCTCTTAAATCCACCACCAGTGTAAGAGTCAGGGAGAAAATGGTTGCTTGTTGGTATGGCTTCATACATGAGCCTCTGCAATGCGACTGAACACAGCCTCTAGACTGAGAAATGAAAAGCTTGGATCGGACGCGAGCAAACTAAGCAATGTGGAGTTTAAGGTGAATTTGGCACGGAGGCTTGTGATGAAGTTAATCCTGGTCTAAAAATAATAATAATGAATAAATAATATGTCTCTGTGCTGCAGTATCCGCACATTCAGAGGTCACAACCTCTGGAAACCTGCAACATGAGGGAGATCGTTCTGGATTTGTCGTTCATAGAGAAGGAGAGAGAGAGTGGGGGGGGTGTGTGTGGATGGAAGGTGATCGAAGCAAACATGGTCTCAAGTGCTGGGAATCGGACGAATGTGCTGACTTGCGTGACCCCCTTCCCTCCTGCCTCACTCCTCACGGAGGAAACGATTAAAGAGCCACCACCGAACGTGTCGCTTTTAACGGATCGCGTATAAACGTGCAGGGTTGGAAGCGTCGAGCTTGCACGGCGTTCGTTAAACGTGGATTGTGGATCCACGCGGCGGGAGCTCCGGTCCGAACGGAGAGAAACGCGCAGCATGGAAGCCGAAATATGTGAGCCATGGCCGACAGGCTCGTCGTCCTCACGGCGAACAAAGCCTTTTTTTTTTCTTCCTGGAAACACTTTGCCAAGTACCGCACACGGAAACCTTCCACGGCTTCATCGCCTAGCCGACCAACGGCGTGGATCGGCCAGACCACGCGTGGAAATCGAGGCAAGGAAAAGCAAAAAAAAAAAAAAACGAACAGCGAATCGTTCCCCCCGCAAAGCACCCGATGTTCGAGAAAAAAAAGAAGCCCGAACACGTCTGATGTCGAAGAAAAACGCCGCAACGCACACACTCAGCCCGAAAACCCTCTTTAAACCATGAAACGTTAACAGGTAGCCCGGGGTGGGATACCGGACCCGAATAAGCAACCGGCTGCCCGCCGGTAACCTTCACACAGCCCGGCATGAAAGTTTATGCCTTTCCGCAGAAGCAAAGTTGAAATAGGAGCGATCGCAGACGAAGCAGAGACGTGGGGTACTTACGTATTTCTTTTGAATGATATTCCTCTTAGGTCTTTCCTTGCTCATCATGCAATGCAACCCCCCCCCCAAAAAAACTGTTTTGGCTATAGAGAGAATGGCCACATGAATGTCTTTCTTCGAATCTCGCCTCTCCTCGGAGCTCCGACCGAACGACGGTTTAAATCCCCGGCTCTGGAGGAAAAGCTCGCTGGTTCTGCACAATCCTGCTTCGGCGTCCTCCTCCCTGCTCTCCAAACGGTTCCGATACAGATCCCGGAGAAGAATGAAGAAAAAAAAAAAAGGAGGAAAAAAAAAAAAAGAATCAAGGCTGAACGGCCAGCGGAGACGGACCGAACCCAAACTCATTTGGGGACAACATAGTCAAAACAAACGCACAACAATAAGTTCCATTCGCCGCGGCAGCTCGGCTTCTCCCGTCTGTGCGCTCGCGCCCGGCTTTTCCCGAATGCATGGATTCTCCTGGAGGTGATGTAAACTAGTTACATCTTAAAAGTCGGGCGACCGGGCGGCGCGGGGAGGAATCGATACAAGTGCGAAAACGGTGGGAGAGAGAAAAAAAGGGGCTTAGGTGTGAAGTGTTTTGGTAGCCGGAGCGTGCGGTCGACGAGAGCTCTCCAGCGGCACTGCTGCTCTGAGAGAGAGCAGCTCCTTTCTTCCTCAGCCTCCGCCGGAGAGCCTATCACGTCCCCCCAGCCCTCAGCGGCAACTTCAAACTCCCCCAGAGACAACCCTCAGCCCCCATCGCTGCCGGAGAAGCCTCCGCCGTATCGTTTCACGGGCTTAGCTCGGGTTTGTGGTGACGGGTAGACGGTTTATGGTGATCCCACACTAAATGGTGCGTTTAAAGGCCCTTTTTTATGATTTTTTTTTTTCTTTCGGCGGCGGGGGGTGGATTTTCTATGGTGTTTCAAGGAGGCGTCCTGTTTTATCCCGATAACATCAAGTGGTATTGGTTTGAATTTGAACGCTTGTTATGCAGAAACAGTCACATTCAGAGTTGTGAGAGGAATCCCTAAACGAGGGGGATTGGACCCGAAACTCCCTTGATACACCTGAAGAACCCCCACGGTGAGCTGGAGAGTGTTGCTGGGGACATCTAGAATGTCCTTCCTAAACCTTACTCGCACATGCGTGGTATTACCTGGGGAGCTGCGGTGTTTTGTAGTACCTGCCCAGAGGATGTCTGCGATATCTCCGTGTCTGTAACATGTAATATTAATACCCGCCGCTAATTACCTGCCATATTTCACCAAACACCGAGGTCAGGTGATAATTGTTGTCGGGGATATTAAGAAAATCCTCAACGGCGCCGCCGCCGCCTCCACTGCAGATCCTTTGTGTCGGACAAAAAAACCCCGATTTCATCTCTTATTTTAATGAATCATCATGTCTGAAAATAAAGTAACTGGTTTCATCACAGGTGATAGAAATTTGTATAACACATAGATAAAACTATAATAATAAAAAAATCCTTTTTCCGAGACACAAGTGTTGAATAATCATTCAAATAATTCAAATAATAATGAAGTGTTTTAAATTCAGGGATTCGAACACAAAGGCCTAGATGTTGAATTTAATTCCAATCAACTTTGATTATTATTTTGCTCCGGTTAAACTTGGATGCTAACTCGCTCAGCTAAGGTGATGGATAGGGATAATTATATGTTTATGAAAGATCTGATTGCTAAATAGTCCGAAGGCTAACACTAGCATTTGCCATAAATCCCTCCCACTGTTTGAGATTCAGAGTTCATTCAAAGAAACGGCGGCGTGGCTGTTAAGTCTTATTAGTCGTGTTGAGTTAAAACGACATAAAACTTATCACGTAAATGACTTCCATAGCTGGCTCTAGTGGGCCTGACTAGCATTCTTTTGAAGGCATGTGCAATAAATGTAAATCCAAGAGATCAAAGCCTTCAGGAAGCAATAAAGGGAGTATTGTAATGGAGTTCAGCATCTTGTTTTGTGGCGGGCATGGACCGGATTTTACAGCCGCTGGCAGGGAGAGGACACTTGTTGGAAGTCTGGAGGAGATGGGCGGTGATCTGGTCACCACTGCTGACCTCCCAACTGGAGTATTGGGTAAATACAGGTTAACACACCCCATGCCGGTTGGGTTCCCTATGATGATACCTTCTAAAGGTCAAGCATACATGAAGTTTTTTAAATGGTTGTAATCTCCCAACTCTAATGTGTTCCAGACTAAACACAACCAGGGACTTCCAGGATTTGCTGGAGGTTGAAGGAGGGAAGATTGGAGAAGCTGGTTGAGCTGACCTCCAGCAGTAGACTGGTATGTTCAACAAGGATAAGCAACCACTAATGCGTCTCTCCTGAGACGCCATCGAGCGAGCTGCGGAAGCGAGAAAGAACTAATAACCCTTTACTCTCCGACGAAGGGGAAAGGGTGATGGAAACACAGTGGTGGGCGTTTTGTAACATCCAGGACAAGGAGATTAATTCTGATGAAATGTGGGAGAGCTCTGGGCAGGAGGCGGACCACAGTCTCAGAGAGCTTGCAGTGCCGTCGTCTACGCTGGAGCACATTCAGAACGCATCCAGTGCCACCCCAAAAGGCCCACCCTGGAAGGCCCACCCAAGCTGGCGAAGGAAAGAATCCATTGGCCCTGTGCAGAGAGATCAAAGCCAACACTGAAATTAAATGAATGTGCAATAAGTGGGAATGGAAGAGGTAAAAACAGGATCGTACCATCTTCTTTGTCACGAGAGGGGAGATGATGTTATGTCAGCTAGTAGAGAGAGGAGGCTAGTTGGAGAACAAACGTACACAAACTACACTCAGTGAAGGTTTGATCCCCCGTGGTGGCATCTTTACCAGCGTAGGGCTACATTCAGTTTGAATAGTTGTAAAATAACATCTCTGAAATATTCAAACTACATAACTACGAGTTCCTTATCGTTGTTTGATCGCCAAAGGACAGGACAAATGGTGTTTTATTTTGACTGCACAATAGAAATGACCACAGTTAAACTTATATTTCAACATTTATCAACCCTTTAATGTCCTGCTCAGCGGTTTGGTTGAGCTAATTCGGAGAAACCATTTCTTATTGAAAACTGCTTTTCTTGACGGAATCTGTTTATATCGTGACCCACTGCCAGCATATACATGTTAAAGAGAAAGGGGCCGAGGATGGAGCCCTGGAGGACACCACAGGTCAAAGGGACAAAAAAAAGTCTAGTTTGGGTCAAACAGTTTTTTTAAAAACATGCTCAAAAAAAAATGTTGAGCTAATTTAATTAATATTGACTATACAGACTTTTATCATGGAATCATTTTATCAGATTTAAAAACAAACAAAACGAAGTAATTTTTTATTTATTTTTTTCATTTTATGGTAAATCTAGGATGTCTAAGATATTAAATTAATAAATTCCCCAAAAGAAATAAAATATGCAGAGGACATACATTTCCCACCTGTTGTTTCGTTGGTGAGGACATCAGAGGATGGAGAAAGACGATTGGCACAGAAAGTTGACTTCAGAAACTTTATTCTCTGAGTAAACTTCTCCAAAGTTCTTGGATCTCTGACATTCACGTTCACGTCACGCACCGGCGTCTACGTACGACCCAGACACGTGGAAAGAAAACGCAGCGCCTCCGCAAACCCTTCAAACGCCGGACAACCATCCATCAGCAGAATTTGTACAATCATGCTGATTTCATTATTATTCATGTTATGAGGAAGAGCTATTGATCTCCCCCTCTGTGTTTGATGTAGATTAAGCACAAGGCACCAAATGATCAAAGCGCTGAACTTACCCATGAATGCTTGAGCAAAGACACCAAATCAATAGCTGACAGGTCAATAATTCTAAGCGTGGCTTAAGGATGACATGATATTTATGTAGCCCCCCTCCTCACCATTAACTCATGTTGTACTTAATGTATAATCAGAATATGAAGGGATCTGCAGACGTTCTTGAATTATACGATATGCATACATGCATGAGTTGAGGACTTAGACTGATTAAAAGCAGTGACTGTGTAGTGGAAGGCTAATCCTTTATGTTAAGGTAACTCGATAGGGGACTTTATCTGCAAATACTTTAAATCTGTAAATTTCCTTTAGCCATGTATAGAAAGAATGATGTAAGACCTGGACCATAAAGGGAGGAGTT